>LDDX01000208.1:0-168464 GCA_012184315.1 Arthrobotrys entomopaga
TATATATATATATATATACGATTCACAATATAAACACTCTATCAATAATTATCTCGTAAAGTAGATGCTATATTATATTTCAGCGTGATCAGAGCAACATCGATGTACATCTGGCTTGTGAGACAAATAAATAATAAACCTGATATCACCTAACTTAGTATGAAACAAAAATCATAATTCACACTTGTTTATACTTTGCAGGCACGATCTCAATGATGAGGGAGAAAGAAACATCTCATCCTGCAGTGCAATATTGCAATACAGGAAGCTGTGGTATCGACACTCTCGGATGGTATTTGCATGAGCGCAGCTGTCTACTGAATGGACTACCTATCTAGATATCATGACTTGCTATAATTCCGGTTAATAAATATATCATTTTCCTTTGAAGATTTAATCGATTTACTGGAACATCGAATGTATATCATCGAAGTGAGTCATCTATATCCCACCAAACCCTTTGAAATAAGTTGATCGAGCGGCATCTTGGTCAAGTGATATTCGATCTACGAGGGGACGAGATTCCTTTTTCAGACCATAAAAACCAAGACGATAGTAGAAATCAAATAGCCAATCGAGTTTAGTTGTTTATGAGCGTCTTAAGGGAGACACATCTTGATCATGTTAGGAATATAATTGATACATGTGTCTATTTATCTCACTGCGAGGTTAATCCTTCCTCTTTTTTGGGAGGAATTCCAGAACCATTACGAGGATTATAATATTATCACGTGATGTATACATTATTGCTTATGGCTGGCACGCTAGATTTGAAGGTGGATTTTATGCCTCCAGGGTGGTTTATTCTGGCATCGGATGTCGTATTGCACAACCCTCCGGCTGGTTATTTGTTTGTCCGAACTCTAACCGCAACCAGTAAAATAAAGTAGTTCTCGAACAAGCCATCGAAGGAGAAAAATAACGTGAGTAAATTTAAACCATGGATCATCTATCTTGGTTCAAGAAGAAGAATTGACGCTTGTAGATGCAAGATGCAAGGCCCTGGGGGGAATGGAAACAGATATTTTTTCTGGAAGGTGGAAAAAATCCAATAGGTCACCGGCCGAGCACGAGAGATCGAAAAGCAAAAGAGTTCAGACCGAAACGGTGGTTGTCTCGGAACAGGGAAGAAAGACCCTTGTGCCTATTTTTCTTGTCTCAACCTGTTCGATTGCATCTTTGGTTGGGCAGATCCTTTCTGAAAGCCCGTGAAAATGGAGCACCAAGAACTTCCAGAAGCGTCGTAGAATTCCTGCCCCAGCCTGTTCGTGCCCAGGAAAAATATTGCAGGGGAATAGCTACACAAAATGTGATTCGTCCATAGCGAGGGAAAGAAAAAAAAAAATAAAATAAAAAAAAAAAAAAATAAAAAAGCCATGAGAGTGGGTGTGTGTGGACGACGGAACATGCATGTCCAGGCCGCGTGAGGGATGTTTCTTTTTTTCCTTTGTGAGTGAAAGCAAAGCGAGAGGTTTTTCAGGTTGCAAAAAATTGACGTTGTGCCACCATGCCTAAGGAAAAAGTGAGATCGCGAGGAGAGCACGTATCGTTTTCCTCAACAACGCCACTGCACTCCATCCAGACCTGGTTACGATGCTGGCAAGCGCTCGTATGTGAAAGAATAAGAAACATAAAATCTAACGCACATGCTTTTTTTTTTATCCTGGAGTGGGAGTCATTATTGTGATCCGGGTTTTAGGCTATCATTCAATCGTTCTTCTTCTGTCGATTCGTCTGATCCTTGGTCTAAATAGCTTGAGAGGGTGTGTTTGTGTTGAGCGGACGTTCGTTCGATGCATTCATGCATCTTCCCCAGAAACCTTATATATGCTGGCAGGCCCTGCAATACAACGGCGATTTTAATAGCTCTCCGGTGAGGGAACCTTATTTATTTTTTAAGATCACATTCGCTGCTAGCTGTCTAGACGTCTGCTTGTTCACTTGTGTCCCGGCCTTTTGCCTGTTGAATGCGCGTCCTCTCATCCGAAAAGACCTGGTCTCAAAATCTTTCCGAAGAACTATAGTACTACTACCACTGCTATCACCATTATTCATATCATCTATCAACATTTGTTGATTGATTGCTTCGGCGCCTCCCAAACGAGCGAAACAACAATCGTCTCCTTTGCCGAAGACTCTTCCGCTGTTCAATAGGCTAGCTTCCTGCTGCTCGTTGAATTTCAGAACGATCCGTCTTGTTGGGCAAACAGAGAGAAAGAAAATCAGGTAAATACTTAAGTATCCATCCATATTTGCGAGGTGTCCATACTTTAAGTATATAAGAATCGGCATTATTGCCTTTTCGATATGCAATGCAATGCGTCTGCAACCTTTACAAGTGGCTAACTGGCATAGCTTACTCTTATTCCCCCCAATGATATCGATATAGTGGTACTGAACTGACAGCTA
This sequence comes from Arthrobotrys entomopaga, assembly GCA_012184315.1. NCBI lineage: Eukaryota > Fungi > Ascomycota > Orbiliomycetes > Orbiliales > Orbiliaceae > Arthrobotrys > Arthrobotrys entomopaga. The sequence goes on from LDDX01000208.1 coordinate 2,410, forward strand.
ACGCCACAAGGAATCTGTCTTGGTATGTAAGTACTGTTCTTCCTTCCCACCGATCAAGCGTCTCAACGGTGTCTTTAAATCGTCACATTTCTGGTCCCATTCCCTTGGGTATCGGTTGAGTCTCAGACTCGCCACGTTTTATAAAACCTCCAACTCAACCCGTTGCGATTTTTTTTTTTTAAAAAACAAGTTATTCTGGTTTTGTTATATATATATTTTTGGGATGAACCACATCATAAACTAGTGTTCCAGAGATTTGGACTGATCGTTAGAACATCTGAATCAGCGCAGAGCCTACTAGTGTCGCGAGAGTTTTGCAGCGAACCGACTAATTAGTCTCAAGCCAGCACTGACCACCGAGTTTAAGCCCCACAGTCACCACAACCACAGGCATCACAAAAGAATTCATTTTTCTCTCGAGACTTGGTCTTTTGGGTATTTATTCGCGAGCGAGGATTACCGGCCGGACAGAGGTAAGTTATCGCCTATTGAGGTGTGCACGTTCCCTTTGGTCCTTTGAGTGTTATTGCATTTTATACTGGATTCGCGGAACCTGTTTCAGAGTCTTGGTCTCGCTGGCCCTTTTGGTGAAACTCCTGGGAACAGTTGAGCCGCGCCCCCCCTCGAAGCAGAAAGGCCTTGACGGGGGCTCTGGAAAAACCTTTTTGCTGAGAGGGACGAGGAAGCACTGGCCCCCCCCTCGCCCGTTCGAGTTTTGGCTATCTTCTTTTCCGGCCAGCCTTTTCTTCCTATTCTCAGACACCCAGTCCCCCTGGTCGTTGCTCACGGCCTTGGAGTGCTTGGGTGTGATCCGCTTTTGTGACCTGTGCGCGGATCATCATGGTTCTTGGTGGATCGTACAGAATCATCCAGCCTTTTTTGATCTGATGAAATCGATTAGGTATATTATTATATTATTATATTATTATACTTATTATTATCATTTTAATAATAACGGTGGATGGAGGTGGGAATCTTATTATATTTTCCTCCCAAGTCAGACGAAATAAAAGCGTATTGGCTGGCCTATTGTTGACCTTCCCATCTTGCGGGCTGCGGACTTTCTTCAGTTTTTCCTCACCACCCTTGCAATGCCCGTCCGTCCATGCCCCCAAAATTTTCCCTGCATGGTCTAACCATACAAGACACACCCTGCTCCACCATTCTTTGACCTCTCTTTTCTTCTTCTGGAGCCCTCTCGTTCTCGAGGTTTTAAAGCGCACGCAGACCTGAAAAAACGGCGCTTTCTCCCGATTCCGCAAGGAGTGGTTAACTGAAGCCGGCTCGTGCGGGTCGCCTTCTTTCAACTCAAAGAGCCTGCAGTGCTGCTTTGCTTTGCTTTGCTTGCTTGCTCCGCGCAGGGCACTTCTCCGTTGAACAAGTGAAGTGAATGGTAATTAATATTGTTATTACCGGTAGCATCGCATTATTATTATTAGCGGGCCCTTGTTCACTGGCCTGGCTGTTAGTTTTTGATCCGTGCCCTCGAGACGACCTTTCCTCTCCGTTTCTTCTTTCTGCTTGATCGTTTTGAACATTACCATCCGTTCTTCCCTTCTTTCACTTTGAACCGCGACGGCGACGACGACCGAAAACGACGAGAACGACCGTCGATAACGCACACATCGTGACCAATCCGCATGGTCTAACGGGGTCAACGGAAAAACAAGGGCTAAAGAGGTATTGTTCTTATTATTATATTGTTTTATTCTTCATTGCAGTACCTGGTCATCGTTATTTTGTTCCTTCTTGATACGTATAATCATCCATCGGCATTTACTCATTTACCCACCCTTTGTTTGGCTGGCTGGTATCATCAATTCGGCCCGATTCGAGCTTCTCCGCAAGCCGGCAGCACTACGCGGGTCTAATTCGTGGATTGGTTTTTTGTCGATCGACGATAATAGCCTTTGTGCCTCGTGCCTGCCAGCCTGCCAGCCTGCCAACCAGCCAGCCATTCATTCCATCAGCATGCAGACGGTGTAGCTTGGATGTATGGAACACCTCAGCCCGCTTTTCTAGAAGCCCGCTCTCCGCCTTTACATACATACCAACGCCTGTTGCTTAACCAGCTGGGAGTATCAACTTAACCTACCTGAGTTACCTACCCACTTGCGTATGATTGACCGATTCCTGTTTCTCCGAATGCCATTTTCAGGACTAGGGGTTTTTAAATTCCGCACTTTGGTCTCTTTTCTTCTTTCCCTTTGCCTTTCACCCCCCCCAGTAGTGATCTCTTAAGACCGCTTTTCACGCGGGACTCTTCATCTGCGCTTGACTTTCTTGTCGCTCCTCAACCTTTTCCCTCCCCAAAGGGCACTTCTCCATCCCGGGGCGTTTCATTCGACCGCGATATCGGACTCTGTTTTCTTCAGATCTTTCCTACAAAACTTGTCGCAGGAGTCGTCAGTTGGGAGGCTTGTGGCTGAATCGTCAAAGGAACAAGATTCAGCGAGAGGCAATCGAGAAATAGAGACTGGTTTTAATGAAAACTTTCCGGAACGGCTCGACCCAGTGTGTATACCGTAGGTTCCTCAACCGCTGTTCTCTCCACCCCCTCCTAGATATTCTCCCACTTGCCCTCATAAACAGTCTGCCTGCCTGCCCGCATTTCTATCAATCGGTTCAAGTTTTTACGCTCCCATCTGCAAGTGGATATCTGCTACGCCCACCCTGCATGCTGTGGTCCTGTTTGAATAAACACTTCGTTCGCTTCTCCCCATAGCCAGCTCCCTCGAAGTACTAGCTGCCTGATCAGGGCTGTCGCATTAAGACGCCCCGACGTAGTGTACTTCCCTTTACGCCTGCCTCTCGTGTGGATCTGCAAAACAGCCAATTCGCACGACTCAGAGGCGCATCGCTTCTGGAGGAGGGGGAAATCATTTGGACTTTTTTGTATTCCTATGCTGCATACGAAATCACATTGAGATATATACCCCATTATACGGCTTAGCCTCGAAAGCTATTACCATAATCCATTGGGACTCAAGGCTTGTCGATTTTTTTTGACATTCCCTTGCTATGGAGAAGTTTATATAACTATTATTCTTATTGATCACTATAGTCGGCAATAGCCCTGGGTTTCCTTGTCCTGCAAATGTAACAGGTTCTCGTCTCTTTTTCCTTCTATTTTTTCTATTTCCTTTACCCTTCTCGCCCCCCCCTTCGCTCGCTCGCATTGACCCTTCGTCTCGCAAATTGGATCACGCCTCTCTCACCTTCAGAAACTTACCGCGCTCTGTTCTGTGAACACACCTGCCTCCCTTCCTCCTCTTTGTGACCCTTTGACCGTTTTCTTTTTAGCTAGTTTTCTGTTTTCTGTTTTTTTGTTTAACCAACCTGCTTGGTTCTTTTTTTGGGATAGGAGCTCATCATTGTTCTTAAATTTTTCTTCTTTTTTAGCGACCTCGATCGAGCCTTGACGCAGTTTTGACAAATTCCCGCCGACATTTTTGTTCCGGAAGACCCAACCCCAAGAAAAAATCCCACCCGGCCGCATTCGACGCTTTAATCATAATTCATAATATTACCAGGATCGCGTCTTCCTTTCCTTCTCGAAACCTACTCCGACCATCTTCAGGGCATTCTTTTTTTTCTTTGTTTTCCAAGCCGACAAACTTTCGCAACCCTCCTGACCACTTTTTTCCTGACTTTCCTGGACAGCGGCATCTTAAGGAGGGAAATCAAACCAGTACCGAAAACTAGTATCGGTCAACGGATAGTACTTGATTGAGAAGGTCGTAGAGCATCCGGGTGTACCATCTACTAGGGACTTTCAGGAAATACAATAGCGAAAAGTTTTGGGATATTCGAACAGCAGTACTAAGGGAACCCTTGTGCTTCGAGAAAACCGAATAGAACGGACGGAATATTCTTTCTTGTCTTCCTTGCCACTTACAACGTATAACTTACCAACAAAACTAAAAGCAATATTCCCGACACTTTCGAGCCAATCGAATCGAACAGAATTCCGACTGGCGGGGGTCATTTTTTATTTTTATTTTATTTTATTTTTATTTCTTATTTTTATTTATCCATTTGATCTTTCTGGGTTCTCTGCCAGTCCTACGACTCGACTCCTCCACCCGACGAGCAATAGGTCTGAACGCCCAACGACTCTCCGGCAGGTTACGTTGTTACTCCAACTGGGTTTCCGGCATTTGTCCAGCGTTGTGACCAGCACTCTACTCCCGTGTTACACAGGTCCTCCTCGTGCGACAACTCGATCTGAACCTGCAGTTTCCCAAAAAAGCCACAGAAAAAGAGACTTTTGAAGGCAGTGAAAGGAAGAGAGAGAGAGAGAATAAGAACTGTTTTTCGCGATTGGAAGGGAAGGATCTGAGACAATCACTCATCGCAGAACTCTTTCCTTGCATCTATCCGTACCGGCTACCGGCCTGCATCGTTATTTTCTACCAGGAACGTTCAGTCCTTATATGGTTCCCTGACATCGGGCCCCTCTCTCCTTTTTTTCTTTCCCCGTTTGTGTCGCTTTGTAAATATCGACAACCAGGAGGGGCTCTCTCACTCTTACTCTCCCCGCGGATTTCCCTTTCACGACATTCTTTTTTTTTTTTTTTTTTTTTTCTTTCCGGTGGGGGGATATTATCCGTATATTTCTATTCTGTGTCCTTTCCTTTGGATATTCGACATCGGTGTTTCTCATTCACCTCGGACCAGGATTCGTAGGGAAACCTTTCCCATTTTCGCAGCGGTAGTATCGGAGGAGCATTGCGGAAAACTTTAGCAACCATGATCAAGGAGATAGCGAAGTGTAATGTGGTATACGTCGATAGAAGGGCGAGGTCGGAACGACATGTATCGCGGACGGATTCACCGTTAACGACGGAGGAGGGTGCAGACCCGGAGCATCCAGAAGTGATACGGAATATCAATTCTCTATTGTCGGTATTTACAAATGGTACATCCCCCCTCCTGCTCTCTACTCGATTAGTTTTCGTCTCGGTGCCTTTTGCTTTTAAAATACAGTTGAACATCCGGGCAACCATCTGACACATCTCGTTATAGTTGCATTGCACGTATCAGGATCCTCATGTCTAGCCTCGTTATCCGAAATTAGCAATTACGACCCGACACCGACCGTTCTGCTACTAGATGTACCCGCGAGACAATTGGAAGACGATGAATCGCAGCAAGCAGATCGCCACGACTCTGGTATCGCCTCGTCGCTAGGAGAGGATCCTCTCTATGGCAAAGCTCTGCTACGCCACATCAGAGAGGAGATGGAAATCGAAACATACTCTCAAAATATCCTGACCGTCGCCTTAATATCCGAGCTTGATCCATCGAATAAGACGATAGATGCTGGGTTATGGACTGAGTCAGACGACGAGGAGGCCATTCTTGCCTCCAGATTGCTCGACACCGGCGCTGCTGAAGCGTTTCCCTCGCCATTGACGAAGGAAAACACGAAAGCGTTATCCATGCACTGCTATCGGCTGGCGCGAAAGGCTCAGAAACGGAGAAACGAGAGGAAAAGATCGTGGGTTGGCGTAGAAATGGATTTGGAGGAGGAAGAAAAGGAACGAAAGAATAACATTCGTGTGGCGGAGGGTTATGCCTACCTTCGAGAAAAGATGTAAGGAAACCAATCCGCATTAGAGTTCCCGTTTGGAAGACAGAGGAATCCCTCTTCTTCCGGGATGTTTGAGCTAGTTTAATATGAACGGGACGGGTGCTAACTGCTTGTTTTGTTTGCTTTTGCAGGGTCTCCGAGTTGATGTCTGATATCTTCAAGCCGAACGGTCCGGAGCACACACAGTCTGAGAGGTTTGTGGATCCCCCTCTCCCTTCTTTGCGCTCTGCGTGGATTGTCTTTTTCGGATGGTTGCATCTAACCAGGAGTATTACGGAATTCTAGTAAGATACGAGTTTCACCCTCTAGGCATGAGTTGGTCCGTCAAAGTGTCTGTCGGTGGGACTTCTCGGCACACGAGTTCACAGATGATGAACTGTTGCTTTGCGCCTTCGAAATGTTCAACCATGCCTTTACCATGCCAGAGGTCGAGGAGTGGCGGATATCATCCGGACAACTCACAGACTTCTTGTTTGCTTGTCGCAGGGCGTACAACGAACAAGTTCCGTATCACAACTTCAGGCACGTGGTCGACGTTTTGCAGGGAGTGTTTTACTTTTGTCTGGCTTTGGGTGTTTTACCACACTTTGACGGGAAAGCCGCACCTAGGCCCAAAACCAGTACGACATCGTTATCAAAAATACTTCGTCCGTTCGATGCCCTGGCGCTTTTGATCGTTGCGATAGGTCATGACGTGGGACACCCAGGTGTAAACAATGCTTTCCTTGTCACTCTCAAAGCACCGCTTGCACAGATGTACAACGACAAATCCGTGTTGGAATCCTTCCATTGTGCTGCCTTCTCTCAGGTTCTGCGGAAACACTGGCCGATAACACAGACAGTGCCTGCCATGCGAAGATTAATGATTGATTCAATTCTTGCTACTGATATGGGCTTGCACTTTGATTATATGACCCAGCTGGAGAGACTTAAGCAAAAATTGAAGCAGGACAAAGGTATCAAGAATTGGGACGAGAAATTAATCTGCGCCAACAGGAGTCTTCTTTGCACATTACTGATAAAATGTGCCGATATCAGCAACGTGGTATGTATCGTATTTTCATTTAGTGTATGGACAAGTGCTGATTGTTTCAACAGGCTCGGAGATACGACATTGCTGCTCAATGGGCAGTAATCCTGACAGATGAGTTTGCAAGGCAAGCGTCTCTCGAAACCGACTTGAAGATTCCGTCGTCGCTAGCGGTACCACCTGTACAAGGCTCGAGCATCGCATTAGGCAAATCCCAAGTTGGTTTCATGAAGTTATTCGCGGCACCACTCTTCCAGGCCATCGCAGACGTCATGCCCGAGATGTCGTTTGGTATCGCAGAAGTCAATGCAAACATGGCGATATGGCATAATTTGACCCTGGAGTGTGGGGAGAAAGGCGACCGTCCATTTTTCTTGGAGAAAATCAACAGGAATTCCCTATACTACCAAGCTACTTCGACTAACGGTGCATCATCGACGAATGGCGCTATCGAACTACACCCACAAATCTCAAACGGAGGGGAGTACCAGGCGAGCGATTCTCGAATCCGAAAAGCCTCTCAGGCGTACCAAGAACAAGGGACGCCAGATCTTCTTGGGCTTGGCCAACACGGTAAGGATAAATTTAGTTCGCTCAAGAAGATGAAGCTTTTTCCAGCATCCTCGCAAGTATATCCCCATGCTAACGGAAAGGGTATGATTGGGGAGGGAGCAGATGGCAAAAGCTCAGGCTCAACAACACCGTTCGTGACCATCAAGAACTTTTTTTCTTGTTTTCCTAGGAAGTTCTCTGACTGATTCGTTGTGATTGTGGATGGCATACCTATCGGGCTTTATGCCCAGATGGTGGCCCCCTCCGTTTTTTTGAAGGTGCAGTCCCCCCTCACCCGGAGAGCAGCAGACCTCTAAAACGGGTGCGATCAGACCTACGCGATCACGATTCAATCTGAACAAGATCTTTCGATGGAAAAAGGCGGATATGATCGCCAATGCCGGCAGCAACATCAACAATAACAACCTTAGAGTTCCTGCGAGCACGGACGATGCGCAGTAATGACAAATTAAACTGCAACATCACGCTTGTTACGCATCCTTTTTCCTTTTTCCATAAATGTCAACAAAAAACCAAAAGTCGCATGTCTTCGAAGCATGCCCCTTTTCTTGCTTCCACCTTTTTCTTTACGAATCTACAGGCGGCGTTCCTCATCTATCTTTGCTACGCTCTTCTCGACTCTTTCCTCTTGCCTTATTTCTTGGGTTTGGTCCTTTACGAAACAAAATTACCCTGATATCCGGAAAGGGAGGGTGGTTCAGTTCTTTGACCGTTGTTAAGGTTTTTGTCACGGTCCCTTGTCCTGGGAGGCTTTCTTCAAAAAAAAAAACTTTCGCTTTTATTGATTGAAAAACCGACCTTTTCCCCTTCTTTCTGATGGTCGATAAGGGAGATATGTCCTACTCTGCGTATCTATGCTTTGAAAAGAGTATCTCCCCCGTCGATCATCCTTCCCTTCTGGTACATAGCTTCTTTACACTCCGAGCCATTTTCCCTTTTCTCGTTTGGTCATGATGGTTTACGTGCTTACGTCTCTTTAACGGAGCTGTCTGTTTCTGCTTTTTATTGGTTTCTGTCCCGTTTCCTATCGACGTTTACAAAAAAAATAATCCGCGGTTTTGTTTTATCCTTGACTTTTTTTGCTGCGCTGTGTATAATATCCGGAGTCTTCTTTTGCTTTCGGTCTTTATCTTTCTTCTTCTCTTTACTTTATACGAGTAAACACATAACTTATTTTTTTTGCCTTTATCTTTTTACTCTATATTATAACCTCTTTGCCTTTTCTTCTTTTTTCTTCTCTTTTGATTATTATTTTTTTCTTCTCTTCTTCTCGTGTAAGATATATATCTTTTATACTTTTTTTTTTTATAACTTATATATTCAGATTCAAATTTGTGAAAGATGGATGGTGACATCTTTCTTTCTTTCACTTTGATAACACTAGCTTAATTTTCTCTCGTCCTTTTCATAAATTATACATTTAGTGATTTTAATTGTTTGAATAATCTAGTTTGTTCGCTTCGGTGAGGGGGAATTTATACTTAAATCTGCCCGTTACACGCATGTGTTTATATATCATGAATATACGTATACAGTATGCTTTCTACTATCGTGGGTTTTAGGCGGGGGTCTTGTTATAAGGCGGCAGTATATATATGATAGATATTTTTTGATTGAAGTTTTGGCTTTTCTCGGATATTTCTTATTATAAAATAGAAATCTATCGTCGGCGAAAAAAAGTTACAGGTTCTGTTTCGGTGATGGAATTCACGTATGTTACCGAGAACCATGCTATATGCTTGTCTCGCAAGCCAGATACCAGCTATATGCACTATACATAGGTTTCTCACTAAAATTGTAAATGCAACCTATGTATTCGTCTCCACCCAATCACTCCAAAACTTGACCACATTATCGCTCAAAATCGTAACTTCGAAACCACCGTTAAACATCCCAGCGGCAGCGGCGCTCCCACCACCACCACCGCTACCCTCATTCACCATACTATCCACAACCAACCAAGTCTCACCTACCTCCCTATCCGGCTGCAAATCCACATCCTCCAACCTCGCCACTCCTTCCACAAACCCTTCATTCCCACCGACTCCATCGTCACTCCACCCACCTGCCGTCCACCGCTTTCTCCCATTCTCCCACACCCCGATCCTGAGATACTCCCCTGTCGTTTTCTTCACAACCCTGATTTTCCCCCTCGACAGTCGCGTCATGTATAGTCTGATAGAGCAAGTCTTGGCGGGCAACCTGCACTTTGAATGCGCCGTATGCAAGCCCGCGTCTTCGTTCGGGATAACGGTCAGTCCCGTCGTAGGACTCAACGGTACCGATGATCCAACGGTGACGGTGAAGGGAGCGTAATGATCCGAAGTGTACGTGCTCGCCACGACGGTATAAGCCCCCGCCGGCACCCTCTCTGCGAAACAAACTGTAAAAAATCGTTTATATTCCCCGCTGTTCGCCAGAAACTTGTTTCTGGTCAGCGTGTGGACTCTTCTCCCGCCGTCGGAATGTAATAGCGCTACGTGGATCAGAGGGGATGCTGTGTTTTCGGTGGCGATGGCTTTACCCACAGATTTACCGTCTTTGGATGGTTTGGCGTGGATCGAAAGGCCTATCATCAGGTTTGCCGATTGGTTGAGTGTGACTTTGAACATGGGGTTACGGCCGTACTCTCGGCTTTCGGTGTTACCACCAGTGGCTGATATTGTCCAGGAGCTCTGGACCGTCGATATATACGGATAGGGTTCCTCGACCGGTTCGAAGAGCATGGGGATGGAGGTGAAGGCGGAGATACTGAAGCTGTGGGTTGATTCGGCAGGTATGAGGTCCTGGCTGGAAACTACTATCGTGTAAGTTGTATTGGCTGGGACTTCGACACGTAGGAGTGTTTGTGGACTGTCAACGTAGGGTCCGCGTTTCAGGTATCCAGAAGATTGGTACACCCGTTTACCGTTCGCGGCGAAGAGGTAGAGTGAAATATGTCCATTTTTGTTCCATAAATTCTTGCGATCAAAGTCCTTCTTTCTTTGAAGGTGGCGTGATAGTAAGATCCAAGTTTTGGATGGTGACGGAGAATTGTTTACGAGTTTGTACTGGGGATTTCCCCAGAAGCAACCTGGAACGTTCCAAAGGTGCTCGGTAGCTGACTGTTTTGCAAGTGTTGATAGCTGAGACCAATTGAAGTGCCAGTCGTAACGATGGTTCCAAAGTGCCGGATTCCAGTTTAGATAGATGGAATCGAAATAACGAAATACGCTGTTGAGGTCGATCCAGAACGCAGAACGGGATGTCGGCTGTGCCAATTCTTCGGGGTAAGCATCCTCATCGGAATCACTATCTTCATCAGATCCAGAACCGGGGTTATCAAAGTCTTCTTCCGATTTATCGTCATCATCGTCATCATCATCGTCATCCATAAAAGGTGGACCTGACCAGACTCCACCCTCTTTCCAAGGATTCTTGACAAGAAGCCACCGTCCAACTCTGCCACTCTCCGAGACAACCTCTTGCAATCCTATTATAGCGTAATCGTGCTCTCCAACAAGCCCGTGGCCTTCCCAATCCTCCAGAACACCAGTCCCAAGGGTCATCAAGACATCGCCATCTTGCCAAGTTTTGTATACTCGCTCCCAAAGAGGAAGAGGTTCTGCTAAGTCTAAACTTAAATCTGCAGGGTTGCCCTTGAGAAATAGATGCTCGGGTATCCAACCGGTAAAACAGAATAAATCGGTCCCAGAATTCGAGCCTGGGAAGTCGTAACCACCCATAGCTTTGAGATAAGCCTTTTCAAGCAAACTTGGGAGTATAAAACTTGGATCGCCATTGGATACGACGTGCAGAGCATGTTTCGAGTCGCCCAGCGAGGCTGGCAGAAAGTCGTCAATTACAACCTTTCAAAGAACCAATTAGAGAACCGCAATATAAAACTCGGGCTGCTGTAGATATGAATATGGTACCTTTCGATAGCAGCCGTTCAGCCATAGCTTTACTATGTACTTCCCGATGGGACTCGTAACGGGAATTCCATTTTTTTGTGGCCATATGATACAAGATATAAGCTATATGATCATTGTTAGATATGAAATTTAGAAACAGCTTCGGTAAGGAGAGCTTACGCTTCCATGGCCTTTTTGCTCCCTTGTGAATGCCGCACAGAGTGAAGCGACGACGCTACAATCGGATATAATATCCTGGGAGAGATCCGCAGCAAGGTCTTCTCCCTCTCTTTCAAGAATCATATTTTCTTTGCCTTGCCATACCTCACAGGGTCGGTACCATCTATCGAAATTCTTTTGCTGCTGTGCCGAAAGCACCATGGAGCCAGACGGGTCTCTGAGATGAAACATTTATATGAGCCGTGATTCAACCATTCAATTATTGAATATAACGTACGAGAAGATGGTCTCCGTCGCCGAGGGAATGAAATCGGTATCTTTGGGAGCAGGACTTTCGTCCCACGGCCAGAAGCTATGGGGCGCAAGTTTAGAGGACGAAAGTCGTATGATCTTCTCTCCATTTGTGAGGGGCCTTTGCGATAAGGGGCTCTTTTTGGTGGGTTTCTGGATTGATGGTGGACTCGGTTGGTGCGACGAAGATGCTATCACGTCGGAAAGTCTTAGAAAAGAATAGATTTAACTATAAAAATTATTCGGATCCAGGGACCTTGCCTTCTGTCAAACTGATGCTCGCGACACTCTTAGTGATGCTCTGGGTATTTGTAGAGTTGCCGCTAGGACTAGCTCCCTGGCCAGAACTAAGCTTCAGCTTTTTCAAAGCTTCCCCCTTTTCGAGCAATTGCATAAACTTGTCGCGCTGCCTCTGCTTCTCAACCGGGTCGGAACAGGCCTTCCATGCCTGGAGATAGAGGTCGGCGGCTTTGATACAAGCGTCTAGGGCGGTCGCGTAGTCATTTCGGGAAGCCGCCGGGGAGATGAGCGATTCTGCATCCTTGGAGAGAGCACAGTTTAGTCCAGCCAGGTTGCAAGATGAACTTCGATTGATCAAAGATGCAGGAGACGTACCGCTGCCCGTCGCAAGATATCAGCCATGATAGGCTAGATAGAACCTATGTGCTCCTCCGATATGAAAATGTTAAGTACGATAGCAACGGTAAGGACGAGGCTCAAAATGCAGCCGAGATGGGGATCGATGCGGGGCGACGTCACAGCCGGGGTGGGAGCTCTCGTCCAGGTTTATCCGCGGTTGATGGGAGTTTTCTGAATGGGCAGAGAAGGGAGACCTCGGCTCAGCTCGTGTCGCAAAACCATCTCTCCGAAAAATGAACCACCAAAAAAGGCTCCGTCTTATAACAATACCGCTTTCCTTCTAGTTCGGAACAGGGACTCCCCTCAAGCTAACTATCCCGAGCGATGGTTTCTTAATATAATCCACCATCTTCTCATCTCTTTCTTTTTTTTTTCATTCTTAACCCTCCTTCTTTCCCCCTTCTATTCCTATTTCTTCGCTTCGACAGACCGTTGTCCGATTGATATACAACCAAAAACCCGGCCGACAGCCGACAGAAAACGAGATCACACCAACCTCCCCGTTCGTGGATATAACGTACGACCATGTCGCTCTCCAAAGAAGCCGCTCTGCCAGCCTGGGGTTACGCTGTCGCCGGTGCCACAGGCGCCGTCCTGGCGAATGCAACGGTATATCCTCTCGACATGTCAGTATATAAAATGCCATTCTCACACTTGTTGACCAGGGAGGCACGTGCTAATATTATGTACATCACAGTGTGAAAACGCGTTTACAGGTCCAAGTCAAGAAGAAGAAGGTCCCAACCGAAGGCGTTCTTGTTCCCGAGGATCCCGAGAAGCAGACACCCGCTGCGTATGTCCACATCTTTTACTTCCCATATATTACCCATACACGGACCTTTCAATCGTATGCTTGCATGCCGGATACTAGCTAATTCACAATTTGGGAAAATACAGCCCCGAACCGCAACACTACGCCTCGACTCTCGATGCGATCCGGAAAATCAAGGACAAAGAAGGAATCGCCGGGCTCTATGCTGGCATGCCGGGTTCCCTGATCGGTGTCGCATCTACAAACTTTGCCTATTTCTACTGGTACACCTTTGTGCGAACGTACTATATTTCGCTCCAAGCTGCCTCGACAGCTGCGGGTCTCTCAACTGTCGCTGAGCTCTCGTTAGGTGCTGTCGCGGGAGCTTTGGCACAGTTATTCACTATCCCTGTAGCGGTAGTGACAACGAGACAGCAGACATCCGAGAAGGCGGATAGGAAAGATTTGATCACTACGGCTAAAGAAGTGGTTGCTGCTGATGGCTGGACGGGACTGTGGAGTGGGTTGAAAGCTAGTCTGGTGCTTGTCGTCAACCCTGCTATCACTTATGGTGCCTATCAGAGGTGCAGAGAGGGATTCTTCCCAGGAAAGAAGAATCTATCGCCAGGAGAAGCGTTCTGTAGGTTTCCCCATTCCCTTATGAAAGCGAAAAAAGACACTAATAAAATCATGTTTGATAGTCTTGGGAGCCCTCTCTAAGGCCATGGCTACCTTTGCAACCCAGCCGCTCATCGTAGCCAAAGTCGGTTTACAATCGAATCCACCCGCGGGACAGAAGAAATTCAAATCCTTTGTTGAAGTCATGAGGTATATTGTACACCACGAAGGGCTACTCGGATTATACAAGGGTATCGGTCCGCAATTAATGAAGGCCTTGTTGGTGCAAGGGTTGTTGATGATGACGAAAGAAAGAGTCGAGCTCATCTTCTTGTTGATGTATAGATGGCTCATCAAGAAGGCTGCAGCTGGCGGGTTGAGAAAGTAAGCCAAAAAGAGAAGAAGAAGAAGAAAATGATGAAAGCATGAGATTTACCAGCATATATTTCTCTGGTTACGAGACTGAGGATGCTTATATACGGATATATTTCTAATGGGTCATGCGCCAAGGTGGGTCGTTCTTTTAAATTTTTGTAGTTTTCTTTATTTCGTTCAACCGGAGCGTATTTTTGGTTTTATATATAAGGGCCGTTATCTTGTTCCTTGTCCTGCGCGTGTTGGGGTACGCTGCGCACACATATATTTGAATATTTTCTATTCTCCGTGTGTATTGTATACTATAGTTAGAATTTGTTTTTGGACATCGCTCGGAGCTGCATGTAGACATGGGAAAAATGATAGCCTCGGATTATATAGTTGGCTGGGATGATAACATCATGACAATCACATGCTTTGACAAACACTTTTTTTTTCTTCGTTGAAATTTATAGATTGATAAGTTCGTATCATTTGCACTCGCATTACACGTCAATACAAAACGAGAAAAACGATACGAAAGCCAAAAAAGATAGAGGTATAGATAGATATCAGAAGGGAGTTTAGATAAGAAAAGGTTTAGATAAAAAAAAAAAAAAACAAGGAACGCTGTAATTACCGGAATATAAGGAAGGGACAGGAAGAGAGAAACAGAAGATAGGACCGAGAGGAGTAGAAGGAAGATTAGAGTAGTAGAAGGAGGAATAAGATTCATCATGTGAGCTTCACAACCGCCATCTCCAAACGTAACCCCCCACCCCAATTTTTTTGTTTCTTTTTCATGGCGTTTTTATCTAGTTTTTCAACTTCCGAAGTTTGCCAAAATATATTCTTCAACACTCCAATATGAGAGTCTTTGAAATTATCTAATCGTTTGGAGGTCGGTATATCATGCATTTCTTCAAAGCTGGCGTCGTTTAGACGTATTGAGAGATCCACTGGAAGCCTTCTTTGTAACCTGTTGAACGTAGGCTCGTTAGTGTTCTGGTCATTCGGGCCCATTCTTTTCCAACTAAAGAACTAGAAATATACCTTGTCTCATAACCACACTACACATGAAGACTTCGATCGGCCTCATTCCTTCAACTGGCACCTTGCCCTTTCCAGTTGTCTGGTATAAGCCGAGCTGATGTCTCAATTCGTCCTCGCTAACGGCCAAGTGGTGGTCGATCTTGTTTCCGAGAATTAGGAATGGAACCTTAGAGAGGTCTTCCATAGAGAGGAGAGCATCAAGCTCAGCTTTGGCTTCGGGCATACGTTCATGGTCTTTGGTGTCGACGAGGAAGATAATACCCGAAACTTCGGGGAAGTAGTCCTTCCAGAGACGGCGGGCTGGTGGAGCATGATATGTCAGCAACATTTTTTATCAAGGCAGTAATCGGAGAAGAGTAGTAAGTATGTGTACCTTGCTGATGGCCACCGAGATCAAAAGTGGTAAATCTGCAGTTTCCGATGGCTAATTCCTCGGAAGTTGGGTGTAACGTGGGTTGCAGGACTGCTACTCGATCGTTCTAAACTCCGAAAGATAAGGACAAGGTTAGCACGACGATATCCTAGCTAATAGACGTATGCGTATTTGTCCACCGGCCGAAGAAATTGCGTGGCCGATCTCAAAGAGGTTTACGAAGAGGTGGAATGGTGTACCTTGAGCATGTGCAGTAAGGTTGTCTTTCCGGCGTTATCAAGACCAAGGAAGAGGAGTTTGGCATGCTTGTTCAGAAGACCGAGGGAGGCGAGAACGTCCCAGACTATAGATAATTCACATTAGCATGCGAAATTTATGACTTTTGTTTCCTTTGAATAATATTTTTTGGGGGGTTTTTGCTATAAACGATAACATATGGTGATTGGCGATGATGCATGAGGTCATGCAGCAGCCGAGGGGAGCTTATAACATACACCAGTTGATGATAAACATAGCTGCGACTGAGTTTCTTGGTAAAGTGGATAATGTATGGACGTATGCAAGAGAGAGAGGGAAGAAGAAACGGATTGATTGGGCGAAAGATGCAGGGAGTGGTGATGGTGTGTCTGTTGGAGGGTATCTGAAGAAGAAGAAGAAAGAAAGAAGGGACGGGATTTGAAGGAGTTGTTTAAGACCTCCTACTTCAGCGGCCAACGTGGTGAAGTTGGGTGATTCCAGCAGGTCGCTGACTAACAGCCTTTGCCACAGTCCTTCGGGAACAGGCAAACGGTGGCATCAACAGCGTCTACAAGCCACAGCACTCGTGTGGCACAGCCTCCAAAAACCTAACAACATATCAACACACTGTACTCCTATGTATACTATATCACTTGCTGTCTGCGAATTTAGATACAAATTTACAATTTTATTTATAAGATATGCAAAAAAACCATTTACATTTATAGGAGCTGATCGGGATAGCTTTATTCGGGCATGCTGCGGGCCTCCAGAAAATATATGGTACCGTCTAAGAGAGAAGTTGAAATGCGACTGTGCTGTTAGTACGTCGAGAAATTGGAGTATGCATGGAAACCACCATAGCTCGAATCAAACAATTACAAAGGCAATCAAAGTCAATTCAGGCCTTTTTCCTCGGTAAAACATCATCTTGTACCAGTGTATGAAATATCCGTGCCTGTTCTTTAAGTTTCGCCGTGCACTATCGCGCATATATATACTGCATAAAGTTTCATGTTATGCTATTTATGCGGAAGCCCCGGAGCTGATACTTAAAAATATATCAATCCCTCTGGTTTCTGCAATATTTATTCGTATAGCTCTCATGTTAAATAAGAATTAAAGCAACCCTTAGCTATGCACAACAGAAGGGGTTTCCGAACGATATCAGGTGTCGAAATCATATTGCAATACAGATATTATAATTACACCTCTTGATTCTCGTCTTTAGTTTCTTTAGAAGCTGCTTCCTCTTCAGCCTTTTTTTCCTTCTTCACGTTAACTTTCCCCTTAGTAGACTTTTTCCCTTCCTTCTTAGTCTGTCCCTTCTTAGCACCACCCAAATCCTCTTTTCTGTCAAAACACTTTAGTAGCATTTTAAGTTCCCTCAGAGTCTCCTTCTTCAGAAGTCTGCGATTATTTGTATTCTGCGTAAGAATTTCCATGTTGTAACCAAATGTATAATCTCTAAGGAAATTTGACATAGCCTCAGGGAACAATTTCGATTCTTCTTCTTTGCTCATAGGGTTGTGCATATCGGCATCCGAGTCGCTCAGCCAACGATAGGAAGCTATCGTTTGGCCCACGCTGGCGCGGTGTTTTTCTGAAATTACATGGCTATAAATCTTGAATATACTCAACCTCTTCGGCGTCTGATTTATATGATGGATAGTGGTAAACCTATCGTTTTTATCGGGAATCTTGTAAAAATGAAAAAAAATATATAGTTAGCTTCATCTCACCGTTCAAATCTTTGTTAGCTTGAAGTAGCGAGGGCTCCATAGAACAAAATCAAGCACCCCCTCTCCCCTCTTGTGTCACACTCTCTCTCTTTTTGCAAAAGTCGAATTGGGTGTAGTTCTTACAAAACAAAGTTCGGTCGTTTGCTCCATAAGATTCAGGTGGTTCATCCAATCACTCGGGAGTTTTGTTTTCTTATCAATAGATTTCCTCCAACCTTGGTCACCAAGGCGTGCTAGCCATGTGTCCGTCCCTTCGCTGACTAGCTTGTTTATCCAATTGATGGTCGCTGGAGCTAATAATATGAAAATTTAATGTTAATAAGATTTTGTTTTTTCATCCACCTGTATGATACTATCCGATTATTTAATGGATTTTAATGGATTTATTACCCTATATTGAACAGGAAAAGTTAGTTAGCATCGATTTTACTTTTTTCTTTTTAAGAGAGAGACGATTTGATAGTAAACTAAAATTCGTCGACTGACGAGTCTAGACGCCTACGATATAAATTCACCACCCACTTTCCTACTGTCGGAGGGAGAGAAATAAACGCAGCAAAAGACCATCTACCTTTTCTGGAAAATCGGCATCTTCTACTTTCGGCCGATATTCACGTAACCCGGTTCCATATTCTCCCGTGTTATAGTTCGTAAACCCCAACCGCCAGTTATCCCCCTCGTTAAATTTCTTGAGCAGCTCAGCAGCTCGATATTGGTCTTCCGGCGAGACACCGTGCTTTAAACACGCCGAAATCTGATGTCTGGCTAATAAGATCCATCTGGGGGAACGAGATACTGCGTTATGTCCAAAGGAACGAAGCCTGCTCTTAGTAACTTCGGTGACTTCTGCATCAGTGGGTGCCGCCGGGTTGGCGTCCACTTCATTGTAGTGTTTTTGAGTGGTGTGGAGATTTCTGCCGAGGTTTCTGGGCAGGTCGTCGTAGTAGTGGCGGCGGCGGATGCAACTAGAACCAATAATCGGATGAGTGAATTGAACGCGCCGTGCCAGGTGCAGCAATTGCCTTTGATGGTGCGACATTTCAGGTCCGACAAAAGTAAATTGATGCAATTGAGGTTGTGAGAAGGAAAGATCTCGCGCAGATGGTCGTTGCAGGTTGGGGAAAACTCTAGAGTTTTGGTCGCAGGACTGCTCAGCTCAGTTTTACCGTTGGTTACAAGACTAGCCAACTGGTTTAACCGTATGAAGGGCATTATTCCCAATTAATTGCAACACAGTAGCCTTCAGAATAGAGACCGCCGCTATTTTTAAACAGAGGTCGAAATTCGAAAGCATTATGGATATAGATTAAAAGTTATGAGATATATCGCTAGGCTATAACATGATTTGAAAAGGATGTAGCAATCAATGCATCGGTCCGTGAATTCAGCTTCCACGTTTTGAGTATAAAAAACATTCGAATAACCGCACCAAACCTAGTCATTCTGGTACCGAGATAGAAGGTGTTCTGTGTTGGGTCTGGGAACGAGACCAGATAGAAGTATACTATTCTGAGGATATATGAATCCCGTCCGGCCAATACAACCAATATGGCCCATTGCATAGATCAAACATATTGAAGATTCGTCGACTACGATTATATACATCATAGTATTCTGATATTCTACGCATTATGTTTTAAATCCATCTTCTCCCCGGTATTCCAAAACAATCATTACTCTATACAAATGCAATATTAATATATGCTTTATGACTTACTTAACTGGATTGAGGAAGGGCGTATCTACTCAAATATCTTATACAAACGCCATGCCCCCGATCCGATCCAAACTCGGAATCGCCATCTCCGTGAAACTCCTACATATAAATACAACCTTTTTTAGCTCCAATGGAATGTAATGATCAACTGTGCTCAGACAAGAAAAACAATACGTCATTAGAATATATAAAAATATAAATATAAATATAAATAAAATAAAACAAACAAATAAAGAAAACCCCCAAACGCCACACAGGCCCATCCCTCCCCCTCCCCCGCCCGGCCACACAGGCCCACTGAAATCCTCCCATGGGCAAAATTTCCTCCGCTGCCCCTCCCTAAAAAAAAAAAGAAAGAAAGAAAGAAGAAAAAAGAAAACGGGAGAGAGAAGTCGGAAGAGGAGAATATATGATGACGACGACGACAAAGACGAACCGGTGTGGAAGGCGTTCAGGACCGTTCAATTGACGCACTAATTGAACGGGAAGAAAGACACGAGGAGGTCCCGAAGGATCTGTGGAGGGGTCCTGCGCTTTCTCTGCCTTCCTGTAGGCACCGGTTGCCGCCTCTTGTGAACAGTGATCACAGGGTTTGGGTTTGGCGATACCCTTTTGACCCGATATTGGATAAAATCGGTCGGCCCATCCACCGGCAGGGCACCCCATGGGCTGTTCACAAAATAGCTCGCGATTGGCAAGCTAGAGGACGGTCTTCGGAGGGGGCGACCCATCTCGGTGGGCACCGCAGCAGCTGGCGCTTGCCTGATCCAGTTGGTGTCACTGATCAGGCGCTGCGGGACCTTGATGGCCGCCTTGGCCCTCTTTTCGTCGATGACTTGGCCGCTGAAGCGTCGGGTCCCCAAGAGAGTTGCCGTGCCAATCCACGAACTCGGGACCGTCTCCCCATGGCACCCGGAGAAACGGCCCTCGTAAGCTTCATGGCTGTAGGCTGAGGACCCGCGCATGATGTCCATCGACTCGATTTCGTCGTAGAGTCGTTGGGATTCGGGGTACGTCCCAATGTCAGCGGAGTCAGCCGGCGAAGCGGATTTGTCGTCTTTGTCGTCGTCGTCATTGAGGAAGAGGTCGAAGATGGAGACGAAGCTGGGGGGTTCCCGGATAGGAGCGGGCTCGACTATCTCTGGGGCAGCTTCGGAGTGGGCGGGGTGGACGGGTCCCTCGGTACGTCCCATGGTGGTAGTGGGGTTGACGAAGCCCTCGGTACGTCGAATGTTGGTGGGGTGGACGATGCCCTCGGTACGTCCCGTGCTAGTGGTGGTGCTGGTGGTGGTGGCGGGGTTGACGAAGCCCTCGGTACGTCGGGTTGGCGGCGGGGAGATCAGCACGGAGCCGCGATTGCTGCTGGCTGCTGAGACAAACTCGCTACAGGCAGCCTTAGCACGATCTTTTTGAGCCTCGGATAGGCTGGTAAACGCCGCGATTCGCTGCTGTACAAGGCTCCGTGGCACCTGGGGAGAGCTCGCTGGCTTGGGAGTCGAGAGCTTTTTGATAGTATTCTGGACCAGGAACTGAGGTACCCTTTTGGTGCTTGGCGACTTTGGTAGTCCCCTCTCCCCTGTTGGGACTTTGGGGCACTCTCGCTCAGCCCAGAGGCCGATGAGATTGGAGACTTTCTTGGCTCCTTTGGGCAAGGCGATTGGGACTGGTTTCTCCGAGACTACATTGTCTGGCTTGAGATATTTCCCAGAGGAAGAGGTGGAGGCAGGCGGTGTGAGAACGGTGAATCTTTGCATTTTGATTTCGAGTAAGAAGGAGAAGAGCAAAAATAGAATATTAAATAGTGGTAGGTATGCTTGTAATCAAGTTAACTGGTCGTGAACGACAACAGATGATATTTTAAAGTTTGGAAAGAGTAAACGTGAAGCAATGGAAACTGTTGGTAAGGCAAAACGGTGAAGATGAGGGGGGAAGAAGAATATCTCGAAGGAACCGTCGACGGGGCGGCTTTTAAAGGGCCCCATTGTCGGTGACCTTCGAAATATGATTATTTCAAATATGATTGATTATTGAAATAAACAAAATATAATGAACACATCCATGAGGAGCGACGGTGGTTCATTTTGATATGCACCAGAGGGTTCATCCGGATCGTCGAATAAAATGTTGGATTTTGGAAACCAGAGCTTCAGCTGCGTTGAAAAGCCTACCATGGCTATACCGACATGGTATTTGTTGACTAAATGGTCCTTTGCCCGCTAACAAGTCGAGAATGCTTTCGTATAGGGGAGAGTGGTAGAGTAGACATCGGATTAAAGCGACGTCTATACACCATCTCCAACCTCTACATCCATCCTCAAATCGACCTTTTCACCCTCTTCGGCAGCTCCACCCTCAATCATATCCCTCGCCTTCTTCCACAATTCCTCTTCCATCTTTCTGCCAACAGAATCAGACCTCCCGTTTAGAGCACCGATATCCAGACCACCAGAAGCGTTACTTCCACCGGCAGGAGCAGTGGAACCGCTTGATGAAGTAAGAATGGCGGGTAACGGGATATCCGCCTGTTCTAGAGCGTACACCTGGCGTTTGAGTTGTGTGATGATGGAGTGCACGGACGAGTGGTACTGTGCCGACTGTGTTTTGAAGGCTGATTTCGAAGGTTTGGGAGATGAAAGTGTGGTGATGGCAGCGGATGCCGTTGTTAATAGAGATGTTATTTCCTGAATTCGAAAAAGTTAGGAGACGTTTGAGAAGAAGGATTGCAGAAATTTCAGACTGGACGGTGACTTGCCTTGTCGATTTGGTTTAATTGTTTTATTCTGTCAGAGGGAGAGAATTGGACGGATGGTTCGACTGGCAGTTGCTGGGACTGAATGGGCGCCGGAGCACCGATTGGCGATGAATCCATAGTAGTATTTCGGGCAGAAGCACGTTGGCTTATATATACCCTAGCTCTTCTGGTAGATATCTGCGATATATAAATAATGGAAGATAAAAGTCGATACTGTGAGCTCGGATGTTGATGGTTGATATAGATTGATGGTTGATATCGAAAGAAGGATGAAGCCTGTTTGAGGAAGACGTGTTGTTGGAAATGGCATCAAAAAGGTCTTGGCGTTCGTCCGCCAAAAATTCGGAACTTCAACAAGACGTCAACCCGCATCCCACCACCGACGTTATAGCTAAAAAGCCGCCTCAATTCCTCCGACCTCCCAAACCCCGCCACTTCTTTCCCCTCCGTCACTACGATGCAGTCTCTACGTCTCCTGCGAACTGCTGCTCTCCGAGCAAAGCCGCTATCCTCGACAATTCGCGCCCCAATGCGAAGAGGATACGCCGATGCCGTCCCGGATAAGATTAAGCTCAGCCTGACTCTTCCCCATCAGGTACGAACGGAGGAGCCAATTGAGTCGTCGCAACCCAGTTTTGAAGGTCGTATACTAACTGTCTTTCTCTTTTCATAGGCAATCTACAAGGCTACCGATGTGTATGAGATTTCCCCCCAGTCCCCGAAGAACCGCCGATAAGGGAAAGCCATTCGCAAGAACTGACGTTGGGATATACCGTGGAAATAGCACTCAGGTCAACATTCCGGCAGAATCAGGCGTGATGGGTGTTCTCGCGAACCACGTTCCATCGATAGAACAACTCAAGGCCGGTGTTGTCGACATCATCGAGGAGGGCGGCTCTAACAAACAATTCTTCGGTATGATATCAGTCCTAAGTTGGGAACCTGTTTGGATGTATTTTGCTGATTCGAAGGTGTATTGGGGCATTTTTAGTTTCTGGGGGATTTGCTATCGTTCAGCCTGGAAGTAAGCTGAGCATCAACGCTGTGGAGGCTTTCCCCCTTGAGGAGTTCAGTTTGGATGCTGTTAAGGCTCAACTTGCTGAGGCCAACAAGATCGCGAGCGGTAGTGGTAGCGAGCAGGATATCGCCGAGGCTAAAGTCGAAGTTGAGGTAAAGATCTGAGTTCCCTTTGATAGGTGATGGCCGTTTGAAACTAACGTATACTTCTAAAATGCTAGGTTTTGGAGACATTACAAGCCGCTCTCAAGGCTTAAACGTGTCTAGTGGATCTTCTTCGTTCTGAAATAAAATACACACACATCTTTCGTGTACATTTACTTTTTATTCCCTTTTGAAACAAAAAAGAAGAAGTATATATGATGAATTGAGCATTGCAGCCGTTTTGGATAATGATATCCTAGAGAGTTATATCTTCAATAATCTTTGAGAACTGGTTTTATTGTTTGGTTCCATGGGTTTATAATGTTATATTGTTAACGATGAAATTCAACAATAAACCGTTGTCTCGAATAAACCGGATAAGCTATAAGGGAGTTCTCATCGAGAATATATCTACAGATAAAATATGGAATACATGGTTATATACACGCCGGCCCCCACCAACGAAATTTTAAAACTTATAAGTCTTCGTTTCCTGTTTCAGCAGCATATCCAACCCCTTCCTATCTCTTTCCCACGCCCATCCTCTCCTATCAATCCTATAAACCACACCACTCGTACCCACCCTCATTTTTGCAAACTCTTCTAGCCTCAACGCTCTGATAAGCTTCCTGCCTCCGACGACAACCGCCCAGCCTATCCATTTGATAGGACCGAGGTAGCCTCTAAAATTCCATCTCTCATCATTAGGCAATGGTTTGTGGAAGGGGTCGAGAAAGTAGGTTGTTTTAGGGGTAGTTGTGATGATACGTTTTCTGAATGGGATTATCGAGCGGGCTTGGATTTGGATATTTATAGAGGGTGGCGTGGTGTTTGCTTTGGGCACGGCGACGATACGATGGATCATCCTGATATGATATCTCGGTTAGACAACCGAAAAGATTTATATATACTTAACTAAGCAATTTGATTGCAATTAATTACCTCGATGGTACCCAAAAGGCGTATGCACAGATCAAGACACCCATTCCTGCACCGAGACTGCTGACAACTCTTGTCCACTGTGGTGCATCCGGCTGGGCTATCACGTGCTCGTAGAAATCGAGAGTGGCCCAGGTTCCTGCTGCTACTGAGAGGGTATAGTAGATGTATACCAACATCCGAGACCCGGATTGGTAGAGGACGGTTTCATGGCCGGTTCGTGCGAGGTTTTCTTCTAGAGAAAAGTATCGCCCTTGCGGAGGGGCGCTGTGGATGACTGTTTTTGGGGAGGAACGTTTGGTGTGTTTTGAGGCGTAGGTGCGAGCGAGACGCAGGAGGGTGGAAGGACGGGTGGGTATCGGGGTGAAGGCTGAATTGTAAGCTGAGTAAGCTGATTTTATTGAAGGTGATATCGATATTGGCCGTCGTAGCAGACGTAGACCGAGGGAGGATACGGGGAACGACATGTTTTTGAGATGAGTTATCGATTGACGTCGACGTCGACGGTGAGGTTGAGATCTAAATCAATTGCCCTAAGAGTTATAATGGAAGTGTCGAGATATCTACGTTCGCCACCAATCCTCCTCTCCGTCGACCACGATAGGGTGTATCAAATTTGAATGCGCTGGGGTTTCAATTGCTGCTACCACAATATCTAGATCATGAACACGATATATCGATACGACGTTTTGCATTGGCGGGACAAATTTTAATATGCGGCTCTGCTGCGAGGATGGCAGGGATGTTTGTCCGCCGTGGTCGTTCGGCATCCCTGGAGGGACTGAGCTGAGCTACCAATACTTCACATGCAGCTGCGCAGCACTAGCGACCATTCGGTGAACCTGCATGCCGCACCAATACCATCTCGCGGGTCTCGATGCGATGCCCTGTTTTTTTGATAATAATAGTATATATTCTGTTAGGGGTCTAGAAAGATCAAGAACTAATTAGAAAACCTAGTACCACGGAAGAGAACCGGGGAATGTGATCGAGTGATCTATCAGTGGAGTGATCAATGCAAGAAATTGAACTGCATTGTCGGAACTCACTCATGATGAATGACGACAAGCAAGCATTCATGTGATATGCTTTATACAATATCGTGATGCAGAAGAGTCCCCCCCCCCCAACAGATTTTAGCTGCAGCTGAAAATGTGAATGTGAAAGTGGATACTCTTATTTATGAGAGAGTGGTACCTGCGTATCGTTCAAAAATAAAATATATTAAATCTCTTCCTGTCCGAGCTTTACTTTCCATCTTCCGATTAATAATTATTCTATTCCTGTCATCCGAGGCATCTATATAATAGCTATCTCATGAGACTCTCGACACCCCGACAACACTACGTCATATATATATTTCCGACCAGCCTCATCACTTTCAGACCCGCTGGGATATCGATATCAATACTCGCTCCGATTCAATAGTTAGAATACATCAACCCGTCGGCATCGGAATATCGGTAGTTTACTATGTCAAGCTCCACCGTCCGGCTGCCCTCCACAAGATCCTGATAGGACAGACAGCCAGTCAGCCACAAATGGAGGCCAACAAGCCAAACAACGATACCGTCACCGATGCCTCCGAGCCCTACGCCGCCAACGAATACCCGCCGGAGTTCGTCATCGACTACACAAACAAGAAACGTACATACTACATCACCGATTCTTACTGTTCTGGCAAGGTAGAATATAAAGGCTAACGAGACGGGTTGTAGACATCGAGCAGTTCGCCTCGGTCCTAAACGCTCCTCCCAGTGCTCCGGACGTCTTTATCAGCGCCGAGAGCGACTGGAGACCCATCAGACAGCGTGTCGGTAAACGGAGAAGAAAATCGAGAAAGGATGAGACCAGAGAAGGTACTTTTTGTCACAGTATCCAGCCAAGATACTTTCCAGGGATCACAGCTAATCCAGAAATTTGCTAGGGTATGGTTATGCGCTCTTCAGTTGGCCCTTACTGTTAGTTGTCTTTGGGTGGATTCTCTTCCTTGGGTCCGTTTCTCCAAACCCCCTTATTCACACCCAACAAACTAATTTAGTGCAGATTCCTTTATTTTCTCACACGAATATACATCTGGCTTTACGAACACTTTATAACTCATCGCGGAAAACGACAGCGACTACGGCTGGCCCTTCGGTCAGCTCGAAACTACGAAGAATGGAGAGTTGCCGCTCAAGATTTGGACGAATACCTCGGTGCCGCCGAATGGAGGGAGGTTGACGAGTTTAGCTACTATGACTACATTACCATCCGGCGAGTCTTGAATGACATGGAAGACTTGCGAGCAAGAGTCAAATACGACGACGATGCGATCGAAGGACTCGCCGCTTTGGTTAGAGGTTGCGTCAAGAATGACTTTGCTGGAATTGAAAACCCGAGGCTTTACAGCCAGACTTACTATGGCACGAAGAATTTGCTGCAAGAATACTACGACGAGTGTATGTAAACACTGCCTTCCCTTGACATGTAGAAAATTTGCTGACTTGGGTATTACAGTGGAACGGTGTTTGCGGATCCTCATCGAGACTGATCAATTAACCCTCGACGAAAAGCGAAAGCTATTCAAACATCTCTCCAAAAACCTCGGTCGTACTGCTCTATGTCTCTCCGGTGGTGCCTGCTTCGCCTATTATCACTTTGGTGTTCTCCGTGCCCATCTTGACGCGGGTGTCATTCCCAACATCATCACCGGCACCTCGGGTGGAGGTCTAGTCGCAGCTCTAGTCGGTACCAGAACCGATGATGAACTCAAAATCGTCATCCGACCCGAACTCGCCGACAAAATCACCGCCTGCCATGACAGCATGGCGGTCTGGATGGCTCGGTGGTGGAAAACCGGTGCGAGATTCGATTCTGTCGACTGGGCTGCCCGCGCGCTCTGGTTCACTCGAGGCAGCATGACATTTAGAGAAGCTTACGAGCGAACTGGTCGGACGCTAAACATCTCCTGCGTCCCTTCAAATCCCAACAACCCTAGCATTCTGCTAAACCACATAACCGCCCCAGACTGCGTCATCTGGACGGCACTATTAGCTTCCGCCGCCGTTCCAGGGATCCTCAACCCCGTAGTACTGATGATGAAGACCAAAGAAGACAATCTAATCCCCTACTCCTTCGGCCACAAATGGAAAGACGGCAGCATCCGCACCGACATCCCGATCCAAGCGCTCAACCTCCACTTCAACGTCAATTTCCCGATAGTCTCACAAGTCAACCCACACATCACCCTCTTCTTCTTCTCATCAAGAGGAACCGTAGGTCGTCCCGTGTCCCACCGTAAAGGCCGAGGTTGGCGTGGAGGATTCTTAGGCAGCGCGGCAGAACAATACCTCAAACTCGACCTGAACAAATGGCTCAAAGTTCTCCGACACCTCGAACTCCTTCCCCGTCCGATGGGGACAGACTGGAGTAACCTCTTCCTGCAACGCTTTTACGGCCGTGTGAACATCCTGCCCCGTACGAAACTTATAGATTATTACTATATCCTGTCGGATCCCTCTCGAGAACGACTATCATGGATGATAAATTCCGGTCAACATGCTACATTTCCGAAATTGAAGTTCATCTCGAATAGGATGAAGATTGAGAGGTTGGTGGAGGAAGGTCGGAGACGGCATAAAGGTAAGGGAGCGGAATTGGAGGCTATATTAAGCGCGGAGGATATAGCGGGTTTGATCAAGAGTCGGAAACACCATCATGGTAGTAATTCTGGGACGTGGAGTAAACGGGGTTCGAGAAGGATTTCTACAGATTTTGGAAGTATCATCGGACCGGCGGGGTACGCTGCTTCTGCTGCTGGAGGTGGGGGAAGCGGATTGGGGATTAGAGACATTCCGCAGCAGCAGCAGGGTGGTGGAAGCGGCACCGAAGAGACGAATTCGCCGGTTGCGCCGCCGTCCGGTACTTCTAGTCCGAGCGTGAAGAGGTTCAGTTGGTTCAAGAATAACCTGTGGTCTGGGAATATCAATGACGTGCTGGCGTCGCCGAAGAGTACGGAGTTCAAGCGACGCAGTGTGGCGAGTTTAAGGAATATGGTGTCCAGGAATGGGAGTCAAGAGACGGTTAGGGCCGCGTTGGATGGCAGCGGGATTGGAAATGGTCCCGGTGGGTTTATAGCTAGCCCTGCGGCTTTGGATAGCGGAATGAGTGAAGGTGAAGAAATGGGGAGGTATTTTGGAGCTGCGGGTGGAGAGTTTGGTGGTGATGAGGACTTTACAAGCGCGGTTAACACTGAGGATAGTGCGAGCGCTAGTGAGGGGGATATATTTAGTGGTAGTGATGCTGAGGTTGAGAAGGAAGATATGGAGGATTTTGAGGATGAGGGTGATGAGAGTGGATTGGAGATGAGGAGGGACACGGTTACTTTGAGGAGACGGAAGCCCGGTGGTGAGGAACAGGAGATAGAGGATGTTGATGAGGCTGGTGGAAGGCCGGGGAGAGTGGAGTTTATCAGTGCCGGGCGGGTGTAGGTGATTCGAAGTATCGATTTGCTTTGTTTACATGGTCAGTCTGGGGCTCCTTTCTTTTTGATATATTTGAGGCATTGGCGCAGTGGTAAATTTGTAATCTGTTTTCGGAAACAGAAACTGAAGTTTGGTCTCTTGCTTTATTTTTATAAGCTTTTGTTTATTATTTTCGGAGATCTTTAGAGGGTTAGAATTTGTATAATTTGGCTGGGCCGCAGCGAGCTTTTAGGTTCTATTTAAAATTCAATCGATGGAATTGATGCATTGATCCTATCAATACCATAATTTTGTTCTCAACGGGTAGATATTACTATATATTGTAACAATATATGCACAAGTCTAAGCGTACGCTTCTGTCACACCATAATTAGAAACCCTTCCATCCCCCCGGTCATTCGTAGCGTTTCTTTATAGCTCTATACTTCTTCAAATAATACCTGTCCCGTATATATATACATCCGTTAGTACCCCACTAGCGGTTTTATGAGAAATAATAATAAACAGACAATCAATTTTTAGATATATGTAAAGTGACAACTCACAGCATTTCAATCTCTTTCTTGACGTATTCTGCCAATGCCAGTCTCTTTTCGATCTCGGCTTCGTCTGTGATACCCGCGGCTTTGGAGAATGCGGCGTGACAGCGGGTGCGGAAGTAGTCGTAGCCTAGGGGATAGTTTTTGCCGAGGAAGAGGAGTTCTGTGGTATATATATAAATCATATCATGATGTTAGCTGGCCTGGTGAGTGTTTGGTATACGAGACAAGAGATATGATACTGCTATGCTAAGCTAAGGATTTCGAGCACGGCACCTTTGTAAGTGTTCAAGACTTTGTAGCGTAATGTAGACATTTTTGGATAATCGGATATTCAGCCGCTACATTTCGAAACTCATGTGTTATGAAACTTATGGGTTCTTATCCATGGTACGAAGCTCCATCAATGGTTGCTTTGCAAGCTTTGATGTTGCATGTTGGTAGTATCTAAGCTATGAGCTCATGAGCTTGATGTGCTGACAAGGATATTGGGGCCAAAAGATAACAAAACCAACACAGATATTTTAGGTTTAAATTTTTTTTGGACAGTGCTATCCCAATTTTTTATGAGGGTTTGGACACAACTGTATTTGTATAGATTCCACAATTGCTGGAAGGTAAAAAACGTGCAGTAGATCAAAGTACGTTTACTATAAGAGAAAGCTACAAAGCCATGTTTTTTAAACTATACCTCTACTTCATCAGCTCTTCAGCTTCCAACATCAAAGCCTTTCCATGGTCAAGACATCCAGTCGTATATATCAATTGTAACTTGATGTTAAATTGCAGGGAAATAGAGCTCAGACTCTTATTGCTGCTGCTATACCCCTATGGATTTCCATCGCGATCGCGAGATTTATCTCATCTTATACATGGCAATTTCCAGAACTTTCAGCCAGAAGCTAGCTTTGAATTTGCTGGAAAGATCGCTCGCCACAGTGATACCCAAAATGCAGACTAGCCATATACCTACAATAGTCAACATCTCTAGTAAGTTACTCCAATCTTGTAAAGAACTTCAGAGCTAATATATAACCCTACCGCTATTATAAATATAAGAGTCACCATCATAATCGACGTGGCGCCGTTCTCGCTTCATTAGCAGCCGCCTCTATTGTATATTACACCGTCAAAATGAAAAACGTCTCCGTTATACACACCCACCCACCTGAACGGAATATCGTGACTGCTTTTATATCCATATCATGAAAAATTTAGCCCTATAGCGTTTCAAAGATTTTCTATAGCCCTAACGGATCACTATATAAAGGGGTCCCATATCCAATTTCTCAAGATTTCGATCTTTCTTTCTTTTACTTCACTCTCGACCCTAGTCTGCTCAATCCAATTCTTGGGTGAGCACAAAAAATAAAAATGCCCCTGAAACATGTTCGAACTAGTCTTGTGGTCCAAGACTATGTTCGAACAATGTTTTTATTCAGTTCATGGGGTCCCCTCTACTAAAATTCTATTGTCATTGTCAAAATGGGGTATGTATATATTCCCAAAAGTTGTCTGGATATGAGGCTAATGATAACGTTTTAGACCACCATAGACCCAAACTTCCAAATATCTTAGACTTAAACGTTTTAACAACGTTGAGTCTGCACCGGACATTCTTTTTATTTTATTATATTTTTTTTAATGCCACGACGATTAAAGCGCAAAAAAGACGATGAAGTTTGAGTGTCTGGTTGATAGGCGAGGTCATACTCTACAAGCTCGGTCATCAGCGTGGATGGTTTGGTTTTTTCACCACCAAACTATCAAATTGTCAAAGGTATGTATGCTGTGTTTATTCTTTCGCATTTTGCTTTGTGATTGTTTAATATAAACCGGAGAAACTAAAGTGGTTATATTTAACAGGGTCAATATTCTAAAAAGGAAGAAGAAGAAAAGACGCAGCAGATTGAAAATTCACTACCAAACAAATTCTCATGCTTCTGGTCAATATATTATAAAAATGTTCCTCCTAACACATTAGATGATCAGTGGTTCAGAAGAGGTAAATTCTCCCATCCATCATGATCAAGCACTTGACATAAATAACAAACTAACTCTTAAGTTCGTATTGCAGGAAGAAAAAGAACCAAAAGCTTTAAGATTCTGCAAGACGGGATTTTGATACTACAAGTCAAAGGGTTCGCAGGATTATTATAAAGACACCTCGTTCGCAAAAGCAGATGTGCTTCTTTGTCATTATTATTATCGTCATTTTTGGTTGGTTGGTCTCAGCTGAGAGGGGTCAAAGCGCTCAGCAGATGTTTACCAGAGTATACAATAGCGGCGTACAAGCACTGTATATTAGCCCAATGAGGGCTGCTAGCTAGGCTTTCGCTGAGCTTCTTGACCAGAAGACTACTAGCTAGGGATGCTAGTTGACGGCTGTCGTTAAGTATTAATTATTATGAAATGGGACAACAACTCAATATTAAGTCGGGTTGTTCGTGGTCTCGGTTGTTAGTGGTTTTTGATATATTAAATAACATGGGAGCTTATCTCTTTATGTTACAGGTGTCAAAGTGGCGAGAAAAAGATGTCAAATATATATACCGAGGAAAAGGAAGCTATTTAACCTGCATAATATGTAGAGATTTAGCTAGGAGGAAAACCATCAAATAGATCACTATTAGTAACTTATAATATGTCCGATATAAGGAATTGTAAAAAAAGGAACTGAAATATGTGGTTTATGAAGAGCTAGAGTCTTATACTTGCTCATATTCGCCTACTTAGATCTTTGAATATTAGGACCATGATGCAGAGAATTGCGAATAGCACGGTCAAAGAAACTAAAAGATCATGCTATATTCAACCCTTAAGCTGAAATTCTCAACTGACGGGGATACCACCTGGCGATCTTCAAAGATGAGAAAACGCCCTCGATGGTCTGTTTCTAGATTGGTATTAGTGGTTTAATAACCCATTCTGAAATCGGAGAGTATTCGCCTTCAGTAGGTACTAGATACGCTAATCCCTGGCATTCCAAAGATCATTACAGAGTAGAAAGAGAGCTCGCTATCGGAATTCCGGCTCGGTTGCTCCTTGTATATAACGTATATATCTGTAGATCTGAGCTGTACGGAGGGCTATGTAAGAACGTAGAAAATGTACTGTTCTGGTATGGCCTAGGCCGGAGTTCAGCATTTGGTATATGCGGATATGTTTGAATTCTTCAAAGACATCCACTAATGTCTTGAATAAATCCAGCTTGGAGCAATGCGTGTATTCTTTAGAAAGGAAGTTTCTACCTGTCGGCTATGTGGGGGATATTTAGGGAGTGCGAATACCAAGCTTTTTGTGGGATTTTAGTGCGGCATGCTTCAGGTTAGGGCCGATGACTCGATTGGTAGGATAAGACGGCTTTGACATCATCTGCATAACGATCGGACCATTATCAGGATTCGAATCTAGTCTCCGGGTGTCGACCCGAAGCATTGCGAATAGTAACGTTCCCCAACAATAAAAAAACTTGCAAACCCCCCAAGAAGAATTCCGCATGTAGAACTTAGAAGCCGAGAGTTCCGAGACCGAAAGATTGCAGGTACAGGCTATATGCCGCCTTTTCCAGGCCAATCCACTGTAACGAATTCCACGGGCCAGCGCCGTATAAAAGATGTTGATCTGTCAATCACACATCATCTGCGTTGCTCGTGTGGTGTAACCCGATCTGGACGCAAAGTTGGGAGATTTGCAGGCAGGCTGGCAGTGCTCTCAAGCGGTCAATGTTTGGCAATTATCAATCAATATGCTATTTGCTCCGCTTGGGATAGCCCGATTGGGTCTTTGCATTTTCGACCTGTGTGGTTCGGAATGCAAATGCAATATACACCGGTAGATGTATATAATTCAAGGGAAAATAAATTCACTAATATTAATATTATGAAATAAATATAAAATATAACGTTTATAACTAAATTTACGTCGTACGGAGAGCACGGTTTCAACGGTAGTTTGCACAATCTTTTCGCATTGATTGTGCTAAGACATACATGGTTTCATGTTCATGAAGCTCGCGGGGCTTGCGGAGAGATTCACGGTTTCCACGGTTCTCACAACTGTACCATAAGGCTGCAGGTAGCCGCGTGTCAAGTGCGAGAATTAAGTGTTCATTTTTTACTAAAATTAAAAATACACAGTAAATACGGAGTAGTGCCACTTATGATAGGAAATTTTTGTTTTTTGTTTCTGTCCTGAACGGTTGGACAATTTAATGATTTTGTGTTTTGAACTGCAGTCGGTGAGAACATGCAGGAGGCGACCCGACAGGGTGGGCGGAGAATTCCTTGATGAGACCAGAAGAGGCATGATGAGGTAGAGAGGTGCGTCTGTTGGTGGAGATTAGACGAGTATCCTGCATGCGGTATCCATTCTTAGGACAGAACCAGGCTCGGGATATACAGAACTTCTAGAATTTCGGATTGACCAAGCGAAGACAGGTAACAGGGTCCTCGTATATTAATTTTTACATCTTGGTTTTCAAGAAATAAATCTTGCCTTTGTGCTAGATATCGCTGAGTTTCGGATTGATTGTTGCTTGGCCTCTCGGCTCCGAAACGCACAGGGGGACTTAAATCAATACTTTACTTCCAGGGAAGCTAAATGACACCCGTTGTTACAAGTCCATTCATACCGGTGATAAGATTCCTTTGGTTTCGATCTTTGAGCATGGGGAGACACAAATGAAACTCGTGGTTAGCGAAAAGTAACTCACGAACCAGGGCTTCTGACAACGTCCATGATAACGGGCCAGTTTCTGACTTTTGTGCTCTCCTTGCTGGTGTTTGCTAGACATTCTATTTTTTTTTATTTTTTATTTTTTTATCCGAGCTGGAGGGTTCGTTCCGTTTGGGGGGAGCCAATCGTCTCAGGATCTCGTCAAGAGACTTGGATATATGGCACTAGCTTGGAGGACGGCATCTGTCGCTTTGGTTAATCCCGTTTGTAAACGCAGCTATTGGACGACGGCCAACCATACTAGCTCCTATTTTTGACCCAGAAATAGGAGAGGTGGTTCGATAACTCTCTGATGTATTTGGATCGCCAATTTAACATCGGTTCAGCCTCAGCCGATAGTGCTATTGAATTGTGCTATAATATAATAGCAGCCACCTCAAGCTAAAAGCTCGTTGACTAGAAGAGCGCCGTTTAAAAAGGAACCGTGCTGTCTCCTGAAGCTATCGAGAAGTTACTACTTCCTCTCCTTTACCTCTCAAGCAATTCCAATAGTTTGCTTTGGTTCATCCACTCTTTCCGTTTTGTCTCCTTCGTTCCTTCTCGTAGGATCCGTGTTCGAATTAAATTCCTACAGTTCGAACAAGCTTCCAAGCTGTTAGCTTAGCTTTCTCACAGACTCGTCGTGTATGAAAAGGAGCCAACATATCTGAACTCCAAATATCGAAGGGAGATAATATCGTAACTATCATATTTTCCACCGAATTTGCCCCTGCAGCGACAAACTCGCGGTGCTTGCGTCCGGTACGGGAACATACCAGACATCGGGCTCCACTTAGCTACATACGCCAATCTGACTGGGTGTTCTTCCGGCCGGCTCCAAAATCAATAAAGCGAAGGGGTGGGCCAGCTATAAAAAGAAGGGGAAATTTCGAAAAGCTAAGGTGTCGATTCCGACTCGTCCGTCGTCCCTGCTTAACGAACTCAGCGTTCGAATCATTTTTCCTCTCTCCCTTTCTTTCCCTTCTCTCTCCCTTGAATTCTCATCCTCGGGACATCATTCTCGTAAGTTCTTCCGTCTGCCTGCGTGTTTCTCTCCGTTAGAATCAATCTCCTTTCCAGCCTCATTATATTCCACGCATCGGAGGGCATCGAGAGGTGCGGCACGAATTGTTTCTTACTCTCCGGCACTAGGTTTATTGTTGGTTCCGTCTTCCTTTTCGGCAAATTAGCAACCGGTTTTATTTGAAGAAGTCCCCCAGCCCTGACATCTCCTTCGAAATCTCGTCCGTGAGCTTCTTTTCAGCTTCACTGTCGTTGTTCCCGTTGTCTTCGTCTTCGTCCTCGTCTTCGTCGTCGTCAGCTTCACTCCCTTCCGAGTACTGACTATCGAATCCTCAACATCAACAACACCCCGCCCCCCTTTTATCCATCCTCAACCTCTCAAGGTTATAAAACCCCCCAAATTCTACAACTCCACGATAGCCTTTATGACTGGGAACATTTTTTCCTAGCGAATTTTTCGTTCAGCAGGGGAAAACTCCTTTGAGGTCAGCAGGAACTGCAGGAGATTGAAATCTTCTTCACCGACTCCGGTAGTCCTCGACCTTCGTTACCGTTTGAGTAGTACATACCATTCACCATCATATTCGCTGGTGCAAGCATCCGTTTTCAAGAGGTAGGTCCCATCCCGCATGGACCCTGAATTTGATCCTTGGATCCTGCATCGCATCATGTACTGACCCATCCCGTATAGTCAAGCATTCGAGCCTTGAATCTCACTGTCACGCTACCTCGTTTAGCAACACGCAAAGTCTGCCTTTTAACAAAAAAAGTACCGTATAGCATCTAGACGATCTTATATATATACAAGTAATATATAAAACCTTTATTATCGAACCGCGACTCTTCGACAAGAAACCAAAGACATGGCTAGCAATCGCAACAGTACTCCCGACGGGGCCGCCTCTTCACTCCGGCCCCCTACTAATCGTGGGCATCATCTTCGTGCCTCGGCGGACATGTCCGGGTTCACTTCTCCCTTGTCCAACTCGCG
The DNA here is from genome assembly GCA_012184315.1 of Arthrobotrys entomopaga. NCBI lineage: Eukaryota > Fungi > Ascomycota > Orbiliomycetes > Orbiliales > Orbiliaceae > Arthrobotrys > Arthrobotrys entomopaga. Next base: position 38,044 of record LDDX01000208.1, read on the forward strand.
TCAGATCCGTCCCGCCTCTGAGGTTTACTTGAACGCTGGCACGCCACCAGCTCCAAACTCCGAAACCGAGGCCTATGACAAGGCTGCTCAAAAATGGCTTGCCGATTTGGAGTCCTATGAAAACACCCTCGACGAAATGGCAGCTGCAACTTTGGATCAGGAGTTCAAGGACGAATTGAGCGCCATCGAGCAGTGGTTTCGTGTCTTGAGTGTCGCGGAGCGTACTGCTGCTCTTTACGCTCTGCTCCAGCAGACTACTCCCGTCCAGGTTCGCTTTTTCATTGCCATTCTCCAGCAGATGGCTTCCAGCCAATCGGGTAAGAATAACATCCTTAGTACCTGTTCGCGAAAGTTTCAAGCTCTAACTGGTCTCCGTTTTTAGATCCCTTGTCAAATAGGATGAGCGAGCTTATGGTCAGCGAACAATCTCGTCATTCTTTCCCATCCCGACCCCCACCATCACCGACGACTCTCACGAGCAGAAACTCCCAGCTCGATGCCGCTACTATCAGTAACATGTTCCCTGAGGCTGCGGCCGCGATCGCCACCCAACGAGCTCGTTACAGCCAAGTTTCCGGCGTGACTCCAGGCACCAAGTCCAACAGGAACAGCGCCATCTTTGAGACCAAACCTTCTAGCTCGTTGTCTACCATGTCGCTAGCCAATAACCCACCATCTTCGCCATGGAGACGTGACGAAAGCGTTCCGCAACCAAGTGCTAATGGCGGCGAGAACAGACCTAAGTCTGGTCAGGACAACAAGCCCCAGCAAACTCCTAAAGAGAGCAGCATGGGTAACTGGCAAGCTCCACCTCGTTCTGCTGGGCTTCGCTCTCCAGGAATCCCGACCTCCGGGTCTTCGAACCTGCAAACTACCACAATCACGAGTGTCAACGGTGGGAACGGAAATATCGAAATGCCAGAAATGTCTCCATTCCCAGCTGGTGCCAACTGGGCCTCGCTGGTCAATACTCCAGTGGCCCCTATGTTCAACGATCCCATGTCTGCTCAAGCCAATGCTGATATGGTTGCGAATGCGACCGCTATGAAGCTCGCAGCCATGTCTACTGTCAATAACAGGTTTTTGATTGACTCGGACGTTCGCAAATACCGCCGTTCCAAGCCCGATGGGACCATTCTCAGTCCCGGTCTACCTTCTGGCCAGCCTCAAATCCCGTCTATTACTCAAAACGTGATCATGTATAATGAACGTGGTCAACCGGTTCAGATCCCCGCTGCTGCGGTTCAGGTAGCTGCAGCTCAACAGCAACTCGCCGGCCAACCATCTCCCGCGATTTCCCCCGGTACTTTTGCCCGTGAGTTCAGATATTACCAACAAAACGCTTCCATGAAACATACTGATAGGTTTCATCCAGATCTCACGTCGCCTCAACAAAACGGATTCCTCACTCCGACCTATGGATCTCCACTTCTCAGTGGTGGCCCAACAATCTCCCTTAATCAGTTTGTCGCTGGGAGCGAAGGCTACCACAGTGACCATTCTGATCTCACCGGTGGCCGTGGCAGGAGCCCACGCGGAAGGAGAGGAAGCAGCAAGCCTCCAGAGGACCCAACTGATATCAACTTGTTGAACGATATTCCCGCCTGGCTCCGAAGCTTGCGATTACACAAATATACCGACAATCTCAAGGATCTCAAGTGGCAAGATCTCGTCCAGCTCGATGATGAAGCTCTCGAGAAGCGAGGAGTTGCTGCCGTTGGCGCTCGACGCAAGATGATTAAGGTAAGCGGACAATAGATCTATTCTTCAATAAAATTCAATTTAGTAACCAGTTCTTCTAGGTCTTCGAACAAGTCAGAGAAGCCAAGTCGGAAGGCAAGCTGCCTTGAATACACCAACCTATATAATATATATATATATATTTAAGCGTTCTGTGACTTTCATTGAGCTTCAGTTCGAGAGCGCTTTTGATGACCGATGATGTTTAGCTTTCGTTTCTTTCTTCTCCTTCACGCAACGTTTACCCAAGCAAAACCTCTCTCTTTAACCTATTGAGCAATATTCTAATGCATGATGCAAGCAAAGCTTTGTACGAGTTGACGAGATTCATTCATGTGCATAACTTATCTTTCTTTCTCGTACCTTTTTTCCCTCCATACTTACTTTCTCTGGCTATGCTTCCTGACACGTTTTCGCATAATAATAAGAGTCTCCAGTCTCCATTCCTTTAACCATATCATTAATGCAGCAGACCAATTGCTGTCATCTTAAGAATTCATAAATACTCTTCATTGTAGCTGAATGCAAAGTAGTCTCGAGACTAAATGCAAAGTAGCATGCTCATATCTTAATATTCTGGTAAATAATTACACTGCGGGGTCTGTGCGTTGGCAGCTGGCAGCCCCAAAAAATAAATTTTGATGCGAGCCAACAACACCAACCTCCGAGCAAGCTTTTGTAGATGTGAGCACGCAGACAGTTTTGACATCACGACAACCTCGAGCTCGCCCTCCAGCTAACCTATTCACCTTCGCTCTTTGAGACTTGAGAGGTTTCTCTCTAGCAGCTTATATGTACGAGATATTCAACTAGAACTTCACTCCTGATCACAATCAACACCCAGTCTGCCTTCACGGCATCGATATCTCAATCCCCACCATCATGTCGAATAACCAGTTCACCCCGAACCCGCTACGGCCGTACTATGTCCCTCCCGCCCACGATTTCCTCACCGGAAAACTCTCTTCGGCCACAAGCTCCGCTGCTTCAACACTCGCCTCTTCGTCTGCCCGAAATGCCACTGCTGCTGCGGCCTCACCGTCTTACATTAGCTCTGCCACCCGCGACATGCTCTCGGACCTAGATTATTCAGAATACCTCGAAACACCCAGCGTAACCGTTATGATCCGAGACATGATCGATACAGCAATGATGAGATATACCAGCGTGTTGATACTGCAGCCGTTCAAAGTCGCAAAGACGGTGATGCAGTGTCAGTATGTACCAAAGAGAGTGGGAGGACCCGGTAGTGGCCGGTCAGGTCTTAACGATCGAGTGACGGAGCTGGGAAACAGTAGTAGGCGGGGTAGTGAAGTGTCGCCTGGATTCGCAGAGTATGGAGGGGAATGGAAGGGACAGTATAATGTGCGACTCTAAGATACCTGTTGTGTTTTGGACTTGCGACTGGTGTGCTAATTTTTTTTTTTCGTGATTGATGATGCTATAGGCTGAAGATTCCGAGGATGAAGATCCGCCATACTTTGCATCGAACGATAATGTCGAAGAAACAGGGTCATGGGCAGGTAGCCAGCGAAGGAAGCGGGAGCGGGACCCTAGCAGAGGTCGGAAAATGACTGATAGGAGCGGGAGGATGATAACTGATGCTACCAACGCTGAGTATACATCAGATAAGCCTGAGCATGCTTGGCAGATTAAAACCCACAAGGTTGGGTCTGTGACTGACACCCTAGGTGCGATATGGAATAAAGAAGGGCTCTGGGGGGTCTGGAAAGGTAGATCTCTGGTGGTAAATTGCTGTGATGGAGAGGATTGTTTGGCTAACTAGTCCTTTTTTTTCAGGTTCCAACTCGACTTTTGTGTACACCGTCCTTACTTCTACGATCGAAGCCTGGACCCAATCATTCCTATCGGCAGTTGTAAATATCCCTGATCCGTCGATAACAGAAGTCATCGATTCCCCTGCGCCTCTAACGGCGCTGTGTATTGTGGTGGCGTCATCAGCGATCACAGCTCTTCTCCTCGCGCCTCTGGACATCGTCAGGACGAGAATAATAATGGCTCCAGCGGATGATAAGCCGCGAACCATGCTCCCACTTCTCAAATCTCTTCCGTCATACTTATGCCCACCATCACTCGCCATCCCAACCGCCCTCCATGCGGCTCTTCCCGCCTTCATGACTGCTGGTGTACCCTACTACCTCCGTACCAATTACGGTATCGACCCTGTTGTACGCCCCGCAATCTATACCATGTGCACGTTCTTCTCATCTACCGCCGAGTTATTCGTGCGACTACCTCTCGAAACGAGCTTAAGGAGAGGCCAACTCTCGGTTGCAGCACCGAGAAAGACAATTGTCCCGACGGGAAGCTACTATGGGCCCGCTGGAACGCTATGGAGCATCTATAAGACAGAGGAGAGCGGCGGAACAACAGGAATCGAAGGATTATACCGTGGATGGAAAGTAGGAATGTGGGGTCTCTTGGGAACGTGGGCGATGGGAATATTTGGAGGAGCGAGCAACAGCGTCAGTGGTGCGCCGTTCTAAGCTAGGCATTTGTAGGGAAAATATCACAGTTGCGAGATTCACGAGTTTATGATCCTTGGATTTGGCGAGTTTTTTTTCTCTTGTGTCTTGTTCTTTCATTATCCTGGCGTTATACGGTTTTGGTATGGGGGCCCTTTTTAAATTTTTCTTTCCCTCAGTCTTACCTTCTTCGGCGTTCCTTTTGATTTTTTTCAAAAAGAGAAAAAAAAATTGGTGAAAACTCGCTTTGGTATATAGTCCTTTTTGGGAAAAAGACGATTCTCTTCTCTCTTGTATGCGTCAAATGCCACACTCGACTCTTAAGATTTTACTCTATAATTTATATTGATAGAACAAGCCGCTGCTGACGTATTATATTAGGACGCGCGGATGCCTTTGAACCTTGGTGAATGTCGATTAGGCAGCGCGGCTGTGCATATGAAAATTAAATAGAACAAATTACGCTATCAATCAAAAACCCGACAAAGCTATGAATGCACATTGGCTCTTGTCATCATCATGCTTAATTGCATTTTTGGGTCTGTGGTAAGCTACGTAAGTTACAGAAAGGAACCAGAAGTGAATCAACACCCAGACATTCGGCAAGGCCCCTACAGCTGAGCATGCTCTTTCGCTGAGCTTCTTGACAACAAGACTAGAGCATGCTTACTCTAACACTATTCGTGGTTGCTTCTATATATTATGCGGTACCCGCACGCCCGCTGAATGGAGAAAATATAGAGTTATGAACTAAATTCATATAATCATGCAGAGTAGCATCGATGCGTATCTGAGGCGTGTGCCGGCATCTTGACGAAATTTGTCCCGTCTACAGCAATTCTACGGGGCAGCTCGGCTGCAGGCCGGTCAAGGTTTGTGTCAGACCCAATCAATATCAATTGATGCAATCCTATTATATACTTTGAAATGATCAAACCAGTTGGGTATCGTAGTGCTAATTCTCGCCAATAGGATCTAAAACCAAAATAATGGATAACTTTCCAATCCCGAACGAGATTCTTATAGAGATAACTGAACATCTATCTGGATCCGATCTGGTCAGTCTCTCCGCAACATGCAAGACGCTACGCGAAAGAATAGAGGGCATCCTCTTCGGGACCAAAGCTAGATCCCAAAGATACTACACCTCATTCGTGGAATTGCAACGACTGGTGAGATTCTCACGGCATCCTCGTGGCGCAACCTTATTTCTCAAAAAACTAGTTCTCGATCTGTTCTGTCCGTATTTCTACGACATTATCGGCCCGTTCTCCTTGGAGAATATCGTGGCCGCTAAGCTCGTCCTCCTGGATTATTGTAACACCGAGAGGAAGAAGTACGCGGGAGAGATCAGTTATAGAGCCAAGTTGCTGGCCGCAGCTCTTCAGAACCTCCCGAGCCTTGAAGTTGTGGAGTTTGTGATCACACTGCCGAAGGATATGCCACGACGGACTGTGCGGAAGCATTTCAGCGATATGAAGTTCAGACCCGTAGATTTTGAAACTTTCTACAAAAACTATATCCAGCACGCAAGGTGGAATCGGGATATCGATTTCATTCCGGCACAGATCATCGATGCCGTTGTCAATGCCTCGTTACCGAGCCTCACAACGATATGGGCGAATGTAAGAGCCATGGATAGGTACGAAGGTTACAGGAGTTGCTCGTTGCCTATATCGTGGTTTACGGAGAAAGTCCACCATCATCTACGGTATAGAGATAAATTTGCGGGACTGCGGGACTTGAAAATATGCGTCGAGAGTCTGTCGAAAGACAATGGACGGTCGCCGGGTGGCATGATAGGCAAGATACGGATAGATGAGCTTCAGGCCGTCACGCTATTCCTAAACGACATGGTACCCAATCTCGAAACTCTGCACTACTCAAGCTCATCTCCTCCTTCTCTTGACTCCTGGAATGGGACTGAAATGACCTGGCCGGCTTCCATGGACCGGTTTCACACAAAGTGGATATATTGGTTTCCGGGAATTCATATCGATCAGCCGAAACTATTCCTTCCGAATCTCAAAATACTGCAGTTTCGCTGCCAGGCTTTTATAATAGATGAGTTGATATCTTTCCTTCGTGCGCACCGGACCACCCTTCGCAAAGTTACTCTTAGGAGTAGCGTTGCGGAAGCGAAATATCAACACTGGTTACCGGTTTTTCAGCTCCTGGAAAATGAAATGAAGCTGGAGACTTTCCTTTTCGATGGGCTGTACTCTTATTTATCATACGGAGCCGTTCCTTGGTTTGAAATGAGCGGTAACTTGAGTCTCGGAGATGACTCTAATATTTGTGAACTCATCCCGGGGCTTTCGATAAAGATGGATTTGAAGACGGCTTTGAAGATGATTGAAAAGTTAGAAGAATCGCTAGAGGGTAGAACCCGGGCGACGAATGGCAAATGGGTTTGGGATCCGGAGTTCTGTAATATATATTTCGGAAATGGAAGGATAACCAAGGAAGACGAGGAGTTGGAGGAGAAGCTGCGTTTCGATGAGAACTTTTACGAGCATGCGGTCTTTGGGAGAAAGAAGGATTTTTGGAAGCTACAGATAGAGATTAGGAGGATGTATTCCCAATTGGATGGAGATTGGGATTTATGGAAAGGGTTTAGTGAGGAAGGGCTAAACGAAGCTATAAAGCACTCGAGCTCAGTATAGTACGACGTATTGATATCCAGTTGATGCTCAAGTATACTAAGGCCCTTTAGTTGTATACACGTAGACTTCGCAATGTGTTTAGCATATAACTTACCCAGCATTTATATGATTTACGTACACTGAAATCGATGTCTTTTAGTCCATTTCATACACGATTTATTATTATATCAAAATTAAAGTGGTAGACCGTGACAAGTGGTATTTGGATTCCACATTGCAATATTACCAATGCTGTGCATGTGATGTTACAAGTTGACGGAATTGTAAGTATACCATATAAACCAACCTGTTAATTAAGGATACCTCTTCTTCTTACGTATGATAAAACTTACGCTTATGCCACTGAAATCCAAATTTATAAATGGCTAGCATCGATATCGATAGCCGGAGATGTTTTCACGTGATCGAGTAAGTTTCGTTTGAATTGGCGCATCTACAAATCATTGCCAAGCCCGCTGCGAAACCATCTTCTTTTCGCATCCGACAACGTTCTTCCGAATGAAAAAAGTGCCACATTTATATTTTATCCAAAATAATTAAATAACTCTGGTTTAAAGGAGCGTTTGAGTTTGCACCTGAAAAGCTACGAGCCACAGTCAACCTTGTCTCTGCGTCTCCCAACATTACTCATCATGCCTTCATATAAATCCACCCCGAGAGCTACGATATCAATCCCGGTATCACCACTCACACCAGCCGCATTCGCGCAATTCGGCACTGTAATCGAGAATCCAAAATCTGCTCCTACTTCCGCAACAGTGAATCAAGGCACCGCAGCCAAATATCCCGAAATCTCACCTTTCGTATCGTATCTCGCTCCCTCGGGGAAACACGCAGCAGGTCGTCTCAACCTTTTCGTCTGTAATCCTCGAACACTGACCGACAATGGCAAGACGTTTGGCGTGCATATACTCGAACGACATCCGTATACAACACAAACATTCATACCAATGGGACTTGATAGGAATGATACTGCGAGACGGTATTTAGTGATCGTAGCACCAACGTTGGACTCTGAGAGCAGCAAGACGCCAACATCATGGCGTCAACCGCCGTACCCGCAGAAACAGAAGACCAGAACGGGGATAAGAGGGTCGCCACCATATCCTGTTCAAAAACAAACTACCTCGTCAAAGGATTCTCCTGTTCCTGATCACTCTGGTACGGTAAATATGAAGGGGAGGGGCCTGCCGGATCTGAGTAACATTCAAGCCTTCATGTGCCGTGGAGACCAAGCTGTTACGTACGGTGTGGGAACTTGGCATGCGCCGATGGTTGTGCTAGGCGATGGTCCGATCGAGTTTGTTGTCGTCATGCATGAGAATGGTGTTTCTCTTGAGGATTGTGAGGAATGTGAAATCGAGGGAGGGAGGGTCAAGGTTGTTATCGACGATGTGGACGGTCCGATCAAAGCAAAGCTATAAAATACGATACGCTACACTGAAAAAGTCATGCTTATTCCTTCAAATTGGTTGCGTTTTTTGAGCGTTTGGGATATGACGGATTTATATAATTTATGATGGATGTATGTACAATAGCCAGATACTTAAGCATATAATAAAGCCATGACATAACATATAGTACAGTTCCAAAAAGCTTGCATCTTCATCAAGACCGTAATGATCGACACAAGCAACTTAGTAGACGTCCTCCGGACTGACGAGGAAATTTTCGCCATTTTTCCTAATGCTTTCCCTCTTGGGATCCCTTTTTAACGGCTTCCTCATATCTACACCACATTTATTAGTAAAAACAACCTTTCAAAGTTTACAACGAAGAAAGGTTGAACTAACCATATGCATCTTCCGCTTCAGCCCCTCCACCGGCACTATAATACCCCACCACCCTTCTATAAACGCTGTACCCCATCTTCTTGTACATATTCACCGCAAGTTCATTACTAACCCTCACAAAAAGATCCACAAAATACCCATCGTAAACCTCCTCGCTGACCCTCTCTAGCTCTTCCATGAGCACTTTTGCTAGTCCCAACCGTCGGTAGGCGGGTGCGACTGTCAATGCGGTGACGTGGCCGTGCCATTCTTTCCCTTCGCCCTCGGCTTTACCCATGATATAGGCCATTATCGTGCCGGTAGGGGAGACGACAGCGAGGAAGAGTTTGGGCCATTTCGAGAGATAGGAGAGGTAAAAACTTATGTCGTAGTTTTCGGTTAGGACGTCGAGGTTTGTTGGATTGAAGGAGAAAAGGTCCACAGCGGTGAAGGGGCGGATGGAGGCCATGATTTTTTTTTTTTTTTTTTTTTTTCACCTAACAACCAGCATACAGCACTGTATTGCAACCCGCCGAGTGGCAATTGCAACGTTAGGATTGGAGAGTTGGGTTGGAGTGTGGAGTCTAGCGAATTTGAGGTTGGCGCCGCATCGGGAGGGGTTTTCCCTCGCTTTTGAAGCGTTGGCCGATTGAGATATCCGGCGAAGGTCGAGATGGTTTCGATATCGAGACGAAAAAGCTCAAGTCAATTCAATTGATCCGACTTGGACAGATGCAAACGTTGGTCAACCAAAACCAGTCCATTATAGGACAACACACAAAATACCACAACTAATATTCGATTCAAAGCGAGCCTGGTAAGAATCTTTAAGACTTTAATTAAATTTAATTACCATAATTGTTCTTTTAAATAAGCTAATTCCGGACGATATCTTTAGTAGAGCCCATGCACTATGTTTTTAAATTTAGCCCATCCGACCCGCAGATCTGTCAAGAGCAAAGTGGTCAAGTGAAGTCTAGAATACATTCGTATATTTTAATTTTTTGGGGAAAAAAACCCGCCCTCCATTTCAAGCTAGTTAATCAGGGAAATATATCATGTGAACACATACTTTGATTTCTCGATATATACCTATTCTAAAATTCGTAGAATCCTATCTAGCCTTGAACCAAATGGTGATAATCACGCCACCAACAGTTGCATTATTGTATGCATATATTGAACGATGGTCAATCATGTCAAATGACGAAGTAACAACACTTGATTGATAAGCTTACACAGAATTGATATTTCTACGAGAAATCTGATGAAGCGGCCAATATTATGCTTTAAACTTTCAAAATCAAATGGAGGAGGCTCGGTGGATGACTTGGTACTAGCTTGAGGTCTCGATACTCAGGTACTAAATTGGCGACATATCTCAGAATTTTACATGCGTACTAGGAAGGAATAGTTCCCGCTTGACCCTGGTCTTGAAATATCGATCCCCTCCCCGAGGCTACGATCCCCTTTCCGAAGATCCGTGCTGCGCCTAGTAAAGCATTCTAACTGGGAGCCTTTGTGCAGCCTTTTTCAGCTCAGGTTTTACATTCTTTTCGGGCATATGCGGGTCACAACCGAACTTTTGCAACTACTGCTCTCCAACCAACATTTAGCTTACTCGATACGGATGCTAGTCCCCCAACGCGGACTTTCTCGGTCCACAAACTGTTCAAACTAAAGGCCTTATCGTAACGAGCCCACCTGACCCGCTTCCCCACCTCCCACCAACGACACAACAGGTATACGAATCCAGCTAACTCTTCTTATAAGCGCTTTGGTCCTTTAGTTATGTTTCGATTCTTGGCTTCTGGAAGTGTAATTTTCATCCGTGTTTTAATTTTTATATATAATTTCCACTGACCTCTCAGGAGGAGAAAAGATATTTTTAATCCCTTTCACCAAATATAACATTTGTTCCAATCTTATTAAAACTAGTTAACTTCGACAAGACATCTATATTTTGGGGAAAAAACAAAATTTAAAATTGAACCTACAAAGATCTAAAAGAGTTGCCTTGATCGATCGATATCACATTCCAATCCAACCCTGTTCAAAAAATCACCACAACCAAACTTTCCTACAATTATACAACTGATTATAATCGATTACGTTGTTCAACTTCTTCTTCTCGATAGGAGGGGACGACCGGCCAACTTATAACTTGATATGATATCTAAACGATATGATATATCTATCTGATATTTAATAAAGATATATAGACGCTCAAAAGGTGGAGTATTCTCCTATTTCATGCAGTCTCGTGATTGTCAATTCGTCACCACGCCTTTAAATTCAACTGCTATTCATTAATCATTCATACTCTCACTGAGTATCGGATAGACAAAAACGAAGATAATCCCCAACTAAGCTATCCATCATATCATAATATATATAAATCTATAATGATGTGTAACCTAGATGATGAGCCGATAAGCCTCTACCATCTCGCCCCCATGTGCCGCATGGCATCCTCCGCAGGTCGACTACCCTTCATCTCCTTCATCATCCAATCGATAAAATACTGCTTCCATGCTTCCGTCTCCGTGGTATCAACGGTGGCACAAAAATGCTTAGGCGGACCGGAGGGCGAGAGGATGTTTGTCGATTGGATGTATGAGTATTATGCCTCCCCGGCGGCACCTGCAGCAGCCGCAGCGGGATGCTTTTGTGTCATCTTGACGGTTTCGGGTTTTTTTATGGTACTGTCCCGGTCGTGGTTTATGAGCGTCAATTTGGCAGCTATCGCAAGTATGTTCTTTCATAACTTTTAAAAAAGATGTTGAAATGTTTTTAGTTGTGTAGAATGATCTAACAGGGCCTGGATTGAATAGTGGAAGTTATAGGGTTGGTGACTCGAGTGGTTTCCACTCTACGACCAGACGACCATATATCATTCGCCATTAGCACGATATCTTTGTTGTAAGACCCCCACATCATCTTAGATATCAGTTTTTATTTTACAAAGGAAGTGCTAATTTATTTTAGGATCGCCCCATCTATCCAGGCAGCGAGTTTATACATGCTCGCAGGCCGTGTGATTCGAACATCTTGCCCCCATCACTACCAATCTTTTAAACAAAAGTGGTCCAATGTAAACAACCTTGTTACAGTGTTCATAGTTCAAAACATTGTGGCAATGGCAGTACAATTATCCGGAGTGGTGTCGTTGATCGGAGTTATTATCAACGGAACGACGACACATGCACAGGAGCTGTTACAACGGCGGGCGGCGAATATTATAGTATTAGGATTTGGTATACAAATGGGATCATTTTGTTTGTTTGGGATCTTACTTTGGAGGTTTTATTTGATATCGATATCCAAGAAGGAGTTTGAGTGGATAGGGGTGTTATATTTTGTGATGGGAAACTCCACGGGATTGCTCATGGTGAGTTTAAACGTTTCTGTTTCAAATTTGCATGAAAAAAGCTAGTAGTGATATATGATCTCCGGGCTGACTGATTCTAATTATGATTTTGTTTAGATTCGAACCCTATACAGGCTGTACGGGTTCAAAGCTACGACAACTCCTCCGAGTAGCTTTCTGGTCTCGGATGCATGGCAATTTTGGGTTTTCGAGGTAGCAATCGTATCGCGTAAGTTGAAGACACACATATTCGCACCTAAATATAAGTGGTTTTTTTTTAGCTTTTTTTTTTTTTTTTTTTTGTTGCTAATATATAAACTTCATAGTAATGTTTCTGAGTTATTTGGTGCCAGAGTACCCGGGAATGTGGTTCGTACGAGGTGGGCCGCTGGAATTAGATTCCGAAGATGATTCGAGGTCGTACAAGAGCCCGTCGGATCTGGAGACATTGGAGAAAGTTATCGGTATCGAGATGATCGATATGGAGGCTTAATAGCCAACATGGTATTCATGTTGAGTGCTAGTGCCAGAAGCTGGAGTTTTTTTATTTATTTATTTTTTTACCTTATGTTATGTTATGCAGTCATGATGATTACGAAGCTGAAGAGCAAGTGATACTACATTTACGTTAATCTGTATTTGAGGGAACCTTTTGGGAATGGAAACAAAGGGAGCATATGGGCATGCATGTATACGGCGATAATAAACAATTATGATGATTTAATCGATTTTATTTTAAAGCCAAATAGTACTTTAAAGCTTTCAAATTCTTCGGGACATGATACAGATCTTGTACTTCAGACCGTCCCGGAATCCAGTGAGGCGGGTGGTTGAATCCCTGTACCTGCAGGCGGCTTCGACTTCGGCACGCGGAAGCGGATATGCTTGAATGCATGCACTCAGGGCACTTTGGATCTGCTCAGGGTTGATAGATGACGGGAACTTTCTTTTCGAATTTTCTGTATGCATACTTAAGTACTTAAGTGCTTTCTGAATGAAGTATGAGTCTGCCAGGCCTTGACAAAGTTGCCCACATGGCTGTCGTGAAGATATCAGTCTTCAAGTAACTGGCATCATATGAGAGATGTTCGTGACTGGTGTCCTGGGAACGAAGGACCGGCGTTTGTTTTGTTTTTGTTTGCAGCGCGATTGACCTGCCAATCAACGTCAATCAACATCGACGGGGGGAGAAAAACTCTGAGCAAACGTTGCGACTGCAAAACGGCCTGCGAGCTGGTCCACAGTTTCACAGTTATTGCCTCTTCGACGGGACGGTCCAGCGCAATATAATTAGCATCATAGGACGATATCCAATATAGCCGACCAGGGCAGACCGTTGGTTGACCCGCCCAGGCGAGAGAAAGAGGCGTTCGTTTCGCTCGTTTCATTTTGATTACCCCTTCTTAGTCTTTCTTCTTCTTCGTCGTCATCCAGATTATCAGGAGGAGTCCTTTGTCTTTGTCTGTCAGTCAATATCTTTCAAACTTTCGCACTTGACGAACTCTCTTCTCAATTCGATACACCTTGCTCTCTCATTCCTGTCGGCATCCTCCCCCGTAGTCAGACATCGTAGATTCGATTTCCACGACATTCCCTTGGTTCCTGAAATCGGCGACACCAGTCCTGCAGCTGCCTCGTTTCCGGCTCTCGCCCATTTCTCCCTAATTTCACGCCCCGAATCCCGCCCGTTTAAAAACCCCAAAATCGCGCGCCCGCTCGGAGTCGCACCCTTGGAATTCGGCTCCACTTGGACAATCTCTTTCCTTCCTTCTCTTCTCCATATTCGCAATAGCTATCAGCAGCAACAATGGCGGACTATTATGACGAACAAGACTCCTACGCCTATGACGATGACGGCGGACCCTCCTCGCCCATTATGGCACCTAGCGCTGCTGGCAACGGTCTCGGTTCGCTCGCGGACGAACTGGCAGCTGCCTGGTCTGACGAAGAAGGTGATGATGAGGTCGACCTCGATGACGGCCAAGTCCCTCGCTCGCCGACGTCTCCTAGATCACCTATCCACCGTCGACACGCCTCCATATCCTCCATCGGGTCGGCCGGCAGCCAGAGGAGGCGTTTCGCTAGATTGTCCAACGAAACAGCGAGTAGTATCGTTAGCAACGGCACTTCTGCGACTTCGGCTACAACGGCGAGTAAGCCCGTGATCAGGCATCATAGACGGATGTCCAGCTCGGTAACTGTCGATATGAACGGCTGCGATGACGGCATTTCGCCTTCGTTGGAAGACAAGATTGGTCAGATCGAATCCGAAGCCCTGAGGGGTCTTTCGATGGTGAAATCGTGGTCGAGAAGGCAGAGAGCCGGCATTGCAAAGCGCAGGCCTGGAGTAAATGGAATTATCGAGACTGAGGAAGTTGAAGAGGAAGAAGATCCCATTTGCAGGTTGTTAGAAGGCTTGTCGAGCTTGGGCAGCCAGGGCAGCATTGAAACAGGCACACAACGGTACGCTGATAGTTCTTATTCTCCAGCTGGAAAATCATTCAGAAACAGTGATGCTAATTTGAATCAATCTCACAGTCTTATCACCGCTCATATCTCTCTTTCTACGCACGTTCAAAACCAATCCCGTACTCTCCGTGACCTCTCACTTCAACTCAACGCTCCTGGCACTACTGTAACCACCTCTACACCACGTTTGAACACTCAGCCAGTCACAATATCCTCCAAGAATAAAGATAACTCTCAAGAAGACGAAGAAGACGAAACGACGCCGATATTCACAACTTTACTCTCAACCGTCCCTACACCCACGATCCAACCTCTTAGAGATCTACAGACTCTCCACTCACTCACCTCCCAGCTGATCAGCCACCTCGCTGGACTCTCGGATGCGATACACATGTTCCGACAACAATCTAATGCCGCTAGTAGAAAGTTGCGAGGCGCCAAAGAAGCCGTCAGAGAATGGAAGCTAGAAGTCGAAACTGTCGAGCAGGCAAGAAAATGGATCGATGAAGGCGACTGGGATAGACGGCTGGGCCGTCGAGAGGCGGCAGGAGTTTGCAGAGAAGTTATGGGTGGGTTTGAGGATATGATTCGCGGGATGGAGAGGCGCATCGAAGGGCTCTGTTAGGGACGGACTCTAACTGATGACGAAAGGAAGGATGTTTGGAATCTGGAGGAATAAATCCTAAAATTAAGATTTGGTGTTCTTATTTGTGTTTGGATACTGGAGTGCGGGGCTGTTGGATGATTATTTTTTGCTAATTAGATGAGGAAGATACCCTCTGCTCTTTTTTATTTATCACTTCTTTGGTCCCCTTTTTCTTCGATTCTTCACATATTCGTCTTTTTTCCAAGACTATATACTTTTATTTAGATGTGAGTTTCTCTTTGTGTATAGAGAAAGACTTCTTTTATGGTTCGAGATATTACGGTATAGTGGCGTTTTTTCCCGCTTTGAGAATTCTACTGCTACTACGAGAAGGTCTGGAACTTTGGCGGTTATGGTTTTTTTTCTGTACGTACTTATAAGGGAATCAGGGAGGAATGGATGTATGTATGTATGTAATGTATTCATGTAATGAACGGAAGAACAGGGAATAGGATTCAGTTTCCTAAATATTCTCTTTTACTCACTTTTGAACGAATATTCAGTTGAAACCACCAACTTGATATGTTCTAGTTTCTATCGTGTGTACATGTAACTAAACAAACTGGTCCGACGATACCATCATTGCTCTCCATCACCCAGCCTCCAAACTTTCAACCCTCCATCAAAGCCCCCGCTAATCATCACCTCCTCCCCCTCCCCCTCATCCTCACCTCCATTACCATGTTTATTAACAACCCCAGCAGCCAAACACCTCACTTTCCTCCCATCGTGTCCCTTCAATTCAACCATCACCTTCCCACTCTTAACCTCGACACCTTTAACCACCCCATCATCTCCATTAACCCACACCCCACTTGCATTTGCGTCCCCCCTCCATGTCACAATACCGGCAGAATATGCCGACAAGTTTATAGATACTGCAAACTCCTTTTCCACGGTGAATGTCTGAAGGTTGTATATTATTATTTTAGGTACCGGGAGAGAAGACGTGATGAGAGCTAGGAGGTGTGAGTGGTGCGGGTGTGGGGACAGTGAAGTTGGGGTGTACGTTAGCCATGTCGTCGATGTGGCGTTTAGAGGGGTTTTAGAGAGGAAGGTGAACGGTGGATCACTAGTTGAAGAAGATGACGACGACGGTGCAGATACTGTGTTTGAAGAGGTGTATATGTGAAGATATGCGGAATCTCGGATGGTAGCTACCAGCAGAGTTTTGGTAAAATTTGGAGAATCGCTGTAGTCTTTTGAAAATATGACATCTTCAACAATATCCGGGAACTTCAACATTTGTAGAAGTTCCAGTGATGGAATCTTCAGTCTGTCCCGCTTCTCCTCAGTTTCGTCCTCTTCTTCTGCTGAGGTTGGGGAGAGGGGTCGGGGGATACGCAGTCTATGCACCGAAAGCGACTTGTCGTAGCTCGCCGCGGCAATATATCTCACCTCTTCACCTTCTGGGCTCCCCTGTAATGGCTCGGATATAGCTAGTTTGACGATATATTTACCGTGTCCTTCCCAACTATGCAGCACGTTTCCTTTGACGTCCGAAATGGTAATATCGCGAGACATACTCGCCGTTATCAGCCATCTCTGCGCGATTGGGAGAACGCAAAGGATGGGACCGGTGTGTAAACCTTTGATTGTTCGGAGAAGGTTGTGAGGTTGTTTCGCCGAGTAGATTCTCAGAGCTTTGTCTGAAGTTGTCGAGATTATGACTTGTTCTGGAGAGTCATCAATGGAGAGGGAGGTGAGGGTAAGAGATAGGATATTAGATGCTGTTGATAAGGTTGTCAGGTTTGTAGGTGTGTTTGGGTCTAATGCAGTATCCAGAGTTAATGATGTGATATTTTGTTGTTTTTGTTGTATTTTTTGGGTGTATATGAAGGTAAACGTACAAGGAACGGTATAGTCGACGTCTCCGATGCTCGTCGTGAGCCTTTCAAACCGTAGAGCAAGATCGTAGAGCTTCTTTTCTTCGAGAATCTGTTCGATGGTTAGATCTGTCGGGTCATTGGTGATGCTTTCCGGCGCTAGATTCGTCTCCTTGACAAATGCTTCAAAGGTCTACCATGGATATTCGTCAGTGTGCACAAATTGCCAAAGGTATCTGATATTTGTGCGAAAAGACGTCAATGAGTATAATAGTATACGGACCGCTTGGAAGTTATTTGCGCGGAGAAACCGGGCGACAAGAACGTCTGGGGAATCTCCTGCTGGCATTTTTCTGTATTATTATTCTTTGCAGTTTATAAATTTATGGGTGAAATTACAGAATAGAAAGCTTTCAGCTTTCGGTCGTTGAGCAAAATTCATGATAACGTTAAATCTATTAAGCTTACGCGTATACGTCGACACAAGAGGGTACGATATTTTGGAGCTCAGGATAATATATATTATCATTTTCTTATATTGATAGAACTATCAAAATTAAATACTTGATATAAGCATGACCGTTAAGTAATAAAGTAGCTATATTGTTAGTGAAAAGATTTGACCGCTAGATGGAATGGACCACTACATCCACCTCGAATCATCCACCCGAAAGGACGGAATCATCGTAGCGACGTCGTGGTGAGTAAGGCGGCCTATATAAACACCCCTCTTACTCTCTCCTCTATACATCCCACCCTAGACATCCTCCTGCGACGGAGAATAAAGAGTGAGAAAGAGAAGATTTGGAGGACTTGTCTATCTTAATTCTTCTTCGCACCAAAATAGGTCTCTACCGCGGGTGTGGGATAGCAGGGACCAGAGTGTTGGCGAAGTAACGTTATGGAAAGCGTCTACGAGGAACTCGTGGTTTTTGTTTTTGTTTCTTGTAACCGATTGTATAGTGTATATTATCATATATAGACACCGATACTTTATGGCAACAGTAAAGGAAGAAAGAAGCATGATGTGCGAGCGGAAAAAGCAGACCCAGCTGTTTTAAAAAAGTTGAAAAACACCAACCCTAACTATGCATGAATACCATCGTGGCGAAAGGATGGGGGAAAAAAGGTCTGAAAACCCCTGGCATTAAAGGTCGTAATATATACAGAGAAACCGAGTAAAAAGGTCGTAAAAAAAACACAAAAACTTTTATCAAGTCCGTTGCGTCGTTTACTCTTCGGGGACTGATGTTGTTGTTAATATATGCTGACCATTGTCTTGGGGTGGACGAAACACTCACTCTCAATCTCTCCATTGTCAATCTGCTCTTGGATGTCCTTGGGGCTCTGGCCATCAACTTTGCAGCCAACGCTGAAGGCAGTACCCAAGATCTCCTTGACACCTCCCTTCAACTCCTTAGCCAGAGACTTATGTCTCATCTTCCTAGCAATCTCGATAATCTCGTCCAAAGAGACAGACTTGGAGTGCTTGATGTTCTTCTCCTTCTTTCGGTCACGTGGTGGCTCTTTGAGCGACTTGATGACAAGGGAAGAGGCAGTGGGTACGACGGAAACGGCGGCTTGACGGTTCTGGATGGTGAGCTGGCAAGTGACCTTCAGGCCCTTCCAGTCCTGGGTAGCCTTGGCGATATCTTCACCGACTTTCTTGGGAGAAAGACCGAGAGGACCGATCTTGGGAGCGAGTGCGGACGATGCACCGACTTCACCACCGACGGCTCGGAGGTAGCTGATGAGAAGGAAAGAAAAAAAATTAGTACACCACCCCCTGCGAAGCGTATACTGCAAGGGTACAGCTTCGCACCAGAAACACCCCGCCAATTTCCAATTCATCAAGATGAACGAAGATATGGAGAAGCAAGAGTAATCAAAGAGGAACTTACATGATCTTCACCTCATTGGGATCAAATTTTGGAGCTATAATTCATCCGATGCGACCACATACAACTCGTCAGCATTATTCCATTATATTATTTTTTTTTCCAAAGAAGCCACCAAAATGTTGCCAGTCTCGCCATATATCGAGGTATTGACCAGTCAGTGAGAATGACCCGACAGGTACTCGCCGACAAGAAATCACAGCTCAACATATCGAGTCTGCTTTATCTTCATTGTCTTTTAAAATTTATTCTTTTTCGTGTAAAACGAGTACCGTGGATATCTCAAGGTGGGATACGTCGAAGGCATTGAGACAGCGGTGGAAGTAATGCATCGAAGGACGTACGCATGGCGAAGCTGTCAAAATTAAGATCTTATATTACTAAAATTCCAAGTTGTATGGATGAGGTGAAGTAGAGGTTGTCGATGGTTGTCGCTGTCGTTGTCGTGAGGTTGAACGAAAGCCCATTTGCGAAGGGCCGCCAAATTTTTTGGTATCGAAACATCACGTGACGAGTAAATTTTGACAGTCACCCCGCCAAACGGTTGTTTTTGTGTGGGCAGTTCGATTAGGGCTCAACGCAGTCCCAAACAACACCACCCAGTCCGCTCCAGCGACACAGCCAGAATCATCATCACCGTCCTCGTCAAGGCCTTCATACCCATAAACACCCCTAACGAACCACTACTCAGTCTACGAAGTCACGATCTTCGAATCCACACAGTCGCAATGGCCAGTAAGTTGCTTCTCCTCTGAATCCAGTTATGCTGTTTCTATTTGATACCGATGCTAATTGATATTGTGCAGAGGTAATTATCGTTCCCTCCCTCAACGATCGCTTCCACGATATATTCGATATCCATCACATGGGCATCTCATCATTTGCGAATCGATAATCTGACCGATATTTTAGTCGAAAAACTCCTCTCAACATAACCAGTCCCGCAAGGCTCACCGAAATGGTATCAAGAAGCCAAAGACCTTCAGATATCCCTCGCTGAAGGGTACCGACCCCAAGTTCAGAAGAAACCACAAGCACGCCCTACACGGAACTGCTAAGGCTCTGGTGCGTCCATACATACATACCTTCTATATTGCCGATTGGAACGTAAGATTTCAAGTTGGAGTTTGCTGACTGGTCTTTTGGAAATATATAGAAAGAATTCAAAGAAGGAAAACGGGAATCGGCGTAGAATGGTGTTCGTTCTGCGCAGTTTGATTCGTTCTGTTTATCTTCGTTGACTTGTTAATATACCATATATTCTCATTACGAATTCTTTTTTTCATCATTATCATCATTACGCCGTTTTAACTACGTTTCCATTGTACCTTATTCACGGAGCCTACTTTTCCTCACGACACCTCGGTCTCGACATGACATATCCCGAAACGACAAGGCCATCTTCCTTGTCGTCTCACATCTAGAATACTGAAGTCAAACTCTTCGGACGATATTCACCCTTCTTCCTCGAGTTTTTTGGTTAGGCGTGACGACTTACTTGCCATATGATTGATACAAACGAGGGTGACGGATGAATGAAACAATCATAAAGAAAAGAAAGGCATTAGTGTGTACAGCTTCGGGTTCTTTATAACTAAAAACCTCCCAATGCTCAAAGCTGAAGGATAAATGGCTTTACAACCCATTTTTTCGTGCCGATATAGACGTACTTTTTGTCTTCATTACCAAACACTTCCGAATATTCAAACCCTGCCCTACGGGACGGAAGTGCATGGAGAAGACAATACATACCTTAATTTAGTGAATCTTGACTCTGGGGGCTTTCATCTATCTTTACGGAACAATTCTGAGATCAGTATCCGTACAACTTAACTTACTTTTATGGAATTATCTTCTTAAATAAATCATGGATGAAACACCATCCCAATGCCATTTTTTATTCATAACGCCTTTCCCAAACCGTCTCTATCATGACTCCGACTAATGCGTATATATATACAAGTGAGATTATACCTCGAAAAATTCAAACCTTTAAACCACAAGATACTTCTCCGCAATACCTCTACATAACTCGCCACTTCCCACCGTATGGTACAATAATTGCAAATTATACGCCGCCTCCCACTTTAGATCCCCGCTCTCAAACTTCTGCTCCTGCTCCTCCCTTTCCTCCTCATCATTCCCTTCATTGACCCACTCGTCACTCATCCTGATCACCGTCTCATAATACCCGACAGCATAATGCTCCAACCCGATTTGATGGAACGCTCTGGCCATGTTGAACTCCGCCTCCTGTCTGTCAAACCAATCCTTCGATTCTTTCTTCATCTTGTAGTATCTGTTCAGGAACACCAATCCCTGTAGTATATGATATTGTCTGTTCTCAGATTGTCGCTGCATGGCGCGGTGGAGGTATGCTAGTGCTGTTTGAAAAATAACCATAGGATGATTGTCATGCGCTGCGTACGCTCGTGCGAGGTAGTGTAAGCTGGAGGTGTAGCTACGCCCGTCGAGCATGACTTGTGCGTATAGAACCAATGCGCCTATGCTGAGCGATTGCGGGACGATCTCGTTATCATCGTCATCGCGGAGTAGGGTGGAGCACACGCCGCCGATTTCCTTGCCTAAAACGTGCTTATCGAGCGCTTTGAGCTGGCGCATGAGATACTTTTGGTTATTTTGGACGCTGAAAATGTTGGTTCCCGGGTAAGTTTTCAAGGTTCCGCGGACGAAGGCGGCAACAGTGGAGTAGAGATTATAGGAATCGTCGTGGAAAAGAAGTGTAGAGGTGAAGTATCTCAAGACTTCAGAGGTTTGGTCGGGATCTTGGGCGTAGATCGCACAGGCTAGGTGGACTAGTGTGATTAGGAATCTCGGTCGTTTCGTGGGATCCGGGTCCTTCTTGTCGTGGTAAAATACATTTGCGTCTTTTGCTGCTTTGCAAACCTCGTACGCTTCCATTTCGCCTCCATCGTCGTGAAGGGTGAGAAGGATGGCATAATTGAGGATAATGTTGAGCCAGACATCGAATCCCAATCCGCGATACTGGGTGATATCTGGCTGCGGCTGGTCATTATCTTGAGCTTCTTGCTCTTGTAGTTCCATTTGGTATTCGAGATTCGACTCCAACCGTCGCTTCATCAAGTTCATTTGATTCTCCAGGTTAACTTGCCGTTTACCTGTCCTTCGAACGGTTGTATAACCGAGGAAGCCAGCGTATTCAAATCTCCGCTCGCTCGGGTACAAGGCTCGAGACGATCTGAAATCATCAAACATCTCTCCTGCAGTATCAAGCCATTGAATTATCGCGTTGGTGTCTTTCTGCTCCACTCTAGGGCGCAAGAGTTCGAGTTTTTGATAATTCTGCAGGCAAAGCTCCGTTCGCTGTTTCTCCGCTTGGTACCGTTCGGTGGCAGTTGGGTTGTATACTCTGCTCTTTGTTCTCTTCTTTCCGTCCTTCACGAATAGCCCGCTAGTGGTACCGTCACCCCCATCCTCGCCCTGCGCACGTCTTTGTTCCTTGTTGCGTGCACGAATATCGATAACCTCGTTTACAATTTGCAGAGCCTTTTCATTCATGTCTAAGACTTCGTAAATTTCGATAAGCAGGAGTCGTGACTCCAAATCATCTTCTTTACATTCAACGACACATTCGAGGCACCTTTGGGCGTTCTCCCAATTTCGAAGGATCTTGTATGATTTGCCCAATCGAAGCCATAGCTCTACCGTCTGAAATATTTCGATTTCGGTGAGGGGAAACCACAGATCAACCGCCTCGTCGTGCTTATTAGCCTCAGCGCAGGCGTCTCCGGCAGCAAGTAGGAGGTCTCCGATATTCACAACATCTTCCTTTCTAAGAATTTCGAAGTGTCGGAACCCTTCATCGAACTGGCCGAGCTTGACTCTGAACTGGCCCAACTTGAAGCGTAATTCTGGCGGAAGTTGATAGAAGTTTTGGCTTCGCTGGATTCCGTTCGCAAAACCTGGTACTAGACGCCTTCGGTCGTTGTCTTCGTCCCATTCACAATCATTTTTCACCTCATCCCAATATGTTTCGGACCCGCGAGCAAGTAAAAGCCGGCATAGCGTCTTGATTTGCTTAATCCCATGTAACCACCTCTTGCCAATGGCGCAGAGATCACCCAGCATGTTGACATGTCTCCAATCCAGACCGCCTTCCTTGCCACGTTGAGAATTCCAATAGGGTATATGAGCCTCGAATGCTGTTATAGCCTCGTCGACTCTCCCCATGCCGATTAAGCATTGCGTCAACGATTTGACAACGCTAGTGTCGTGTGGCAAAGCTTTGTCTAGCAGCTTTTTGAAATCCTGAAGTGCGCGTCCATACTTTTGCAATTCCTGGAGCAAATTTCCTCTCTCGAAAATGGATGCCCAGTCTTTGCCGTTCGCCTTTATTGCCTGACTGTAGAGATATATCGCCTGCTCCTTGACCTCGTCGTCGCTCATACCTTCTGACTCGAGATCGAGGGTCATCCGGGCACAGGTTACCCAGAGCTCGCTTTCGCGACTCCGTTGGTGTGCAGCAGATATCCAAGATAACAAGCATTTTCGAGGCTCATTGATAGCGAGGTACACCTCACCCATAACCTTCCAAGCAGAGTATACCGAGTGATCAATTTGTATAACCCTTTGGACAAGCTTCAGAGTTTCGGGGTATTCTCCCGCTGCATAGTGCTGGTTGGCTTGACCGAGAAGTATCTGAACTTCGTGAGAATGCTCTATATCCTGCGCCGCACGTCTACCTTTCTTTTGGGTACCCTTTCTTGCCTTTCCTATTCTGCCCAGTCCGGAGCCCGCACGTAGACCCTTGTGGAACGCATTTATCTGGTTGCCAAGTGCAGCTCCTCCCTCAGCGTAAGCATCGTCTTCGTCGACGTCGGATTCGCCCATGTCGTCCAGGATTGCACTATTGCCATTTTGTGATATTTAGATTATACGTGCTGAGAAGAAAATTGAGAATAGACATTGAGAGACATACTCATCATCATCAGACGCCCATTCGTCTTCTTCTCCCTCGTCTTCTTCATCCTCGTACTCGCTGACATCCTCTTCTCCGAACTCATACTCCTCTTCATCTTCCTCGACAATCTCGCCATGAGCGTCTTCATCGGAGCCAAAATGTGCGACAGCATCTAACGGCCCACGTTCCGGTGCGTGATGCTCCACAGCACCAGCCGCCGGCATATGAAACCCAACGTCATCGGAATGTAGCGCATCCGTGAAGCTAAAGTTCGGGTCGCTCACGTTCCAAGCGGCGCCGGAAGTGACGGTGCCCTGGCCTGGGATCTGTTGTGGCAGTGATGTTGCATCGGTGAGATGCAAATCATTGAGGGATAGACGGTCAACGGGGTGGCCTGATCCTCCGACGTCACTGGTCGGGTTATGGTTTGTATGTCGAGTATTTGAATACGAAGGCTCCATTTTGGCATTGGTATTGGCAAGACAAGCTGAGGGAGGGTTCGGAGCTACAAGGAATCGCTTCAGACATTGCTTTTGTAAAATTTGGTTTTCCGTTCAGCAACCGTCGCGAAAGATTTTGAAGGTGCCGCATGAAAATGCCAAACATTGGCGGTATCCGGTTGATCAGGCTCCATTCAACACAGAAATTAGAGCACGTCGGGAAGCCGGGGCCCCCTCGTTAGACGTCGGAGCAAGTTCTAGTTCCGAAGTCCCATAATTATCATATGTATATCAATCAACCCTGGATATCTTTACTGCCTACCACTCAAGTAAGCTACGTAAGCAACTGACTGACAATTGTACAATAGTCCAAATCAACTATCGGTGGGGCCCAGCTTGTATACAAGTCAGGGCCCAAAATGTAAGAACTGCCAAAACCGCAAAGCATGCCTAGCATCGATTCAGCATTTGATATATTCTTCGCTGGCCAGGGCCTCTAAAACACCAAGAACAACGTTTCCTAGGCATGGAAGTTCTTCCCGAAAACGTGCAATGATCACCTTATCTCAAATATACCAATCATCGCGGAAGTGCTTAACGTTAACCAAAGTTGGCCATGGCTATTGTCCATGGGGGGTGGGCACTCAACCTTTGGAGGAGCGCAACTGTCTTTTTAGGATTGTAGTTCCTGCGATCAAAAGGCAGATAAATTCCCGTGTAACCACAAGTCCTTTGCTGCTGAGTACAGCTGAAGCGTCGATACAAGATTACGATAGCCCCTTCACTAGAGGCCGGCACGGTCCATCGCCTCAATGATATCTCGAACACCTACATAGTAGGCATCTGAGAGGTAACACCACGAAACTCTCGTGAAAATAAGGATTGCGGGACTTTTTTGCTGACTTGGGGCATGCACTTAACTTGCATTATTGACCAGGACAAAAGGTTTCACAAAAACTTGCAGGTGCACCATGGTGCCATGGGATGAATTCCAGGACGAACCTAATCGAACAAGCTGCAGCTTTAGCGAGTTCAGCCATTTCGTCCCGTCTATCCGCGCAAGCCGAGCAGTGTCCGATCCGAGCTACCTGGAAGGTAGGTTTTATCGCTATCAGGAATTTTCGTTATTGTTCTGACTGCTTCCCATGATAGGATCGCGCTCACCAAGCAAAGTGATGGCAGTTTTTGATTGAGTTCAATCAAGTTTTCAAGAGACTTCTCTTGCTAGCCCCTCTCCAGGCTCAATTGTGTTTTGGTGCCTTGTTTTAGAGATCTTAAGCTGTGAAACGTTAAACTATGGTCAGCTCGAGCTCCCTTGTCGTACGGGGTACCTAGCCGAGGGAAGAATTCTAACGTGCGATGGTGGCTTGGGTAAAACCACACGGTTATAAAAAAAAAAAAAAATTAATATATTTCTGTCCATAAAGTAAAAGTACATACCATTTACAGCATCACGGCGTCCTCAAGAGCAAATTTTGTTTCCGACGTAACAAAGTTGCAAGAGTCTCCCACGACTGCTGCGATTACCGGGCCGAGGAGTATCTGATTTTCTTGGATGTCTTACGCAAGCCACCCAATATATATATACCAAGAAAGCTATTTTTACTCGGATGTGGTTAACTATTATGCTCGTTAACGTTATCAAAATCTTTATAGTCTGCCCAGACGATCGCCGCACAAACTTCAAAATGCGGTGGAGCAACACGTGCGGGGGAGCCTCACATTCAAAATCATCCGGCGTCATATGTGACATCTCCCAAGAAACATCTTCGCCCATCAAGAGCTAGAGGCTGATCGAGAGGCAAATCGTTTGCGACTACTCATGGAGGGGGAATTCATTTAATTTATCCCGTCGCGTCGTTAAATTTCGGTTATAGGTTAATACTACTATACCCATAAGAATTCTAGAATAGAATTCTATAGAATTCGAAAGTTGCAGGCATAAGCGAGTCGTCGAGATGGAGATGATCAAATATTATGGTATATTACGGCATTTGTCATTTGCTCAAATTTGCCAGAATATTCAGCTGAGAAAGAGAAAACTATAGTCCATGGCTTCTAAGTGGTGGAAACCTTTTCTTCACGTATCAATAAAGTTTGCAGGGTTTCTTGAACAAAGCTATCTATGCAGGATATGCAGACCCCTTTCGTTCTTGTGAAGAGAAATGTAACCCGGACTTTTTAATCTGGCAAAATTCGATTTATCGTTACCGCTCTTCATTGCTATTCTGGGGGCCAAAATATCATATCCCTGGTCGACTGGTCTTGGAGAACTTATGTAATCCGAATCGGATTCGTTCATGGATTCAGCTATCCTAGACCTTGGAACCCAAGTTTATAAAAGGGCCGTCACCTCTCGGGCTTTCCGTTCAGATTGGAGAATACTAAAAACCAAAAAGTTTTTTATATTGAATAATATAATCTGCCATTGCCTTTTTCATTCATATACATCTTTGAAATCAGATACCTCGAGATCTCTTCTTTCTTAATATACTAGTTTATAACGTTTATCCCCTTCTTAAGATAAAAATGAAGTTCACTCTCGCCATCGCTCTCGTCGCCTCCGTCATTGGGTTAGTAACTTCAACATCATGGATGGTTATATGTATTTTGAGATATAAAAGATACAAGCTGACTAATGTTCCGTATAGTGCCCAAGCAGCTCCAAACCCAAAGATCACTAGTCCTCCAGTTGTCACCGACCCGTCCCCATGTTATCTCCGCTGTGGCACAGTTACTTCGTCCGTACTACCTAGCATCTGCCCAGCCGTTGTCTGTTCCCGTCCACCAGTGTGCCCATTGATCATCGCCGTCACGCAAGAACCATGCTGCTGCCAGACCGCACACAAAGTCACCACCGTTACCGCCCCATGTTGTCAGACCGGATGTGTCGTCCCTACAGAAACCATCTATACTGGCTGTCCTACTACATCCACCGTTGCTTCGAAGGTATGTTTCTTGGGTGCTTTATGTCATCTCTTCATCATATCGTCTTTTTTACTTGAGTTTAATACAAAGCATTGGATGATATAAACTAACTGAAACGGTGTTAGACATCATGTTAAAAGGCTTGGCTAGGTTTATAAGTAATATATGCATAGAATAATGGTAGCAGAGCTTGAAACGGTTCGCACATTTATATGTTGTACAATATCTTCTGATCAAAGTCATTGCTAGCTCCTTCTGGTTTTTTTTTTTTTTTTGCCTGTACAAGGGAACCAAAAGGCTATGCATGCTTTTACCATTTAATGAGACTGCATTAATTTGATGCATTTAAATTTATAGTTAAATTCTAAATTTACATACCTGATATTTTTAACTATCATGTCCCAAATTTACAAGATATTTTATAAGTTTGACGTCTACCAGAATTAGAGACTTTAATGGCACTTGATCCCTATTTAAACCTAATTCATCGATTGCCCTGTAGCCTGCTAGGGACCAGCGAGACCACTAGGGACCAAGGCGGGTTTTGAATTCATGAAGATACCCAAATATGTAACAATTTCAACACCAAACAAATTCGTCTGATCGACTCTCGATGTCGCGCTGTTCCTTACGCGATCGATTTCGACCCCCTAAGTTTTTAAGGTGAAAATGGGCCATAATAACTAATAGATATATAAATATGTTTGGACCTCAATTTAAGAACTTAATGGAGGAGAACAGGATCTATCTCCCATCTGGATATTTTATTCTTTCATCCGCCTTACCTCTTGATCAAAACAACTTTTCTGAGTATACCGGATTTCTTTACGCGCACTCTCAAGTACTTATCCACCTCCTTCGAATTACAACCCTTGTTATCGAGTCGATTCCTCTTCTATATAGAATTCACCACCGAGCTAAAGCTCTGACAAAATTCTAAAATGGGTTGGCTTTTGTGCTTTCAGCTAGCGATTCTCCTTGTCATTTTCCCATTCAGTCTTCCAGTATCGGCTCTCATTATACCCCGGGAGGTCGACCAAAGCGCTCTCGGCTCCCACGAAAAGATTGCTCCATATAAGGTCCCAATTCGGCGCCATATTCACCCTGCTGCGTTTTCCCGCCACGGTCTTCAAGACAGAAATGTGGTCGATCTGAGTGCCGAAATTGAGGCTTTAGCGAATTCGAATAAGGGCATTCCAGGCGTCACTCTAGGCGTCACGAATCGTTCAATTTATAGCATCCCCGTCACCATCGGAGGCCAAGAAGTTAGACTCATCCTTGACACTGGCAGTAGCGACACCTGGGTTGTTCTCAAGAATTTTACCTGTTATGAGCATCCTAGTTACTGGCGGGAACAACTTGTAGACCCTGTCAACTGTGCCTTTGGTGGATACTTTGATCCGGAGCGTTCTCCAACTTTTCAAACTCTCAACA
This sequence comes from Arthrobotrys entomopaga, assembly GCA_012184315.1. NCBI lineage: Eukaryota > Fungi > Ascomycota > Orbiliomycetes > Orbiliales > Orbiliaceae > Arthrobotrys > Arthrobotrys entomopaga. The sequence goes on from LDDX01000208.1 coordinate 66,661, forward strand.
GTTACAATGAATCAATCAGGGTCCAATACGCCGACAGAAGCATGGTTTCAGGCTATGTTGGTCAAGACATCGTCGAGGTTGCTGACATCCCAGTCAATATGACCATTGGAGTGATTAGTCTGGCCAAATGGTTGGGAGATCACAAAACAGCTGGTATAATCGGACTTGGGTATCCAGGAACTATCCCGTCTACCCCAGGTCATTCGCCATACGATTGGGCTCAAAATTTCGAAGACCCGGACGATGATCTGGCTTTTGATTGCCACGATGCTTACCCATCGTTTATTCAGAGCTTGGCCAGTCAGGGCAACAGTCCTGTTTTTGCCGTCACCATGACAAATATTGATATCGAAGAAGGCAGAGATTCAACATCCGAAGAATTACATGATGCTGGTATTCTGGCATTCGGTGGTATCCCAAATATTCCACGACTCGGTCTCCCCTTAGCCTCCGCCAAGATGAATCCATGGTACAATGAAAACAGCACCTGTCCTTCTGATTTTCGGCAAATTGGATATGGCTTCGAAATTCAAGGTATCACTGACGGTGATGAAATAATCGTTCCAGGCAAACTTCCTGTCAAGCTCGACACCGGAACTACAATTAACATTATTCCTTATAGCCTTGCGCCAGTACTTGCTGCAAGAATGGGACCTCTAGTTGACACATCTATGGCGCCTTGGGTTATCGATTGTAACGCCACGGTTCCTGAGCTTGGATTTATTGTGGATAAGGTTGTTATCCAAATGGACCGCAACCAAATTATTAGAGAGTTGCTGTTACCCAAGCAAAAGTTTAAAGGCAAACTACTTTGCTACACTAGTTTCATGACCAACTACTGGAACAACGACTTTATTCTCGGTGTCCCGTTTTTACAAGGCAGTCTTGCCGTCTTCGATTTCGAAAACAAAGAGATCCGACTCGGAAAAAGGTTTTCTGATAACCCAACATTTATACCTGGATATTCGAATAGATCATCCGAGGTTCCAGAATATTCACCACCTAATACATCAACAGAGTCACTTACTTCCCTCGAATCACCTGCCAGCACTCAGACATTAGAAACGGTCGTGAGATTGACTCAATAGTTTCAATTCGCGCTGACAAGCAGAATCTTACTTTCGGGTAATGATGTTTTTGTTTTTGTTTTTTGTCTTGTCCTTGGGTTGTTCTTTTCTTCCATAGAATAGGAAATGGAAAGGGTTGTCGTGAAAGTATTTCTATTTTTTAATTATGGGGTTTCCTTTTTCTTGTATGGGATTGAACGGCGTTTGGGATTCGCAGCCAGCGATATGGTTCGGATACCTAGCTAGCTAGCAGGCTATTCTGTATTGATTCAAGGTTTTGGGAATCCAGATATTCAATTACTTCAGCGACTGAACAAGCTTAATTAATAGACATGTTCTTACCACTTCAATGGATTATATTGCTTAAGAAGCTGGCTACGAGACTACTTAAGCAGATACTACAGCTATATAATACGGAGTAAATGATCCATAACTGGTCCTCACATATACATATGTACAGGCGTTCATGAATTGGCCCCCCACGGAGAACACTTAGAGAGATTTTTCTATTCAAACACCGACTATTCTTGGGATACAGGTACCAAATACTGTGTAATGGATGGATCTGATGAGAGTAGAACGATGATTTGAAGTGGTCTTATGTCATCATCCATTTAAAATTTCCTGGGCGGTCAACGAAAAGAGACCCTGTTATATTTTTATACCGAAAGTGTGTTGTATAGGTTTCCCAAATAGGTGGCCTATGCTCAGAAGACGAAAGGTTTAATTATAAAGGAGGAAAGGATAGTCGAATCCGACTGGCCTTCAGATCTCTATCAGATTTCGAGCCGATGGATAGTAGCATTGCTTTCCAAGGTTAGGGTTAAGCATTTAGATATTAACTTGAGTTGTCTTGGATTCAATTGAATACAGATATAGATACGCCAGTCTCGCGCATCTGAATGCTGGATTTAATGCACTTTAATGATTGTAATTTACAATTTCGAAACGATATATCCGTTGCCTTTACGCAACATCTCTTCCGCTTCCTTTACCATGTCTTCCACAATTTCCTTTGCCGGCTTGATGTCATCAATTACACCAGCCACCTGGCCCATAAGAAAAGGGAAGTCCATATCGTTGCCTTCTTTGAGATCATACTCGAGCGGGGTGACACCCTTATCGCATAACTCTTTGATCTTCTCAGGCTGGTCCTCCCACTTTTTGATATAGTCGTTCATTTTGACTCTGAGGGGTCGACCAGATATAACTAGTGTCCTGATTGTATCCTCGAATGTCGCGCTCTTAACCTCTTGTTTGTGCATTTCAGAGCATCCTGCCTCCACAGACGCCACAAACCGTGTCCCAACCCATACCCCAGCAGCACCTTGCATTAGAGAGCTTGCCAACGACCTTCCATCTCTAATACCACCTGCGGCAACCACCAACGGGGTTTCACCTGTCAATGGCGACTTGTATTTCTTTGCGACATCGCATACCGCAGGTATTAAAATGCTTGTGGCGATAGCTCCAGTGTGTCCACCACCTTCACCACCCTGGGCGCATACGATATCCACACCGGCCCTCAAAGCATATTCTGCATGCTTTGGATGTCCCACCATATTCATAATCAATATCCTGGCATCGTGTAGGCGCTTGATAATGTGCGGAGGAGGAATTCCGACCGCCGATACGAATAGTTTCGCACCAGATTCGATCGTAACAGTTATCAATTCGTCAAGCTGGCCGTTGGTGTAGTCATGATTCGTCTTTCGTGCCCCATCTCCAACTTTTGGGAGAGCTAGATCAACACCAAATGGAAGATCTGGCGATTTTAATAGTGCCTTTAGAGATGTGATGATCTCAAGCAGTTGTTCGGGTGTATATCCCAGGCCACCTACTGTACCCAACCCGCCGGCGTTCGAAACCGCAGCTGCAAGCTCCGACGAAGAAGCTCGTGCCATTCCTAGTATTTCAATATTAGTATATGGTCTTGCGAATCTAGATCTAGAGGTTCGGGCGGCTATCAACTAACACACCTGCCAGCAGGATGGGATGTTTTATCCCAAGGAGGTCGGTCAAAGGCGTCTTGAGTTTTTGCTCCATTGTTACGTATTGTCTATATTGGTCCAAGTTTACAGAATTCGCGGGACAAGCCATAAAAGGGGTTTCCAGGAACAGCAGCGTAATCCTACTAGGACGCGTTGTATCTGATGAACGCAGCGCAGCGCAGCTACGTAGCTGGCAATATAAAACAGGTATATCTCAGTATCGGGCGCAGAGACAAGAAAAACCCTTCCTTCCAGATACCCCGGATTTTTCGCTGGCTTGACCAGTGAACCGAACCTAGGCTCTTCCCGAATTCTGGGGAATTGAAAGGCATGTGCGTGTTGCCAGACTCGCGCTGACATGACCAACCGCGGTTGATTGCGGGCGAATTTCAACGGGTTAAAATACAACATCATCAACACACATTACAAGGCTTGCAGGCAAAGTCATAAATATAACTAACTCTAGATTATGATGAAGGTATATATCTGAAGATATGCTCTTTTGAAAGTAAAGCAACTTCTCGTAGCCTCTAAAGTGAATATTAATTGAATATAGAATAAAAGCGCCCATATAATTTTACTCTTACTCCGGGATTATTAATATATTATTTGTTAGCACTTACCATTCCCAAAATTGATTTCCAAGCAATTCATATACATCCAATGTTATTATTATTTTCGACCTCCTATTTAGCCTCGAATCCAAGCGCTCGAGGCAAAGCTCCTATTACCATTTTAGTTCCATTTTTAAAAATCATGCCTTTTACAGAGGCCATGCCTGGTAGCTTATTACAGAGATTTCACCAATGCTGGTTAGCAACAATGCAATATTCATGGTACTGGTAATGGCACTGATAATGGTACCGGTAATAACAATAGTACTACGTACTAATAATGCTAACAGCAGTAGCAATCTCATTATATTAGTAGTCTTACTAAACTCGATTTCCTGCCAAAACGACTGTGGCTAAGCTGATTTGGTATATATGACATCGATACTCTCCTCCGTTTTCGCCCGCCATACAATTCCCATCATTTTTTCATATGATAGAATTTATTAACAGTACATAGGCTTGTCAACTGAGTATCAGATATGTTTTACTGCAACGTTTTACTATGCTGATGGTTTTGACATCTTACGTGTTTAAAAATGCAATGTTGTCTTGGGCAGTCTGATGTAAACATCCTCACGTGTCTACACAAAGAATAGCAAATATAGCACCCCCCATTGCATCTGCAAGCTGTTCAACTTTTGCAACTGTTCGACAGCAGTTTATAAAGCTATCGTCACAGCCGTTACTTGACAACTTTCTCCTTCTTTCTCCTTCTCCTCCTTCTTTTCTATCACAAACTTTAGTTCATCTCCGTATTTTCCCCCTCATCACCATCTTCTCATCCCATCATCTTGGTTTCTTCTCTTCAAGAAATATCTCCACTCGCTCCCTGATCATATTTTCAAAGCTTGGGAGGGAGACACCGAGATGGCATATACAATCAATCCCGATGATCCTTATCTCTTCACGCCTCATGGAGAGGACCCTCCTCCAACTTATGGACACCTCGTCAAAATTCTCAGCGGTTCCGGGGTGGAGCCACCGACTGTCTGTCGTGATCACACCCTGAAGCTCAACTGGGACGGCATCCCCGAAGCCACGAGAAGGATGTTTGTAGATATGGCCACCGTTAAAGATACAAACCGTTTCCAACGCTGCGTCGAAGCTACCCTGACAAAATGGGCAGAGCAAATGGAGCCCGGACATCCTAATCGCCTGCCAGATGGCAATCCAACGTACATCCAAAACGATACAATTCCAGTCATCAAAGCGTACGTCAACCGAGTTCCAAGACCTGGACCAGCTGGAACACCGGTTCCACCGGCATTACCGATGGCCGAACTAGAAGCTCTCGACTTCCTCCATCACCACCAGGCAATGCCATATCAGCAAAGAGACTATCAAGAAATTTTCAGAGACGTCCCAGACGGATTCATCTGGCACCCAATCCAAACATTGGTTGGAGTCCGTGGCCTGGATCAACGCACTCTGTGGGAATTCTGTGCTTATAAACGTTTCTGGGCCATTCATCAAGACGAGAAAGAACTCCACGAGGTCTCAACGGGAGATTGCATCAATTATGAAATGACAGTGGTTAAACCAGACTCACACCGTAACTTTGCAACTGTTGCTCCTGGAGGATTTCACAATTTAGTTCCTCCCCCTCGCTCCAACGAATTGATGCGCGCATGGGCTAAAATGAACGCTAGAAAAGCAAAACAGAAAGAGCCACAGCATGCTCCCATATTGTATGTTCGTTTCGCTAACAACGTCGCAACTTTCATTACAGATCACCGTTGTTCGTCCGATATATTCAACGAAGACGCTATCCCGCTGGTCCAGGAGATACTTAGGGTCAACTATCCCCAGGGCCTCACTAAGGAGAAATTCCTTCGCAAAATGGAGCATGGGAGAGCTACAATGATGCCTCTACCCTCTATAGCAGATACCAGGGATGATTTCGTCCCGGAAGCTTCTAAAGCGATCGCCGAAGTTACCAGAAGACTAGGAAAACCAACTGCCATCAGATTCTTCCCTCACATGCCCAAAATGCCTATACCGCCAATCAAGACGTCCAGGAGAAAGAACCGTCTGACCACCCCAGATTTTTCTAAGTTCGTCGAGGCTGGCCATGCTGCTGGAGAATTCTCTTTTACTGCCACGCATGACGGTGGTATCACCGGAATACATTTTTCTTGCGAGAATGTCGAACAACCGACCATCGATCCTTCAAACACAAACAAGACGACCTCTCCCAATTCGGAGGCCAGCACTACCAAAATGGATGCACTTGAGGCTATCGAAGCAAAAATCAGGGAGCTACAGTATGAAAAAGAGAATCCTCGTAACCTTCAACCGCTTTCACAAATTGCAGCTAGTAGCTACGGCTATGACACGACCACCCTAGCTCAACAAGTTTCCGGAAGCGGCTCTATCTTTAGCGGAATCATTGCTAGAGAATCTACAATGCCTTCTGCTGCTAATCCCGACGCCCCAAGTAGACTTTCTACCAGATCAAATGTGCCGAACACGGATCACCTTCCACCAAAACCAGACCCAAGATTGAGCCATGTTGCCAAACTCCCCGGATATTACTTTGCCTGTCATCTCAATCGTCCCAACTTGGTAGAGCACCTTCTCTCGGAAGATGAGTGCGAATCGATTCCGACGACCGGTCCTGGCGCAAAATCTTGGGAGACCGCAAAGCAAGAGATGAAAAACCATCCCGTACGTCCTTTTCCCCCTCCACCTTTCTCATATATATACTTAATCGGGAGCTAACTTGAATGTTAACCAACCTAAAGATGAATTCTCACCTCAGAGATCCCGGTTCAAAGGAGCACATAAAGCAACTAGACGTCATCAGCCTTCAGCAAACCGTTTACTACTATCTCTTGATAACTGATGGCATGAGGAGAAAGAAATTTTCCAAGGCTTCCATGGAGGCTGTCACTCTTGAAAAAGTTTCACAGGTTCTCGAACAAGGTCAGAGGTTGACTATTGAGCGTATGGGCGGGAATCACTACGTCCGCGCTATCGGTACTGCTCATACCTACGACCAATCCATGAACAGTGGCCTTGAAGCTATCGCGCAGGGTGCCAGCAGTGTCAACATAACTCTCACGCCCGACGAACAGCACACGTACTGGAAATTGATGTACGAGACCGCAGAGTTCTAGAATCACCCTGCGTCCTGCAATTGCGATATCTAGTGCTAAAGCATATTGCCAGTCCGGTGTTTTATTTGAACATTTTTACCAAAGACTCGTTATACTTTTCGATCATATTCATGTCTTGCGCTCATGTTTTCCCTTTATGCTTGGGGCTATCTCTATCGATTTGGTGTTGGATTTGATCAGTGTCTGAATTCCGGTGAAACACATTATTGTATGGTATGAACCGGAATTTTTTCCTCTTTCGAATCCCCCAATCTTTCTAAACCCCCAAAATATCGCCCTATTTCGCACCCTTTCCCTTGTTTTCATTATATCCAATTTTCGCATTGTTATTTCATTGTGAAAAATTTGGGTCGCATGTAAACTAAGTCCTTAGCTAAGCCCTAACTTTCCCTCCAAAAAACAAATATCTCGCGATCTCTTGCTGTTCCGCGTAGCCGATATATGAAACACCGAAGAAATCTGAATACATGAAATCTTTCGCGAGAGATCCAACAAGGAAGTTGAGAGACGGATTAGGGGATACAATGCGAAGCAGCAGAAAAATTAAGCTTTTTTCTTTCTATGACGTTTGTTTCATCTCGTTCTGTGGGGCGTTCAGACCCTTGTCCTTGTTGTCTCGATTGGGGGGAGTATTCCAAATATTGAAATTTATCTGGTATCCACTGGCTTAAACATTCGGATTAAGAGCTAGCTGCTCAATAGGTGAAGAATGTTGGTAATCTGCAAAGTACAAGTTGTACCAAAGACGGCGACTTCTGCCTATAGCGCTATCGGTTTTTTTTTTTTTTTTGTAGCGGCTACGATCGGGTCAATTTGGACTTTGTCCCCTGAGGCTAAAGGCACAACCAATGATCCGAAGCGTTAAATTTGCTCGAAGTGCGAGCTTCCCCAACCACATGGCCATCTCTGGTGATGTAGGCCGCAGGGCTGTAGGGCGGCGGCTTAGGATCACCACCACCAAAAGGTAGGATTCGAGAGACGGCGCGATTCGGCTGGACTCTTTCCAGAGTTGGCCGGGTCATCAGATGGTCCGAAATAGAGCAGCCCGCCGCGGCGGGATTCCGCAAAATATCTCGGATCCGAAGCCGTGGAGCTCCATTCCCAGTGGATTTTCCCGAATTTGTCCTTGAAGAGGGGCTGGCGTTATCCATTCGCTTCGACTCGCCAAGTAGTCGCCCGGCACTGGCAGGTTCGATGCTCTCGCATATTCCAATTAAGTAATCTCTTGCATCGATCGAAAGAGTATCGTTTCCATGGCCAGTCTAAATCTGACTTCTCGATAAGATCGATAGCTCGTGTGAGGCAGACCGAGAAAAAGAGAAAAACGCCTGGCAAAAAAAACGAGGGGCTCCTCGGGTGATTATATCATCTCTCTGAATTCCGAACACCAGGTTCTCTGTGGGGAAAGCTGGCTGCGAGAAAGAGACCTATCGACCAATAAGATGCGACTCGAGTTTTCCCAAACACAGGTGACAGGGGTGTATTGCAAATAGCATCTGCGGGACTCTGATGAGAAACCGCCATCCGCTTTCTTGGCTTGCATTTCACGAGAAGCTCTAAATCTCCGACAAGCAGCGACGGGTGGGAAATCTCTCGATCCCACAAGCGAGAAAAATGAGGAGAAGCCTTGTGAAATATGCAGCCTCGTCTTCGCGCGTGGTGCACTGCGGTGCGGCATCTATAGCTATCCCTCCAACTGGCTGGCAAGTTAAGCCGGAATCTCAACATGTGCACGGTGGCGATATGTAAGTATCCAATCGAAGCTAGGATGTCGCCAGCCCTGCTGCATGGGAGCCTGAGGGAACAGGAACAAGGAACTGAGGTTGAGGTTGACAACAGGGGGAGGCCGTATGTGCAGGTGCGCGGAAAGGCTGCGGCATCAATCCAAATTCAGTTACATGTTGCCCGATTCGGTTAGCCGCCTCTGCAACCTCACTCGCAACAAAAACAACACACCAAAGCCGCCACGTTTTTTCGCGGGATCAAAACTCGCGGGATCAAAGAGCGTTTTTCCAGCTTAGCGTACCGCACTAAGGGGAAATAACAGCCAAGCTGGCTTGCAATGCCCTGTGGAGGGAAATTTCGGATCGAGGTTGTTTGTTGAGCGCAGAAGGTGTAAGCCTTGTTCAATGTCGGATTTAAAATGTATTAATAGATTTCTTTTAACATTCAGAGGCACACGGGACTTGATATACGCGAAATGTGATAGCAATGTAAGTGCGAGTCGAGGTGTTTGGCCCAAAAATGTCTGCCTGTCTAATCTTCTTAGCATACGTAAACCCCAGGAATCTCGTCCTGCATGCAAACACCGTTTCAACACGACTCACCGGGGACGGTGCTGCTGCAGATCCTCTTTAAATGCAGATGGCGTTTCTGGGGGGTACCATTTTTGGGAATCACTTTGCGGGTCTTCTTAGTCAATTCATATTACTAAGATCTCTCGAATCCTGACAAGCAACAGGGGGGCTCCTCTCGGGAGCCTCTGATTCGAGAGCGGTTTACAAAAATTGTATTGGTCACTTTTTGTCAAAGAAGTGATGAAGCTGCGGCCGTGATAGGCTGGATTTATGCTTGTTTTTTCACACCCTCGATCCTTATCGCTCCCGCTATTGCTGCATAGGTGCCTGGGCATATGGACAATCTGGGTAGGAGATTTGCAAGCCTCCTTATTACCGTCTTCAAACCTGTTTTTTGGGGGAGATTCGACTTGGCGAGTCTGGTTGGGTAGGTCTGAGCCCTGGGAATTGACACTTGGCTGGAAGAATAGCCAATTAATCCTCCCGAGCCTCAATTCCAGCGTGTACAGAATGCTCCGGAAATGTTCCAGCGTTTGATAGTTCCCACCGAGAGCGAGGCAAAATAACTTGACGGTACCTAACGAAAGAGCGGTGTTTGAATGTGTAATCTACAGTAAGATTCTCTGTATTATGACTCGCAGTACTGAAAGAACAAGATAAATTATGAAGCTCATACATACAAATTAAAGAAATAAAAAAAATAGAGGATAAAACAAAAAACAGAAGATATTATTACCGTGGACGCCTTTCTAAATACCAAATTTAAGAAGAAACAAACTCAGAAAACGCCTCCGCTATATCCGAATACAATGATCGATTACATCCACTGACTTGCCAATCCAAACAAAATAACTCATGAAAAATTTAAATTCTTACCCCCGAAAAACCAATTATGATGAGAACTGAGATGAAACATTTGTGCTAGAAAAACTTAAACCCTCTTCTTGAAAAAAAAAACTCCGTGTAATTGCTCATTTTATCCATGCCATCATCTTGTTGAACTCGTGATCCATTTCGTGATTATTTTTTTTTGTTGTGGTTTCCCATCCTAGCGTGAGGCGTGAAGTCGCTCAAGCTTCTTATGTTTCTTACTCTTTTCCTTGTGATTCCTCAACGCATCCGGTCGCCCAAAGCTTTGTCCACAAAGCGTGCACTCCTCTCTTGGTTCTTTGCCCTCGTGTTGGAATCGGCAGTGTCGCAAAAAATTGTTATACGTTTGTACTCTCGTATTACAGGGCCCACCTCCAGGAAGTTCTAGCATGCAAGTTTTTGTCTCTGGATCCCACCCATGAACGTGTCCTTCCTCCTCATCCGATCGACTGAGTCTTCTTGGCCGGCGACCAGGCGAGCGGTCGCTCCGTCGTCGCAGGAGGGCCGATTGGGGGCGTTCGTCGCCAGACACAGGGGCAAGGTGAAGAGGGCTCGAACTCTGACCGTAAATGTCGTCATACCCACCCGATGCGGAGTCGAAGAGATTGGACGTGAGTGGTCCCATCAGAGGTGGAGAAACCGAAAGACTACCCCTTCCGCCGTGAATTCCATCTGATGGGAAGTAACTCTCTGGGAAGTATGAGTCTTGGGGTGGCGGAGAAACGGTGAAGTCGAGACCTGGTCCGGACTGCATCGGAAAGTCTCGTTAATTATAAAGTTATACAATCGATCACATTGAGAGTGTACATACAGCATCGCCATAGTGTGAGTGCATGAGACGGTCCATGTCTGAAGAGAGCATGCCGGTATCATAGTTCGAGTATTCGGATGTCGTGAGTCCCATCATTGGCGATCCCCAGATCTGTGCCTCAAGACCAGAGGAACTTGTCGGACGCGAAATAGCTTGGAAGCTCGAAGGCCTTCCACTACCAGAGATTGCATATGCCTCCAAGAAAGTCAAGTTTTCTGGCAAATAATAGAATTAGCATATGTTTTAAACTGCGAAATTAATATTTTGAATATAACTTACTCTTCAAAAGCATTTTGAACAAGTCCAAAAACAAGCCTTGCTGAAGATTCTCTCTTCCAATGTGAGTGGATGTCGGCGCACTAACAACTGCCGTTGAATCTGGCCAAAGTCTTGCTAGAATCGCGAGAACATTGTGGTGGTTCCATTTTTCCGCATATCGAGTCCATTGTAGAAGTTCATGCTCCAGAACGGCCATGTCTGGACGGCTCAGGGGTTCGATACGATGCCACAAGACCCAAAATAATAGATGGGCGTCGACAATGACATACTCCGGAATCATGTCAGATGTCAATATTTCCCAGATTGATTGCACCCAGTTCGTCTGGCTATGTGTATATGACGGTAGCCAGCTATTTATACTTATGGAGCCCTCGTTGATCAGTATTGTTCGTTTCCTTTGCATTGCCTCGCATACGTGTCGGAGTTCCCTTGGGACCATTGGCGTCTTTTCATAACCTTGAGCGGCCAAAATCATAATCCGGGCCACACAGTTGTAAAGACCAGAGATGGCGGGGCCGTATTTGCGGAATCCCGCTACGAGCTCACCAGAGCTAATGGCACTACTCATTGTTGGGAGTGGAGTTGTAAAGGTTTGAGTTGGCGAAACCCGGATTTGATTTGGGGGGATCGGCCAAGTGGGGATAAATAGTAGAAGGTTGGTTGGTTAACCGTGTGTAGAAAACGTTCAGAAAGATAGCTTTGCTATTCTTTCTCTTGAATCTCGACTCTTTTTTATTATTTAAAACGAAGGGCCTTTGTAGTTTATATGAAGTTGAAAATTGAAGCTTCAAGTGATTTCTTCTTATAAAGGTCAAGGAGATCTCGAGAAAGCCCAATTGTGTGTTGTTGATGTTGGTCTAATGACGATAAAGTATGTTTCAAACTGGCGAGGTCGTATCCGTTATATCATCGATCTCTAGCTTAGAGAGACTAAATAAATAAGCCAACCCAAGAGCCTTCGATGGGATGGGATTCGGAAGGATATTCACTGGATTATGACTGTGCATGAATTTTATGTCTTTAGGTGTAGCCGAACATAATTCGTCAGGATGCCAGACATATAATATAGTCATAGACGAGACCCTCGATTATAATATGCAGGAAGGCAGTAAGTAGGGCAGCGCCGCGACACTTTAGTATACAACCAACATAGAACCTTGTTTATTATTCGATGCGGAATCGAAAGCTTGTAGGTTTAATTTGGCTGCATATGGTTTGGTCAAGGCAGTCGCAAGACAAATGAACGGTCTCCACCACCGGCTGGATAGCTTTCCCGATCCTACATCTAGTACGGACTAGCATAGTTCGGGGAGTCCCAAGGGAAACAATGAAAAGTGCCACCGACGTGATCATGATCAAAGAAGCGCTTGACGCGAGTCCGAAAGTGGGATGAAAATAGCGGTAACTATTTCTCCACGGTGGTACGTGATCCGTTTTAGCCTTGTTATAGCTCGTGCGTCAAGATGCCTCATGCCTCATATGGCGAGGCGCAATTCTAGGTAGAGAAGCTGGAAGAAAAAAGGAAAATTCATCGAATGTCTTTGGCGAAATGGCTCGAGCTTGGTTAGATAGTTGTCTGATAAAAAGTAAATATTCGTTAATCTAAACGCAGCTTTAGCCTCGAGTTGTCGGAACATCTCAATTTGAATTTCTCGGAGCCGGCAAGTTTCATCAAGCCCAGAATACCGAAAAAATGCGAGACTAAAATCGGGATTGGTTCATACCCTGCCGCTGCCATTTCCCAAGGATAGCTCTGCCACCCAGGATAGCTAAATTGGGGAAGCTACGATAGTGGGTGCGACGATGGTGGCAAGGGGTTGCTGTTGTTAGTCCCACCAGACAGTTTCTTGGACTTTTCAACAATGCACACCATCATCGATCATGCGGCTCTTCAAGGTTAAGGATCCGCAGCTCGATAGTTGACAAATACCATCCCGGGGATTGTGCAACTTCATTCAGCAACTTTAATCTGCATGGTAGTAACGGGCGATGGTGAATTCATGAACCAGGCTTGCATCTCGCCCCGGTGTGCGAATGCATTAACGGTAAGCTAGCTACCAACAGCCCAATTAGCTATTAGCTAACATAACTCAGCGAAGCGTGACTCAAGCGCCTGGAAACAAGCAATAACAGGCGATATTCAACCAAAACAGCGATATTAACCTTGATTGATTTGAGGAAACTCGAAGAGACGTCGGTGTTTTTGTCTGGGATGGCCAATATCTCCCTTGTGGATTTACCATCAACTAAGCACATATACGAGACGATACAACATGACATATTTGGCTCTTAATACACAAACCAACAATGCATTTGGCCAGAAAAATGGATAGGAAATTCATAGCACATCGGATGTTGCCTTACTGATGGGAAATTGCCAAAGTGAATGCATCGATTTTCACGGAGTAGGTGTCATGAACCGGAAATCTGGGACCGATAAGTTGACTAGCTCAAACTGACTGGGAGTTGAGGTGGAACTGTAACATTTGAATAGGTTAGACAGCGGGGCCATTCGTTGGCCATGACTACCGATTCGGCTAGAGTGTAGTGCAGCTGAATTAACATGTCAGGGCCATGCACGCCAGAGCAGATTGTGAGCCTTACGAAGGTTAAGTTGTGAATGGGCTTGAGCTCCAGAGAAAAAAAAGTTGGTGTTGAGTCAGCCTTACCTGAGGTCGCACACCGTTGCCAAGTCCCACAACACATTAAAATTGGCAAACACCCCTTAAACGAAGCACTTATTGATGCGGCGGTTGGTGTCTTTGGAAGCTAACTAGGCCCCACTGTCCTCTTCCGAATCTCCACTGAGCCAAGGTCGAGCGGCTGGAGTTGGCATCCCAAGCAGGTGGCTGGGGAGTTCGGTCGGTTGGGGTTGGAATCGCATGTGCGGCTCGGGTTCAAGTGAGGGCCTAGTTGGATCCACAGTGACAAATACCCAGGCCTGCAGGATGGAATTTGAAAGTGCTTAAGTGGAGCCCCGGCTTTTGTTTCAAGTTTCCCGGGCCCAAATCTCGCAATATGAGAACGCCGGAATCTTTTTTCTAGGTTCTGAAATATAATCATGGCATGCATCATGTATCGTGGCAATATCAGATTACTAAGTGTACCGCCGGAACTTTAATTGAACCGCGAGGTGCGAGGGGTCAGATCGATCCTATCATGTTGGCCTGAACCTGACCACTTTTCGAAATTTTCTCCCTGGGATTAAATCCATGAGGCGACATTTTCTAAATTTCATGCATAAATTAATCATCGAAGCCTTAGGCGCCAAATTTCAACCCGTCGGGGAAGACTTGTTGAGATTCAAGACTTCAAGAAGCTCGCGTCATGGCTAGCTGAACTATAGATATCTCGATTCTATAGATAGCGAGTTTGTTTGCGATATGCAGGCGTAGAAGCAAGCCTCCAATGTTGCCTAAGGGATCTATTCGGCATCACACTCAAATCACGAGCCAAGTCGGCGTTTGCGAGGGCTCTCATGATATGGAGCTTTATCGAGGATCAACTTTGTACTCATATTATCTGTCTAGCTAAGTCTGTGATATTTTTGTATCATAAGATATGTGGTTGGGCGCCTTGGGATAACTGGGGTTTCTGAACGCCCGAAAGCTACAGTTATTGTCACGAGGGCGTTGATGATGTTTTGGAAAACGATTAGGATGCTCAGAATCCATCAAAAACTTTACAACTCAGCCTGGTTCAGATCCAAAGAGCGTCATAAAATCATCATGTTCAAATGGAAAGTTGGTGTACTGCTAGGTTGATTTGTACCCTCGGTCGCCGAAGTATCATAAACCTCGTCAGAAGGCTCGTAGACAGCCTCCTGAAATTTTCAACCTGGACTAAAATTTTCAACCCGGACTAAAATTATAAACGCGTGCATGTACGAAGGGAAGGGCTGCAAATATACAAAAGTATCGTACATAGAGTTTTTTCTTTTGGTTGTGTTCTAGTTCTAGAATTCTGCGAGCCTTCTCGAGTTCTCCTGTTGGGATGTTAGTCACCGTATCCAAACGCGTTTCTGATCCTGTCATAGGCATAGTTGCTAGTTTTCATATCGCACGATACCCTGCCATACGATCTGTCCTGCGGGTCAGACCATAAAAATCTCTGAGTAATAGGATCTATCTCCACTCTGCTTACATTGATGCATCAATCCGGGGTTTAAAACCCTTGAAAATTCGAAATGTGTGTAACCGTCGATACCGAGGCATGATTAAGGTCATCGGCAACAAACCTTTTTTTTTTTAGATCCTTCAATACATAAGCACATGGAACCCATCATGACGTATCATTGGGTCCAACGGCACTGATATGATGGATTTAGAATTCTTGGAAAGGTTTTCTAAGGTGGATAGTGCTCCCAATTGCAAGAGCCGGGCCTCGAAATAATGCTCGTATGCAAACCCTGTAGTTCTAGCTGTTGAGCCCATTTCGTATGCAAGGAGCTCTACAAGGTGAAATATATTTTCTCCCCTGCGCGAATTTCTACTTCCTGACAAGTTTCTGAGTTTATGGGCGTACGAGAGTGTAATGGATGATTACGATGGCCTTGACTCTGAAATCATGAAGTTCTGTTGCTCTTCTAACGGTCGTAGCCCCTTAATTCAAGCATCAGATCCATAGTGTTCAACTTCATCGATCATGATATATATATGTCGATACACCTACTAGGATTCTCATCGGCTTTGTTTTTGTGGAACCGTTTCCCATGTTTGCGCAAGTTTGCGTTTAACTTCCACAAAACAGGAAATCAACCCTGAAGGAGGAATATTCGGAATGGCGATCTCCGAATTAAGCGCGTGGCTTGCTGCATTGAATAACGTTATATACCATATACCTTATATATCCTCACGAGCTCCCTACGTGCGGCAACATCCTTTCTGTCGCACAAATGGCAAATCAAAACAAACCTAGTTTTAATCTCGATACATGTTAGGTTTGCGAATTTGCCCTTTTTGAATGTAACAACCCTCTCAAGTATTGGCAGACCTCGTTCATTCTCCGTTGAGACCGCACTACTATCAAAAACTGTAGGAAACAATCAGAGCTTGACAATGGACCTATAGTCTTTTATGTAAACGCTACAGCATGTATTTATAGATGCCAGAAACCACTTTTCACAATCTAATTTATTCGAATAGAGGATAGACCAGTTCCGGTGTAGCGTGGGGCTGATTAGTCACAATCTATCGATACAAGCTGCTAACGGTATTGGCCAATAATTAAAAGTTGTCACACATTTTGAAGGTCCTAAGGTCTCACGAGGGAAACTGGCGCCTCAAGATATTTGAGGCTTCCCAATAACGTTATTGGATGTTTTTATCCTGTCAGTTTATCCCCTTCGTTCGTATTTTGCAGGCCCCAAAACTCTCATAACGTTATTTTCTTGTAGAACTTGATGAAACTTACCGCAGACATTATCGTCTCGCAAGCCAGATGCCATCACAGTTGATCTTTGAATTGCACGAAATTGCTTTTGGTGCTCATCATGATATCATATTAACATTATGATATGTTGTCTCGCAAGCCAGATACCATCCTGGTCCCCCAAAAGTATGATATGTGAATACTGAATTTTATCAACATTTAAAAATATTATTCTTTTTTTCATGTCGTATTTAGCTTCCAGAAACTACATAACTCTGATGAAAAATCGATAGCGGCATACGAGGAAAACTGGGTCGTATAAAATTATAACGTGAGGGGTAATATATTAGAGGCTCGAAATAGATAGCGAACGGCATAGTGATAAACTTGGCCCAGAATTAACATTCATGCTTAGCGCCCGGCCGTGGTTACGATGCAATTGCCCTTGCCAGCTGCACTTAGTACGTCGCAGGAAGCCAGTGACTCCAAAGATATAGAGGTAAAAAGTTGTACAAGTAAATAATATTTACAATTACTGCATCTTGGAAGGATAAACTTGGACTTGCTGTGGCGATGGCGACATTGGTTGTTGCGTCGAATAAGTATACTGATAAGCCTGTTGAGGATTTTGAAGACCAGGATGATTGATATTCTGGAAAGGTGATGATCCCATGGTCGTTTCCGCATCACCATGATCTGCTGCTAGATATGTAGTTTGAACACCGAAGATATACGGTTGCTGCGGTCCTGGGGCATAAGATTGATGAGTCTGTGCGGACATTGAGGGCATGGTTCGGGCACGGTGCACCTCCATAGCGGAGACGACAATGGCTGCCAATGCAAGAATACTATAGAACAGTAGATTAGATGGATGATCAATGTTAACAATAGCTAGGCAAGAGGTAAACACTTACAAGAGAATGACAAGCACTGCCATGTCGGCTTTGATACAATTATACCAGGCCAGATCAATTCCCAGATAACCGTAGCTATAGTCACTATAGTAAACCGAGTCATAGTAGGAACCATAGCTAGAATAGGTATCGAGACTTGTTCCAAGAACGTCTTTGAAGACTACTGCGTAGCCTGCGACGGACACAATAAGGAGTATAACGCTGATGATATCAGTTATAAGAACCCCAACCGACCTCCCGAGTGAATTCGCCGTCGTCCTTTTACAAGAAAGGATCGTTATCGCAGCGACTAGGACATAAATAGCGGTTACAAAGGCAACCCATGCTGGCCTAGACGTAGTTATATCTTTGTTAGGTCATACTTGTTTATTTTTGCCATGACGCCGTATTGAAATCTTTAGATCTTTGAAGCATGAATGAAAGTTCTTACCAAAGGTAGGCTGCAACTTCTGCGCCATAATATCCGGCACTAAATGTTGGATAACCAGCGACAAATCCGCTGATGCCGAGTGTTATTACTGATACAATGATTTCAAAGGCTCGAATAATCGTGAATGATGCGCCGGGACCCGACATCTTTGATATAACTAGTTTCGTTTTATAACTTATATTATGTCGCGGTGGGGAATTTCCGTGGCGCTCCAGCTACTCCTCTCGGATAGGCGAGATCAAAGAAAGGAAAAGAACGAGGCTAAAGTTTGGGGGGCTTTCCTTTGTCTTTATTTCCCCGCGCGGGACGAGGCTGCGGATTTTCCTCACGAAACATTTCTAGTCTAGGGGCGCTTTCGATCCAAAATTAAAGCACGGCTGGGATGCAGCAACCCGACATGATAACTCCTCTGAATGGCTGCTAATATTATAATGTATGCATGATTTTCTGCCAAGAGCTCGGCGCAGGATTAACTCTCAGAATCAAGTTTGGGAATTAATTGTCTTCGAAGCGATCGAATTTGAATGGAACTTGCCGATGCGGCTCTGCAGATATGGAAGATTTCAAGCCGTGGCTCGAGTACACGAAGGTTGAGTAAAACAGGCTATGATGAACGGATCGAAATCTTCAAATATAGATGGTAGATACTAGTCTCCTACCCAAACGTCGGTAGATACTTAAGTAAAATGTATATCTATCTATAAAGAAAACATGGGTTGTGAATCCAGATAGGCTTATACTTCAAGAAATAAACTTAAAGAAAGCTCTAGTACCTCTCTATACCTATTGAGTCGCTATCGATAAGCTTCTTAGCATTCTGGAAGAAGTTTCACCGTGTGTTTAGACCTCTCGAATATTATCTGCCTTGCGGACACACCCATAACGTTATCCTTATCTTTTGCCTCCACCCAGGAACAACAATGTCATGTGTTGGGTTGCAGTATAAGTCTAGACGTCTCAACCCGTGTGTTTTAAATATCCTTAAATTCTTATCTCATCAACCGCGATAAGTTTAGATACCAAAATGAAGTCAGGAGAAATCGCAGCTGAAGTGCGATCATCATGCCAAGCTATAATTTGTGGTCTGTTTTTACCTCGAACCAATGCAATGCTCGAGCGCCAATATCGCGTGTTTGTTTCATTAAAACCGGAGATCTCTGAAAGCGGCTTAAGCGCTTGGCTCCAGAATCGTGTCGCGTAACAAGTTTCAGCCGTACCTTGGTATGCAGGAACATTCTATTTACGGGACAAGTCGGCGCATTCGAATATCTTTTGCTGTCCACGAACATTCGAACAGTCAACTCGAAATTCCCGTCGATATGTGCTCCTTGATATTGTAAATAACTTGGTATGGCGTTGTTTTGGGAATTACAGTATGGCTTTGTCTCGCAAACAATCCTGATCTCGCGAAATCGTATGTAGCTTCGCGAAGTGTATAAACAAACTATGCACTTAAATAGTTCCCCTACCGTCGTAATATGCTCATGAACCGAAAGGTTTGTATTTATTATTTTTATGAATCAAGTATTTAAACCAATATTACTTCTGAGAGAACCTGACTAGCTGGCGATATGAAAATCGATATTTTGACTAACAGAATGATTAATAGCGTGATGTATTTCAGAATCCTTAACTTTCTATCTCTCATTATATCGCGAGAGATGGCAACTCTATATAGAAACTAGGAAGGAATTTTGGCAAATCTGGAAGCTCTTGGTTGAAGATCACAAGACTACCCGGGTTCCCTCCTTCGAATCTTCGGACACTATTACATTTAACTTACAAGTCCTAAGCTTTCAAAATGAGAGGGGGGGTTTCAAAAAGCGCCTCATGCTCTATATACGTAGCAAAGAATACTCAACCTATCGTACACTTTTGTTACATAATACGGAAGCGAGAAAATGCCAATTTCACGCAAAAACCGAGACTTTTCGGTATCAGATATAAACAAATCAGTTCAATACGAGCCACCCGATCCTATTTTCTATGGGCAGATCTCATCATTTACGGCGCGTATTAACCGTTCTTCATTAGCCGACCATGCGCGTCCTTTGAAATACCCATTTCGACCTAAATGTTGGATATATGACCGACAATTCCGAAATTGATCAACTAAGACCCATCTCGGTGCGACTTTGTGGTATTTTTTGCGTTGGTGACCCATACCACTATGCCGACCCTTTCGACGGCCAACTTCGGAATGTAACTTAAAACTGTTCATATCTCCTTCGTCACAATCACGATTGTGTGACCGGGGGATTATCAAGCGAGTCTCCTCACCTCCTCGCTCCGGGTATTCTGAGATGCTTTCCTTCGGTGTAAACGTCTACCACCATCTGCGAACCGTATAGCTGGGCATAGAGCGACTTTCCGACCACAAAACGAAACTGCCTTCGGTATATATCGGTCGCTTCAAAAGGATATGACGGTTGCTGGAACGGCTTCCGAGCCCGGTAACGAGGATCCAATCGATGTCGCATTCCGCGATGTTCCTCGAGCAATTGGATGTCTTCTCTTGAGTTTGGCACTACTCTATATCGCCAACTACAATGTCGTTGCTCGAAATGGGACCTTATTCATTATCACGAGCCTCCTAACGCTAGTTTCCCTGGTATTTTCGCATTTCTACGCGACAGTGGATTGCCGGCCGTTTCTCGCTCTCAGAAATTTCGGGTGTATGTCCCTTTTATTCAAATCATAGTCATGTCCCCTGGCTCTAGTTTAGGCTTGCACATATGCACATTTGTTAATATATGTATAAAACCCTATGATACAGTATTCTGTTGCGTTATGAAATCCCTCGATATGCTATTCCGTCATTTCCAAAACGATTCGCTCAAGTGGAAGCTCCCGAATAAAGACGCTATATCTCCGCCGCTGTACCAGCAAGCTTTCTGGATGACGTTCGAACTCCGCTATGAGGACTTTACACCAAATCCGGTTCGGCTCAAAATCCCTGCTCCGTTCCACGAACCAACGCAGTTGTTATACCATACTCTCTTCTACCTAGCTGTCGCATACGGACCCATCTCACAAGCGCTTCCGCCTGTCAAGGCTGTCAAGTTGCTACTTCAGATATATATATTATGGACGGCAGCTCATCTTCCCTTCCGGTTATCCAACACTGCGCCCTTTTTCGCACCTCTTTATAAAGCCGACTCGCTGGTCGACTTTTGGAATGGAAACGTTTGGCATGTGGCTTTTCAGTCGCCATGTCAAAGCATCGCCTATGTCCCAATCCAGAAGGTTCTCAAAACTATCGGTATTCCGAAACCTATCGCCCGTGGATTTGGCGTGATCGGAGCGTTTACGCTGATGGGGATATTCCATGGGTATACTGGTTGGTCCGTAATGAGAGATATAGCGGAAGGGTGGACCAAAGTTATCGGGTTCTTCATGATCAACGGTATTGCAACCGTATTTGAAGATCTAATATGGGGGAGGAAGAAGAGTTGGCTGCGGACTGCGCTAGCTTGGGTGTTTGAGATAGCGCTGGCCAGCTGGGCGGTAAGTGGAGTTGAATTTCCTTATGAGGTGTGGTTGGTGCATGATCCAAAGTTTTGTCATGTGACCGTGTTCTAGAAGGGACTCCCTCTGTCGACTTTTCCGATATTTTTATCCTTTGATGGTAGCGGCTAGAAATATATTTAGAGCAGTTATACCCCACATTTCCTTTTGTCGACTAGATCTTTCGTGATAGATCTGAAACCCAGCTTAGATTCCTCCTTTTTTTTTTCGCGAGAAGTGTACATAACTTTTTAGATCTTTTGTTTTGTTAATAATTATCACATCGTCCGCAGCAACCGCCAAAAAGTCGTCGCCAAAGGGACTTTTTCGGTCTCTGAGATCTAATGCTCTGAAAACGAACTTTGTTGGCATCTCCGTTATATGGTATATAGGGAGTCCAAGTGTGGTCTCTCCCTTTGATATACTCGTCCCAGTTTTTATAGCCTACGCGATCGAGAGGCTTCAAATCCACGGAACCGTATCTCGGCAGTCGAATATCTGGTGAATAGCCCTGGGTCGAGCGGGGGCATATATAAGGAAGGGGTGTTTCAGAGGCCGAATAGTCGTCAGGGCTTATCCAAACACCGCCCCATACCGTAAAACCTGGAGGGGGTATCTCGAATTTTTGGTTACGAGAATAAACTTGAGGTATCTCGGTTTCCATCTTTAGGCCCGAGACTGTTTTTTTTAAAAAAATTTCTCGTTATTGGTTGTGGGAAGCAAGCACCAAGCACCTAGGTGCCAGGCGGAAAGAGGAGTAAAAGATATACTAACCCTCTAAAAATTTTAATTTTTTAATTTTTTAAATTTTTCCCCTTCGAGAGACAAGGATGAGGTTAATATAAGGGGTTTTCTTCTTTCCTTTACCCCGATAGCGGTTTCGCAGTTGGGTATCGTGACCACTATCCTGATAGGAGTGTGGAATGCTTTAACCAAATCTTGAATGGGGAAGGCGCATGCGCATGTGATTGTGACGAAAAAAAAAAAAGTGTGATGAATGAGAATGTGAAAAGTGGCGGATATAGTGGCAGTTTGTACATACTTTGGAATTTATAAGGGGGAGGGGGGAAAATCTTGCATCTTTTTTTTGCAAATTTGAATATTAATCGACGTGGGGGGACAGATATTAAGGAGATCTTTTTTTTTGTTTTATTTTATTTGGATATCGAGAGGGAATATAATTATTTTCGTTTATTTTAACTTGACCGATTGACGTACGGAGACGGGCATGCAACCGTATCAGACAGCCCATCCGAAGTTTGTTTTTTGTGTAACTTTGAGCCTACCATTCGGTTGGTGCGGCTAGTGCTGAGGCGCAGGCCAATGCCCGCCAGCCGCCTTTCCGACCCTTCCCGTTCCTGACATGACATGATCTCAGCAGGGATACCCCGTTTCCTGCTCAAGTCATCATTGATTCAGTTTTTTAATTCGACATGCGAAAGCATTTTTTCTAACATCTAAATAATTGAAGATCTCGTTTGCTAGATGAACATCATCAGAACATGCAGCGTGCCAGATTCGATTCGCCCCCTGAATTTTAGGCTATCAATGCAATGCAATGCAATCTCATAATATGTCTGAGTACGCGTATATACGAGTCTTCTGACCTCACTCGCGCACTCAAAGTTCCGATTCGGGCGCTGGTTTACCAAATAACATCAATTTTAAGCTGCTAAAGGTGCTGAATACCCTGGAGCCACCGAGCTCTGGATCAAAATTATACTTATTTTTTGAGAGGTAAAACCAGGCTAAATGATAACTTAAGGTTGGATAACCGAAATTTGTCTCTGTCCGCGTCAGGAGTCGGCGAGGGCTCTCAAGTCCCATTTTAGCTAAGACTGTTTAAACTCCCCGTTTTTCAAAGGAGATCACACGCGAAGAAACATCTTGGAAGGGAAAGATCCGGGAGCTCTGAGTTGATAAGGAAAGGAAAGGAAATTTAACCGTACAGATTTGCAATATGAGCTCTTTCTGAACTTTACAATATTTTTTAAATACGTACTATAAGGGATAATTAACTGCGATCTCGGAGTGGTAGTAGGCATCTTGAAGCAGAGATTCCGTACGCAGTAGTAGTAGAACAGAAGGTTCGTAGCTAATGCCTAGAGTTGAGGTCTTATCCGAGCGCTTGCCCAGGCGCCCCTGATTCTAATATGGAGCTCAGAATATATGAAAGGTAATATTAATATGGAACATATTATATTCGGAACAGTTAACCGAAGTGGTGATATTCGAATATTCGCGTGCTTCCCTTGCAGGCCTTGTTCACCAATCTCATGTGCACATGTGAGTCATGATTAATCGGAATATTATCTTTCACCCCTGGAATGAAGTGTGATATCATTAAACATCGCATGGAAATTTTCTAGAACCCCAGTTAGACGTCTTTGCTGTTTCTGCTAATCGTCGTGGGGTTTGGTGGCGATCGGCAAGAGATTCCCTTTGTGATATTCGATATTCGGGTCATCAGAACACTCGATCGACGAGAACGGTAATTTGGATGTCGCACGTCTCAAAATTTAAAGTTCTCGATTAGGTAAAACGTGGTCCTTTATCGTACCTCAACTGACTAGGATCCTGACATTCTAAGGGGTAGGAATGTTCGAGTGTGCATGTAGTTCTTTCGTTGCATACTGGAATACCGCCTCGTTCTCAGACGTCTAGGCGCCGCTTTTTTTGGGGGGATATATAATTTCCGCCTGTGACGAAGTGTTTCAATTTTCAGGGTACATTTTGCATTCCTAATGACGACCCACCAAGGATAATAAGAAATAGAGTCAAGTTGGATATTTGTCTTGTAAACCAGCCGCGTAGCACAAAAGTTCTATATTGTACTGGAAGACTACTCAAAAAGTGCATATACAGCGACTGGACCGCCCTAGTAGAGAGGCGGCTTCTTGGCACCGACAAAAGGAATATTTGATGCTAAACACGCTATATACGCTAAAAAACTGGGGTTTTGTGATGATTTTCATAAATCTTGAATTCTTGTTGACTTTGATCATTGCGGGAGTCAGTGCAAATTATAGTTTACAAGGTTGATAGAGATGTTTTTGAATTTTCTGACTGGTGAATTGTGTGGGAAATCTTGAGATTTGATACTAAAAAAAACACAACTTTACCACTATAATATGATCTCTTCAATCAGTTAGAACGGTTAAGGATAATCCTGTGTCGCATTTCTAATCGCCCCCAACTGTACGTATACGTATACATCGGTCATGCTCTAGGGCGTAGAATAAACCAGGCCAGGGTAATGCCATGTAAGGCCGGCAATATGACATATCTTTGTTTTATTTCGAAATATACAAATTTCAAGGCCACTAAAATCATATGAGTTTGAGCGTTCTAGACGTTCTTCGTGAATATTTACCATCAGATATGCCCTTATATCGTACCCAGCAGCCACATTTGCATCTGCGATAAATGTGGCGAACCATAGACCCTTGCAAATGAGCTTCCGAGGGTGCAATGCCTGTCATATGACGTTTGATAGCCGTTGATGGACGTGGCCATGCATGGTCTGTAGATCTACTAGTAGAGGCCGGCCGGCGGTGCATGACGTCGGGGCGCCAGGGTCCATTGAAGGCATCAAACCAGGTCGATCGGGCAACGCACAACGTCGGTGCTTTTCAAATATAAATTCGACCTATAATAATTATATTCGAGAAACGGATTTATTCAAATAGATTTATCCGTCGGATATATCACAAAAGTTTAAAGGCTTGCCTAACCTTATCATATACACACTCATCCACTATACCATACTTTTTTTTCATAAAGTAAAGAAAGAACGATAGAAAGAAAGAAATATGAACCCATTCATCCTATTCTCAATCATCTTTGCAATCTTCGCTGCAGCCGTCGGCGCAGCTTACACCTCTGGAACCCTCGACCCGGTCATTGGCGAAATCGCAAAGATATTCCTGAAAGCAAAAGCGGAAGCTGAGGTCAAGGGACTCGAAGCTCGAGGAATGAGGGAAGGAGAGGACTTTTTCAAAGGTAAGTATAAGTACAGAACAATTGGATGGTAGAATCAATTTAGTATTCGATTTTGCTAATGGATTTAATTGATGCGTTTGTAGACGAGGTACCTGGTAGCAAACAAGCTGCTGATATTGGCAATAAGTTCGGAATATGAAGGCGTTACGGCCGGTTGGAGTTAGGCTATCCTTCGAGCATGGCTCATGAATACGATCGAGAGTCAATTTGTTTCGGGCTAATAGTATCAGACGATCAATATGGTATAAAGCGATATAATCTGTCAGACAGGTTGAAATAAAAGTATCTGCTAGCATGCTGTTGAAATTATTCGATATTCTGCAGTTTTATGCGATAAACAATAAGACCTGGCGATCCTGAAGCCTTTCAAAATATTTCTTAGTGCATTTGGCAGCTCTGACTATGATGGACGTAGATCGATATTGTACATCGTGGTTATAACGATATCATACCGTTAATGTAATATACCTGCGTAATGTAAAGAGACTTTGGTTCTACGTTCGAACTAACATCGACTCACCGTATACTCTCCTGTGTTTCTTTTTTTTTGAGACACCAGTTCTCGAGCTTCGATCGTTATATTTCATATATGTTGACCTAATTCCTTCACTTGTCCGGCTTCTGACCATGAAGTCCTTTGGTGGAAAGTGGCTCGGCAGCGGTGACTATCTTACGCGTACCCAAGAGGAATCGTCTGAAGGTATGGCCTCCCTTATCGAATACGAATTCGTCGTACAATTCCGGCTGGTATATATATACTAACACTCAAAACCTTGATCAGTTCGCGCTCAGCTTGGCGAGGCACACTCCTTTGACAGGATAATTCAAGCCAGCCTCGTTCGTAGACCACCGGAGACGCATACACTAGGGGACATTCGACTTGAGGTCTACTATGATGGTAACTCAGATACCCCTCTCCGCGGGATCTTGAAGAAGCCAATCGTCCCAGTTCGAACATCCAGTTTGCGTGCCCTCCTCCACCGTTCTCGCTCTTCAGAGAACCTGAACCCGTTAAGCACCATTCAAGAAACACCACCACCACCCCGCCGCGCGTCATCCCTCTCGCTGGCTTCTTCTAAGCCGGAAATCCAAATCAGCGTGCAAGCGTTACCACCGACCCCGACCGCCCAGGCTATTCACCACAGAACCCCCAACGCCAACACACCTACGTTTATCACCCCGCTATCTACACCCAAGATTTACCCACAAACCTCTCTCCAGCCCGAACTCGCGACCCCCGTGCTCGTGATACCCGAAAATGGGAACCCGTTCGACCTTGCGACTACCCTAGAGGATGGTCGCGTTCGTCGTGTTAGCACTGGTAGTATCGATCCGTTCGGCGAAGAAGAATCCGAGACGTATGCCCTCACGATGAAGAACACGGCGAAGAATTTGCTCGGTGGTAGAGGTGCGGCGAGTGAGTACAGGAAAGGCGGAGAACATCATGTTGGATGGAAGTCTGATTTCTTGACCGTCACTCCGGTGGAAGGTGGTGGTGGTGGTAGCGGTCTCCCCGAGGGCTATGAGAGGCGTCGTTCGAGTTCTTTGCCAGATTTACCGGGCGCGGGTAGACCGCTGAAATCCGTGAAGGGGAGACGTGCGACGCCATGGGTGCATAATATCGGTATCAATGGGAATAGTATCAACAATAGCGGTACCAGGAAGGTCAAATTGGCGTTTCCGACGCTGAAGAGGTTGAGCGACGCGAGTGTCAAGAGTATGGATAGCGGGTTTGAAGTCTGGCATGATGCCCTAGAGGAGCAGGAGCATGAATTTTAATTTGGTTATCAGCTCCCCAGACTACTTTTCAGCCTGACAAGGCGGATAAAGAACCAGAAGAGAGAGCATGATGATGATGATGATGATGTTGCGACCCATTCGGACAAAGGCCCTGGACGCGGCGGTCCAGATGATTACGGGATCCACAGTCAAGTGGAGAATTAACTTGAATCAGCGTAGCAAATCGGGTTCATGCCCGGCAAGGATGTTCTCTTTTTTTTCAGAAGCTTGTTGGACGGTAGCATAGTACATACATAACCCCCGCCTCTGTTACGAAAGTTCCTTCCCTTCTGCCCCCTTGTACTAGTAATTCTGTTCTATTCAAAGAAAGTTCTCGGGGCTTGTAGATCAATCGCTCTTCTTCTGTCTTAAGTCTCGTACGGGGATAAGCTGTCGAAGAAACCTGCTGCAAACAAGGATATTTTTTTTTTTCGCTTTCTTTTCTTTTCATTCCTGTTCTTTCATCCAGTCGATGCGACCATGCATCATTATCGACAGGCCTAATCCAAGGCAAGCGCTAAATCATAAAGCCCCCCGGTGTGATGGCATGCATATTCTGCATATTATTCCACGCATCAAAGAGGCCCAGACCCGTGAGACAAGCCATAGTGGGGCTGAAATCATGAGATCCTAAGCTGCTCTGGAAGAAGCCGAGGGAGGGTTTGTCGACTCGAGCGCCCCTCCCCTTTGCGAGGTGGGAATCCCGTAGCGAAAAAAAAGTATACCCTCCATGCAGCTAGGAGAATTGAGAAACTCGATGGAAGATACATGTAAAGGAAAGAGCTGTCGGTGACATGTACTGTTTCTATTTTTCCTCTACGCTGCGGGGGGGTACCAGTCTAACCAAGCAATGTACCAAGACGGAAGCGTGCCGAATCCACCGAGATTGCCCGTTGGGTAACAGAGTTAAGCGGTGCCAAGATCTCGACAAAAGGCTTGATTTCTACGTAAGTAGTAGACTTTTTCAGCTTTGCTGGGGACAAGGTAACCTGCCTCGAACAGTGACACACGCACACGTCAGCTGGGGCCGACTTGTTTCTTGATTCGTTGAGAAGCGGGAAGGGGTGTGGAGATTATGATGCAGGAAGCGGCATGGGTATAGGACTTTTTCGTCCTGCAATCCCTAGCTTAGAATAAAAGTATCTTCGAAGTGATATCGCGCGGAATTTTTCTTATTCTTTTTTTTCATGCAACCCTAGTACCTAATTGGCTAGCTAGCAAACATGAGTTTCAGGGCGAATGCAAAAGTAAAAGTAAAAAAGTAACTGCGAGTGAGATACAGTAAAAGTTAACTTTTTTGCAGGCTGAAGATGGTTGCGGTATAAAAGAGACGGGGCTCCCGGGTACTTTGGTCGCTTTGGTAATCTTCCAATCGATCGTTCATTCACTCTTCATCATACAGCTACATTAACTGCCCAGCCTCCGTATTTCCTACAGTCAAATCTTAAAGTAATATATCTTTCGCTCTCAGTATTCTATTTTCAAAATGCAGGAACAACAAGCACAAGTAAATGTAAGCACCGTCGTCGTCTTTTGACGTTTAGCAACCCTTTCGATTTCGAATATTTCGATTTCGTTTGATCTTAAGCTTAACATTTCGCGTGTGTTGTTGTTGTAGGCCCCAGCACCAGCTCCAGCGATGGAGATGACCCCCCAACAGCGAACCCCACAGGACACCCAGTCTCAAGAACCGGTCAAGCTCGGTCTTCGAGGCGGCCATGATCGTGGATGTGTCGCTGGCTGGTAAGTTTTAATACCATATAATAATATACATACTATCTTTAGTAGTTATTCGAAGCTAGCTTTGTCTGACCACTAATTTAATATGACTTTTAGTCTTGCCGCCCTTTGCATCTGTTGCGCCTGCGATGCCTGCATCGACTGTGTTGACGACTGCTGCTGCTGTTAAACGAAACCGAGGACGGACCTTATTTCGAACCGGAGTTTCTTCGAATTCCCAACCAACGGAGTTAATGGCCATTAATGGGAGCAGGGCTTTTAATCATTAATCGTTACTTCATCGCATTGGTTTTTCTAATGACCATGACTTAAGTTTAATGCAGCTATGTACACGAAATTAATAATACAAATAAATATATAAACTTTTTTTTCTTGATTGAGAAAAACTCGAAAAGGCTAGGCTCTCAAAATGCTAAGCTATCGCCTGATATGATAACTATTATTGTTCCACCTGTGCACTGCTTACTTTCCAATCTTGTGATATTATTATTATTAATGCCCAATCACCCGCTCATTCGTTTTCTTCATGCCCAAGTAATCTGCTGCTTACCCTTCGAGTACATAAAGCTGCTCGGCAGTTTGATTGTCAACTTGTTATTCTGCGCGTCATATTCGAACTGGCAGCTCTCCGACCCCGCAGCAAACTTGACAGCACTCGGCTTGGCGCTAACACCGAGAACGTACACCGTCGCGACATTGGTAAGGTAACTCTTCAAGTTGTTCAAATTGCCAATGCTGACACCGTTCAACGACAAGGAGGTCTTGGTGGCCCGGAATGCGACGAAGAGTGCGTCCTTGACATTCTGCGATTCACCGTCGTCAATGTAAACGTTCCCGCTCGCGGTTCCGGATTTGTCCAACGCGACGAGAATCTCGAAGGGGTTTTTGCGGGCTTGGTAGGTGGTCAGTGCAGGTGCTTGGAGTGGGAGGATGTGGCCGCCGCGGATGAATACGGGGATGTGGCCTAGAGGTGCGTCGACGGTGTGGTTCTTGCCATCGGAGAAGGTGGCGGCACCGGTGTACCAGTCGTACCAGGTCGTGTTGCCGTCTGTTGGGAAGTAACCGGTGACTTTGGTGACGCCCTGGTCGAGGGCTGGGACAACCATCAATCCACCGCCGACCATGAATTGGTAGTCGTTGTTGATGAGATTCTCGTCATCTGGGAACTCCCACGAGATTGCTCGGAGGACGGTAGATCCGGACTTGTGAGCATGGTACATCAATGTGTAAAAGTATGGCAACAAAGAGTAGCGAATCGACATTGCCGTCTTGGAAGCGCTGGCAACATCAGCCCATACGTATGCTTCCTGCGCGTTGGCGGAGATGATGTTGTGGTTTCGGTAGAAAGTGAAGAAGGCAGAGAGCTGCATCCATCTGGAGCATAGCTCGAGGTCAGAGTTACCGTTGAAGCCACAGGTGTCGACACCGAAGAATGGGATACCGAAGAGTCCAAAGTTGAGAGCCTGTTGGATGCTCTTACGCATATAGTAGAAAGTGCTGGCATTATCACCTCCCCAGTGAGCGGTGTATTTGCCGCTGCCGGGAGCCGTGGACCTGGAAAGGATGAAGGGACGCTTGCCGGGGAAGACACTCAACAGAGCCTCAAATGTTGCCTTGGTTTCGAGGAATCCCCAAAGACTGTGAACATCATAGTCGGAAGATCCGTCCTGATGGGTCGCATTTGGAGAGACAGCGTGGACGGCGAGGTCGTGGTTTCCTTGTGCATGGTTGATAGCATATGGTGGGTGGTTAATGTTTCTGACATTTGGAGTAACCGCTGGGATTTGAAAGTATGGAGTTGTCGCTGTTGATGGAGGGTTTATCCTGCTATTATAGGCATCCTGAGCTTTTGAAGATGCGGCAGCGGCAGCGGCTTCTGTAGCATTGGTTTTGTTGAATCCTTCAGGATAGTTGTAGATAATACTGCCTCTCTCACCGGGGAGACTGAATGGTGGGTGGACGGGATTCATGTCAATTTGTCCAGATCCACAGCTGCCCACACAGAAACTCGAAACTTCGTTCATATCAAGCCAGATACCGTCATATGGGATCTCTTTGAACCATGCTAGGAATTCGTTGGTCCACCATTCTTGAACATTAGGAGCAGACCAGTCTGGGAAGACTGTGAATCCAGGCCAGACAGCCCCGATATACTCAGAACCATCCGCGTTCTTCATGAAGACGTCTAGTGCATGACCGCGGTCGTACGACGCATAACTCTCAGAGTCATTAGAAGGGTTCTGTTTAGTTGATCTCGTTAGATTACTGATCATATGTTGCTCAACTTGAACACTTACTGGAATATAAATGGCTGCGTCGACAATTGGAACCCAGTGAAGATGCTGTTCATGCAAGCCATCCAAGAAAGACTTGAATTCTGCTTGTGGGTGAGTATTTTCATCAACGGTCCAGTCTCGATATCTTGAATAAAGTTAGCCTTGATTTCGAAGATCAATTCATCACGAGCAAAGAAACTTACTGGTCCATATAATCAATGTCTGACCAGATAGTTTCTACAGGAATCTGGAACTTTTGATAATTCTTGATAACATCATCGAGCTCGGTGATGTTGGTATAACCCCATCGGCACTGATGGAAACCGAGTGTCCAATATTGTGGCAGCGCCGGTTTTCCAATCTCGGTAACATAGCTTTGGGTGACCTTGGCCGGTGTTGGTCCAGAGAAGAAGAACAGATCAATGCTTCCACCGATTGTCCTCCAGGTGATCCCACCATCACGGACGAGGATATCCTGGCCGTGGAAATTGCGAGAGTAGACACCGTGAGCGTAACCCTTGGTTGCTCCGTTAACTTTTACATATCGGTGATCAAGGTAGAATGGGTGAGCCCCGTAGAGGTTAGCCTCCGGAGTGTCACCGATATCCGCGGCGTATATTGTTCGATTCGCGCCCTTCAACTCGAAATTTTCCGAAATGATGTCTCCGATACCATAAATGTTTGCATTACTGGGTAAAGAAGTCTTCCATTCTACGAACTGGTTTTCAAAAACTAATTTTGTACCGCTTGTAGAGAAAACAACATCGCCTGTGGATTTCCGCTTAACCTCGAAAGAGAATGGATTCGCAACATATGAGAACTCCCAGTCGGAGCCCTTTGGACCAACCGGCATCCTATCTAGCGGCCGTTTGACTTGATCGTCGTTCACAATATACCATGATTTCTGGCCTTCTGGGATATTTGCAGGGAAGATTTGGACGCTGAGGCGATCTTTTGTTTGGTACTGAACTCGGAGCTGTAGCTGATCGATATCTGTTCCATATACGTTGCAAGCCTATTATAGAAAGCCTTTTGTCAGTATTCCGCAAATTAATTAATTGAGAACTGAGAATGATTCCTACCTTTCCTGCAAGGTATAATCGGGCGTCGACGCCGGATTTTGTCTCGCGCATGTGCATGAGCTTGTATCCAGGACAAACGGCCTGCGGGTCGACTGCAGAATTGTTCATTATTGTAGGTAAGATGTTCTCGCCATTGTCAATGCTCGCAGGAAGCGTTGGAATAGGCCTGAACGATTCGGCGGCGCATGTGGCGACTCCGGCGAGGAGCGCAGCGCCGACAGATTGAACCTTCATGTTGTGGAATTCGGGAAGAATGTCGAACTTCAACACTGCTTGATCTTCCCCTACAACTAAATAAGGGAACGAGATGGCGGTGAGAAACAAAAGGAGCAATTGAGGAAACTCGAATCGCGGGACCTCGAGCTTATTTATACTCCTTGATCTTGAGCTGTCAGAGATTTCTCTGTGTTCAGACATACCCCGCGTCAAAACCTGGTAGAACCGGCAGCGGCCGTACCAAAGTCCGCGTCCGAAGTGGAAAATGATTCGAGAGACTTTGTGAGACATTGGGAATGAGAAGGTCGAACATGGTCGTTCGAAACAGGACGTTTTAGCGTCATCGTACACACCGGCCATTATCAACATTTTGTTAGACAAAGGGCTGGTAGGATAACAAGGTTCCAGCGAGGTTCCATGCGCGTTCCTTGCACCTGCATGCATTTTTTACGATTAAGAAATCCGGGGTAATTACTGGTAACTTGTAACTTTGGCCCAGCTGTATCGCGAAAAACAGGCAACGGGGCGCAGGATCGTCGACCGATTTAGCTTGAAAAAGTGCACAATTCTCGGCATACGCTTTCATTCGTCGGAAGCACCGATTTTGGTTTCCTATTGACGGCATCGCTGGTTTTAATTGGCGGCAATTTCGTCATTTCGCGAGCCCCGTCTGAGACCCCCGTTTTTTGTTGTATACCTGACTCGAGGGAATTTTTTTTAAAATAAAAAATTTGCTGAATTAGAGTTCTACTGAAATCAGCTGATCGGGCATAGTCTTTCATCCACAGTATGCCTCGCGGCTTCTTTGGCATCGGTGCATGTCCATGCGAAAACCTAGTTTTCTTTTGACATGGCTGGTATCACAAACCATGGTACCCAATCTTAACGCCATCGAACCTGCCCATATACGCATATTAATATGTTCTTGCATGCAATTGTAGGATGCAGTTTCCAACTAGAAAAATCTCCAAGGCCTCCAAGACTCCACCTGCATCCCCGATTGTCATCAATCTCGGATTTCGTGGGTGCGGGTCTCACGATCTCACGCAACATGCATTGGCGGAGGCGTTGCTTAACAATTGGCGAGTTATAAAGACCCGCCTGCAGCATGACGTACGGCAAGGCACCGTATGTAACCGGCGGATCGGACAGAGGCCATTAGAAATTAAAACCCGGCGCACCATTACATGAGTCGGTAAATATCAACGGAGCATCTCTTTTGAGGTTATAACTTAGGAACGAGCGGGCAGTATTTGAGAATGCCTCGGTGATAGGTTTGGGGTCGGTGGACTGTGAACAGGCAGGTCGGAGCGAAGGGTGTCGCTTGGCATTCGCCAAAAGTGGCGAACGTTCGGAAATGATTTGGCTTCTCGGATTTGAGGGGCGGAGGCGGCGGTGCGGGGCCCTGACCTTATTATCAACTATGTATAAGGCACCAACCAGAAGATTTTGAATCCGAGAGTTTGACCGCCGCTATTGGAGAAACAGAGATTTAGCACAGAATCGTGGTGTTTTTTTTTGGTGCCGAATTTGGTGCCGAGGCATCATACGCATGCGGACTCAATGCAAGTGTTGCGCATGCATTGCCTCGAACAGCCCACTGCAACACCTGAGTCTGGCGCTGCGAGACCAGAACCGCCTGGATTCGAGGCTACATGCAGGTGTTGTTGAGGTCAGCTTTATGCATATGCAGCCGCCTGTAACGCTAGTGAAGCAGCGCCCAAGTACTCGAATGTATTCAACGTCGCTACAGAACTGGATAAAGTTGAATTGGCCATAGTCTAACCTTTTACTACAAGTTGCCCAATAGCATAAAATTATCTTATCATTAGTCCCAGCATCAGCCAATAGTGCGTTGTCGACTTGAACAAGTTTGAGATGTCCCAAGGGGCATCTCGTCGCGTCGTCTAGTGTTTTATACATTAAAATTGATCTCGTAGCCCAGATGTCTGGGTAAGGGAATAGTAGAATTATCCCAACTTTACTTTGGACCAGACTTTGGGGAGTGTTAGTATACTATAGTTACTAGCCTAGGGCGTATCACGGTTGAGGAGAGAGGATATGTATTAATATAAAAAAAATATTAATTGGCTACTAAGAAGAACGAGTAAGTCCTCAACATCTCCTGAGAGTCTGGTCGCATAGTTATAACTGATACACGTCTGGGTGTATGAAATTTATAGGTTTACATCTTTTACCAAGGGCTTAGAATCTGCAAATATCCAATTATAAAATATTATTCAATCGCTATATATTCCAATATCAAAAAAAAAAAATTTAAAGTATGGGCTCTGCTATGAGCCATACATGCTCAATCGGGCGGCTCGGGGCTGGCAAGTCCATACCCCTGTGGAGCCTGTGTATTATCTCCCACTTTGATATAGCGGTGCTGGGACGAGCTTGTATCAACTACTAACTTTGGCAGCTCTTATTTGTATGATGCATGAAATATTTGTTGAAATTCACACTCGCTTTTAAGCTTGTGGATGTTTTTATTTGATTGATCAGTAAATCTCTTGGGTGCAATAATCTATAAATTTTATGTTTATAGATAAAATCTGATCAAGTCTTCACGAAGAATCAAATTGCATATGCATATAGGGGAGAGATAGAGAGTTTTGAGATATCAATATTTATTTAGTCGATATACCTTCGAAACTATACAAATGGAAGAGATAACGACGGACGAGAACTCAAGATATGACGACATTATCCTACACTCTACTCGTACTCAGGTGGTAGTATATAATCGCGGTGTCAACATTGTTATACCTTAACCTTTTAGGTAATACCTTGCGTTGATATCATGATCATATGATAACTTAAATCTAGACTTTCTCGTATACGTAGCAAATCCTCTACTAGTATACTGATTCTTGATTATAAGCCCTAACGTTAACTTATTGTCCCGCTGTTACAAAATTAGAATATTCAAAGCCTGGAAGCTGGTAACGATAGAAGCACGAAATAATCTGTGTTTGCAAATTCAGCGACCGGACCGAACCGATATTACACACGCTATCTGGACAAATCCTATCATTATATATCACAATGCATAGATTGCAATCGATTGCGCGAATTGCTTTCATCGAGCTTGCCCGGATGTGTAAATAAATATGGGGAATCCTTGAATATCACTCTTCAGTGGTTGTACTGCTTTCCAGAAACTGATATTTATGCGAATGTGCTAACTGGATTTGCCTAGTGGAGCCGGTGCAGGTAGAGGATACAAACGAGAGGGCGGCATTTTGGCCGAGTGACCAGGTCGTTGGAACTTGTTTCGTACGAAAACGGCCTTCGTGTGTGTGGCAGCATTCCCCACAAGTTGTCCCCCGCATTTGCGTTCAGCTCTCCACACTTTTAGCTCGTTTCCTCCCTCGCTTTCCTTCTCCTGTTCACTACTTCCTCCATCTTCAGTCACCTCCTCGTTTGGACACCTAAACACAATCTATCTACTCTTTTTTTCATATCAAATATTATTCAAAATGAGTGCAATTGCTGACGGGTCAGAAGACCCAGTGAAGGTTCTCATCACTCTTCACCCCAATTTTGACCTTGTCGATTTTGCCGGTCCTCTCGAGGTCCTCAGTCATACCAAGCATGACCTCAACGACCCCCTTTCCGATGGCTTCGATGTCACAATTGCTAGTGTCACCGATGAGCTAGAGGTTATCAGTAGCCAGGGTGCTATGATCAAGGCCCAAATCCCTATCAAAGAAGCCCTGGAGCGACTCACCGAGTAGGCCTAATTCTCCAGTGTTCGCCAACTTTTTTTTTTTGGATTTATTGTCGTGCTAATTTTGTCCTACCAACTTAGATTCGACGTTTTGATTGTTCCCGGAGGCGGTACACCCAAAGAAGTCAATCTACGAGGGGATGAACCACCTCAAGTTCCTCTCATCAAAGAATTCGCCAAGATTCAGGAAACTGATCCTAAACGCGAGCGGACTTTGATGTCTGTCTGCACTGGATCTCTCTTGTATGTATTATCCGTTACCACGCGTCTTTTAACAATACGGGAACTCACATTTTACCTTCTCGTAGCCTCGGCCAAGCTGGAGTCCTCCAGGGCTTGTATGCTACTACTCATCCAGACTACGATGTCAAGCTTGAGATGATCTGTCAGGTAGGCACCCAAACTTGGAGTGTTTGCACACAACACGGCTAACGGGGCATAACTAGCATGCGTCCGCCCATGATACCGAAAACCGTACTGAAGTCCTCCAAAACTGCCGCTATGTCGTAAACAATGCCCGTTTCGATATCGGCGACCCAGAGGATGAGGAAGCCCCCAAGAACCCCTTCATCCAAACCTACGACGAATACATCATCTCCAAGAAGGAAAGGAGAAAATCTGTTGCTCGCAAGGGCAGCATCAGTCGTAGACTCTCCACTACGATCCCAGAGAATGTTACTGCCAGAGCTACCAAGAGATTGGGAGGTCTCCGTGTTATCACTGCCGGAGGCGTTATGAGCGGTATCGATGCTGCCTTGTATTTGGCATCCGCTTACGTCTCCATCGAGTCTGCCGAGGAAGCTGCCAGAATCATGCAGCACTTTGACTGGCAAAAGGGTGTTGTCGTCGATTCTATTGATTTCTAACCTCGATAGCAATCCTCTATGGAGCACTAGAGTAGTTCTCATGTTTTTCTATATTTTTGATTTCTACTTTTTTCGGCCGTTATCGTGGGTCACGAATCTCCTTGACAGGGTTTTGGAAGACATTATTCTCTAGAGTCTAGAGCACATATATGGACTTGGGACTGGAAAAGTAAAATATTAGATAGAATGAGTATGGGCAAGAATTCAATCTATTATCACGAACTGAACGCGTAACCGGACTCTTTTTTTAAAAAAAAAAATTAAAAATTAAAAATTAAAAATTAAGAAATTAAGAAATTAAAAAAAAAAAATTTAAAAAATTAAAAAATCGCGATACTCTACAGGGTGATACAAACTATATTGAGGTTGCGAGAGAGCTCAGCGACCGCCATCGGACTCAAACACCGGATAAAGTACAGGCTAGCAGTCAGCTAGGCACCACTTAGCACATTGTGATATAGAGCACAGATCATTCGGCACACCTTGGTGATGATGTGCTCCAGCCTGCTTTAGCGTGTTTGTAAGAGTTACACACGGCAATTACGTAAATACCGACATATCGAGCTGGTTGGAGCTGTTGATGGCCCAAACCTTCCAGTTAGCTTGACCAACACCAGCAGAGTCTATGAAGATACTCGTCTAGCGGCGAAAGAGATTCTAACTTGAGGCATTCTTTGACGCCAGATCAGCGATTTCAAGCTTCTTTGCCTTCGAGGCCAAAGGAACTGGCTTGGTTGGGCTCCCTTAACCATGCCAAGGGCTAAATACATTAA
Source organism: Arthrobotrys entomopaga (assembly GCA_012184315.1). Lineage (NCBI taxonomy): Eukaryota > Fungi > Ascomycota > Orbiliomycetes > Orbiliales > Orbiliaceae > Arthrobotrys > Arthrobotrys entomopaga. Next base: position 104,400 of record LDDX01000208.1, read on the forward strand.
TACTCCACCCCCACGACAGGGTGAGGATGCGGGTTAGCGAGACATCGCACAAGCTTCACTGCATTCCAACAATACAACGAGCCTCCCCGAAACCGGCTTCCTGCGTTCGCCAACCCCGCATTTTTACCAGAAGTCTTATTTTACCGGACGGCCCCCCTAAGTAATAAAAGATATGCAAGCGCTCTTTGCTTCCCCCGATTTTTGTAGAATTGCTGATCGATTTCTCGTTCTTCCTCTCCCACAGTTAGAATTAAAGGTCGCGAAAATTGGTGTGGATACCATCATTTTGATTCTTCTGTTCGGGCATTCAAAACAGACTCAAATCCTTCGTGATCGCATCGATTGCTTCTTTCCGTAGCTGCTAGCCATATTTGATACCTTCTTCGACATACCCAATATTCTTCCACGGATTCCCGGTGCCTCCGTATTTTTACTATAGCTACTTATAATTTTACGTCTCTTAATCTTTTAAAAAGAAAGAAAACCCATCATGTCGGCCTACCTTATGCCTCTCAACCCACGAGAAACGCCAGACTCAAAAATGGCCGCAAAATTAAAAATCCTAATCGCAGACCCACTCTCTGAGTCCGGTCTCACGCCTCTTTCGGACCCTAAATTCCAAATTGATAAGAAGACAGGACTCTCGGAGTCCCAATTGTGCGATATAATCGGGGAATACTCGGCCCTCGTCGTTCGATCGGAGACAAAGGTCACGGCAAAAGTGCTATCGTCCGCCAAGAATCTCAAAATTGTTGGCAGAGCTGGAGTCGGTGTCGACAATATTGATGTCAATGCTGCTACAAAGCTCGGTATCATGGTTGTGAACAGCCCGGATGGAAACGTGGTGGCTGCAGCGGAACTCACATTAGCTTTGATCCTCGCAGCGGCTCGAAATGTAGGAAGGGCAGCTGAGAGCATGAAGGCATTGAAATGGGAGAGAAAGAAGTTAGCCGGTGTGCAACTTCAAGGAAAAGTTCTTGGTATCGTGGGATTTGGAAAAGGTATGAGCCAAGTATTACATTGCTTTCTCTGCGGGGTATATCTATACTAACTACGGACTTCAAGTTGGACAACATGTCGCTCGAGGTGCTGTCGGTATGGGCATGAAAGGTAGGTTCAAACCTCAGCTTGCTATAATATGTTTTCTGAGCCGTTGAATTCTTACACATAAATTTAGTCATTGCGACGGATCCCTACGCCTCGCCTTCGATTGCCGCCCGCCTCTCCGTCAAACTCACGACGCTGCAGGAAGTCCTCCAAACGGCAGACTTCCTCACACTTCATACCCCGTTACTCGCCTCCACGAAGAACATGATAAATGAGAAACAGCTCGCAGCCATGAAACCAGGGCACAGCATTATAAATGTCGCCCGTGGCGGCCTTATTGACGAAGACGCCCTCCTGAAATCACTTGAGTCGGGTCATACCCGCTCGGCTGCCCTCGATGTCTTCCCGCAAGAACCGCCATTCAAATCAACTTCTTCTGTAGCTTTACTATCCCACCCAAATGTGACCTCAACACCCCACTTGGGTGCCTCGACTTCAGAGGCCCAATTCGCTGTCGCCGTAGATGTCACCGAGCAGATTCGAGATGTCCTGTTGAATCAATTGCCACGTTCTGCGGTAAACGCTCCTCAGATCAACAGTTCGGACCTCGAAAAGATCACCCCGTACACTCAATTGATCGAGAAGATGGGTTTGCTATACACCGCACACTTCAAAAGCCAGCCACCATCTTACGAACTCATCTTCTCCGGCGCCATCGCAAACGTCCCCACCGCACCTTTATACGCGGCTTTGATCAACGGACTGACAAAGTCGATCTCGGCAAGAGGTACAACCGTCAATGTCGTCAATGCCAAACTTGTCGCAAAGGAACGTGGAATTGTGGTTCACGAGCGAAAGGTGCCAGAAGATACAACATATAGCAGTCTCGTCACCGTCAAGGGTGCGAATGGAGATATCATCCAGGGTTTCTGCAGCGAGGGCAACTCCCCGCAGATCGTGAGGATCGGAGACTTTGAAACAAATTTCGTGCCAGAAGGTACCCTACTCATCGCCAGGAATTTTGATAGGCCAGGGATGATTGGTGTCGTTGGTAGGATTTTGGGCGGTGAGGGTTTGAATGTTAGGAGTATGACGGTGGCGGCGAGAAAGTACGGACAAGGAGAGAATAAAGGAGACGCGTTGATGATCTTGAGGGTCGACGGTGGGAAAGTTAGAGATGGAGCTCTCAGGGAGATCGAAAGCACTAATGGGATGTTGAGCGCCCAGGTTGTCAATTTCTGGTCTGCTCCAGAGGTCGCTATCTCCGCGAAGCTCTAATCGATTCGTGTGTACGATAATATTAGATATCCTTTGAAGTGGTTATATATTATAGAGACATTTGATCTATCGGATATATATACAATGGAAGGAGTTGGGTTTATACTGGGACTCGAGACCAGGTTTATATAACAACTCATAGTTATATTCACAGGGATATATTTACAGTCATCTAATATATTAGAACATATTTACAAATGGTTTGCGAGCATCTAACCTTAAGAGCACTGCTGGCACCTTACGGCTTCAATGTTTTAGCGAGACCATAGTAGGCTGGCTTCTTTTGATAGTTGACATCCCATGGAAGGGCGTCACCTTGACCAGCGAATACTCCAGGAATCCACGAGTTTTTCTACCGAATAGATGTCAGCATTCAAACTCCCATCTCATCTAAATTAGTACAGGTATTATTTTTAATGGGGGTCTTACATCAGTAATATCCCAGATTGTAATACCCTGACATCTCCCAGTTACTTTGCAAGCATAGGCAACAGTCGCATAATCAGCCGCTTGCTGTGCCCACATTTCAGTCTGATTCGCTGGCGGAACGTCCATACGGATATCAAGCTCCGTAATCGCGATATCAGCACCAGCGGCAACCATTCTATTAAAGTTAGCCGGCATATCAGTTGGAACTTGTCCTACGATCAAGTGTCCTTGGATTCCCAGTCCGTGGATCGGAACATCAGCCGCCTTCAGACACTTGAAAAGGTTCAAGAGCGCCGTTGACTTGGGATTGATACCCTCGACGTTATACTCGTTAATGTAAAGCTTTGCTGCTGGATCAGCGGCTGCGGCGGCGCGTAGAGCGATTGGGATGTAGTCCGGTCCAATGATCTCGTACCATATGTTACTTCGGTAGGTGCCATCTTCATTGAATGGTTCGTTTATAACATCCCAGTGCATCATTTTACCCTTGAAGTGGGTCACCTCAGTGGTGATATGGTTTTGAAGCACAGCGGTGAGAGATGTGGAGTTCCAGGTTCCACTAGTGACCCAGTCGGGGAGTTGGTTATACCATACTATATAAGTATTGTCAGTCGAGGGCATATTGAGGATGGTTTATAAAACCACTGTAATGATCCTTACCTAAACAATGTCCACGGAACTTCTTGCCGTATTGTTGACCCCAAGCCACGAATTTATCGGCCGCATCGAAATCGAAGACACCTTGTGTCGCCTCTGTGGTATCCCATTTTTGACTGTTTCCTGTCGTCAAAACCCCAAACTCTGAAGGATCGGTGGCAATTTGAGACCAGGTACAATTCATAACGTTTTCGTAAACCCAGTCTCCGGCGGTTCCCATATATTTGCCTCGACGCACAGCAAAGGAATTCAAGCCATCCGTTTGAGAGTTCGGATTGATGTAGGGTCCGAAACTTGGACAAGCGGTAACAGGAACAGGTTGACAGGATGACCACCCTATATGAACACATCAGTTTTATATGATAACGAGGATATATCAGGGTGGTTGTAGCTTCGAACATTCGTTCAAGACCATGCAGTAAGCTCCATCGGGACATAAGGTTGGTCCATCCCAGCCGTCACCACCACCTATTAAAATTCATGGTTAGTGAATCAATCCGTCTAGCTGGAACAGCAAAGTAGTCAAGAATATCAAACTAACATCGCGCCCATAAATCAGCTACATCTTGAGCACCAACAATGGCTCCGAGCGCCGCGAGTACCCCGAATGAGGAAACAATACCCTGGGTCCTCATTTTGATCGTCCTGCTATACAGAAGACTAAGACTATGATTTGCGTGCTAGCTCTAGAAAATGAAATTCTCGTCGAAGGCTAGGAAGCACTCGCTTATATATTGCCTATGGTAGAATTCTGTCCTTTATAGAGTTAAGCATATATATTATATGAAACACGCAATCAGACCCAATTCATGGCAGGTGGACCAAAGCACAAGGGGTGAAGTCGTACCTGCGGGGTTAACGCAATCCCCAGACCTGGTAGAAAAGGATATCCAACCAAGTTGATATGAGCATTTTTACCAGGTAAATATTCCTTCCGAACCAATGTCCTCCCATAAATTTCCTGCCTTATAACGGTCGATCTTGACCCGGGATCGAGTTCCGGTCTTGGCCACAGTGCTCCAAAGTCTCGGTTCATAAATAGAATAAGCCTCTCTGGTTCACCCCTTGTCAACTTGTCGGAAGATGCCTGAATTGTCGTTTCATCCGATGGTGAGACATTAAACTCTCTAGCTCAGTGCAGATTCGATATCAAAGATGGAATTTGTTGAAGTATGAATTATAATATTATCAGATTCCTCGTAGCGTAGCTAATCTTGATCGTGTCTCTTGAGGTATCAATTTTCAATATAGTAGAGCTGACTAGAATAACCGAATCGAATCTTTCGGCAAAGAAATCCAAAAATGAGCTCGAGCCGTTTCCTTCACTTTCATAATTTTAGTTTTTGTTGCATTGTTTTCATTTCCGAGATAGCTGGGACTGCACTAGTTGCTCGAGGATTGGTTCTCCATTCATGGTGCATCCCAGGCCCTAGTGGTGGAACATAAGCTTGTGTTGACAGCTCCAATGCAATCCTCGGTAGGACCGTTCCCGCGGTCGGGCCTGCAAGCCGAAGGCCTGCCTTGTCAGGTGTTTCAGACCTCATCACGAAAACGGGGTTCTATCTCATCTACAAGGTCTCTAGAACAGAGGAGAAAAATCAAAGTTAGAGCGAGAAACTATTATCGATTATTCTAATACATGACATGAAGGTTTAGTCGACCGCGACCGTCAGAAAGAGGAGCCATAACATTACAATTGTTTAAATGTAGTAACCTGATGATCGAACCAAACGCCTTGTGAGCACATAACGCCAAAGCTAAAGAAAGCAAATTAATAGAATAATAAGACTGGGCGACCGAGAATCTTTTGGCCCCTAATCGTGAATCCGTTATAGAACCTCGAAAACACATGCCGGACTCTTCGCCCGCTTCGCTTCCATATCTTCACTAGATTTGTTCCGCTTCTGATAAAGGAACAGGTGGAGGTGGTTCGATAGTGCCATAGGCTGGTGGAATGCCGATACTACCTGGGACTCCAGAAACCCTTTCAAAGACCTCTCTGCGAATTTTCTCTAGTTCCGTGCGGGCGGCCGATAATTGTGCCTTGGCTTCTCCCAAATTGTTCTTTGAATCGAGGGTCCTTACTTTTTGTTTTTGACCCTCTCCTCTGACTTGGAGGAACAACCTTTTGACTTCCAGGTTCGTCTGCTTCACTTTCTCATGGAACTGGTAATCCGAGAATATGTTATCGAAAAAGATGTCGCCGAAGATGTGGCCACTTGCTACCTCCACGCTTCGGAATGGCCCTATCTCGCGTTGGAGTACGACAGCTTGAGAGAGAAACATTTGAGCTTGGGAAAGAGCCGTTTGCACCTTGCTGAGGTTATCTCGCTCAAGGAAATCCGCCAAACCACCACCTCCCCAAAGATCCCAGGTAGAAGCAGAGAGCGCACCATCAGCGAATCCGACTGCTCTCGCAACGACCTGTTCGGCATTAGCGAGTGCTATCTGAGCCTCCTGATCTGCGTTGTATCTGGATTGAGCATCTGCGAATGCAGTTTTTGCATTTTCGACCGCTAATTCCATCTGGTCCTCTTCTGGAAATTCCGGCGTAGGACCCTCGAACACGCTGTTGTAAAGCTCCTTCGCCTTCTCCTTTAGATTATGGTATTCTTTGGTCTGGTCTGTCAACTCGGCTATCTGTTGCTCAGTTTTTGCGATCGTATCTTCTAGATATCGTTCTTTTTCTTCCGCAACCTGCTGATTGCGATACGCCTCCAGATACTCTCTTTCTTCCTTTTCGATTTTTGAAACAAATTTTTCAGATCGGCCTGTGAGCTTATGAGCGTATCGTCGAGCGAACGAGTCTCGAAGGTCTTGGTGCTCCTTCCGTTCTTTGCTGGTAATGGCGCGAAGTTTTACGAGTCCTTTCCTGAGATCTATCAAGTTGGTCTTAAGGTCTTGAAGATATGCATTTTGTTGTTGAAGAGTGGGCGGCGCGTGCTCCAATTCCGCGATCTGGGAAATGAGGGAGGCATGAGTATCAGCGGCTTGGAGAATTCTCTCCGTGATAGGAGATATCGGTATTGTTGAGCTTTCCGCAGCCATCGATATTGAGATATGTTGGATTAGTATCGTTGCCAGACGCTGATGTTGGATGAAGAAATAAATATGATTGAACGAGAACTACTATGTTTGCTAGAGTTATATATATATATATATGACTAACGTTCCATAAAATGATAGATTAATCGCGATCGACTTGGTTTTATATATTTGCCAAGCTAGTCGCAATAGGTAACACAGCAGGACTGCAACAGCCTCGTTTCGACGCTTGGAGGTCGCAGAGCTCCAGAGTCGGACCCGGCCGCGGGGTAACTAATCGGAATTAATCATACAAGCAAGCGTTGCGAAGCCTATCGAACGTCGGAAGCGAGTTTTCTTGCAGTCTGCCCTCGCGCCTGCGTTCGTGTCCTGCGCCCTCTTCCAACACTTTGTCTGCGGGCCTCACTATCCCCTCGGCCTCACTCCTACCCCTTTGAACGCCGGGGATACGGCAGTGCAGCGTTATGACATGCAGGCAGATTGATAATACTCTTTGATTGGTTCAAATTACCCAGCAACACATCTTGGGCTGTTGCGTTTTTTCTAGAAAGCTGTGTGCTGCGCTGCACAGCCACGATGGGCTTTCCGGAAGATGTGGGAACACGAGCTAGTATGAGGAACCCTATGGAAATTTAAAGAGCGAGGCTATTTTCTATGGAATACACCGGATGACTCGAAAGTTTGTTCTGCTACACATATATAGGACGAGGGCCAAAGATGGGCAATTATAGAAAAGTGACAACTATAGTTCGAATTCAGTTCGGGGTTAACTTGCTTGAATTATTGGCTACCCTGTATAAAATCCCGGGAAGCTTAGGAGATACTGATGTATTATATAATACAAGCCGTGGGTATTATTGCGGCATTGCCGTATCACTATATCTCTTGACTCCTCATTTAAATGCATTTCAATTCCGGAACGTAAAAACACGGCAATACCGTAGCTGAATTTGCGTTGAGATGTCGTCCAGCCCGTGATAATCCCCTCGCAAATCTAAACTCGAGGCTATCGTTATCGTAGATCAAAACAAACAAATATCGAATCAATAGGGCCATAGTAGCAAGGTAGCCTGGTCACTACTTCGGTAGTGATGGTAGCAGTCAGGGTTGTTTTCGCGTGCGCCGTCTTGCATGGAGGCCTCTGTATCGGTTATTCATCCTGCTTGACGACTTAATGTTGGTGCAAATGCCTTAGCTCCGTCAGCTGCAGCCTCACCTACATTACCGCCATCGGAATCCAAAGATACAGCTATGTCAGCAATGTCGTCGGCAGGAGCCGGAGTTTCGATCCGTGCAAAGACGGGAAAGGAATCCTATCATCTATTGTCAAAGCCGGATCGCGAATTCAGCAATGAATACAAGCTTCATTGTGTCCCAAAGTCCACCAATAAGCATGGCCAGGTAAGACTAACGAACAATATTAATATCGATAAACCTTTGGGCACCTCAAACTTATGTTTGAAAGCTAATACCAATTGTCAACTGTATGTCCAGCCAAAGCCGCCACCAAAGACAACCCCGGAAGAACAATCCCAACAATCGGCCCGAACATCCCCCCCTACTGCCGAAAGTAACGCCAGCAAGCAGTTCAAACGAACCTTGGATAATTTTGAAAGGCAACAAAAACTTAAAGGAAGCACCGTGACGTTATTGGAGACAAAGCTTAGTCAAACCATAAAGACTCCTATCCCCAAACCACTCCGACCGGTACCACCTTATGAAGATCCAGAAGGATTACTTGCATTATACGAGGAAGCTCCAACTAAACCGCAAGATAATCTTGACCCCAATCTCGATCAGCATGACAACAGTCGAGCCAATCTCGTCAGACTCTGCAAAATCGCCTACGAAAAAGGTCGCAAAGACGGCGTTGCTGACGATCGGAAGAGGGTTAAGGAGGAGGGATATTTCCAAGGTTTCAAAGAAGGACAGAAAGATGGCCGAGGAGAAGGTTGGAACGAGGGTTATATAGAGGGTTATGACGAAGGATATATGAAGGGCAGAGAATATGGCGAAAAAAAAATTGAGAAAGAAATCAACGAGACTATCGCGGAATTAACACAGAATCCAAACGCTCTATTGATGACTCGTAAGTAAACCGAACTGATGATGATGTAGTTAAGCCAGAACTCACTGACGATTCCCATGGCTTCACAGCTTCAAAGCATTCTCCATTAGCCTCCAAAAATATTTTGGCTTTGATTTAATGGCATTTGACTGGTCACCAAGACCAGTATTGGATTTCTACACAATAATGTTAACATTGGGACCACGAATGAAGACCTCTATTTGGCTGATATCCCGATACATGTCGATTTCCTTGCCGTCTCTCAGCTGAATAAACTATATTTTTCTTTACTACCTGGCAGGTCAGAATTTTAGGTAGAAGGCTGTTTTGAAAATGCTCCTGTATTGAAAGAAGATACTTAGTTAATTGGCAAGAATTCTTCTCCATCCGCCTTCTTGTTAAGTACAGAATATAAATTGGTACACTCAAGTATAGTAATCTTCGGAATATCTCAAACAAATGGTTGGCTGATATGTTGTATTATTCTAAGCACAACACTTTCCGTGTGATAACAGGAGGGACCCACTCTCGAGCTAGCTGCCGGCTTGGGGCTGGATACCGAGAACGGATATGCTTCTGTTACCGCCGTCAGCTGAGGTATAGATTCTCATTTCATAGTTCGCTATTTCCGGTTTGTGAAGATCCCTGTCTGTAATGAAGCGATTTCGCTTTATCCCTAAGCTGACATTTTATGAAATATTATTGATAAATATTTTGTTTTGATATAATCATTATCAATAGGATGTAAATATTCTAGCAATCGGAACCTCAGCTCTCATTCAGCCCTATTAAACAAAAGTACAGATGCCTGTTAATCTCGCAACAGCGTTAACGCGGTTTAATAAATCCCAAAAGTTCAGCCTTTAAAATGGATGCCAACAGGATTATCCTGTATAAGCGAGTAGAGTATGCTAGCATTCGAAGTGGATACTACTTGTAAGCTGATCCGAATGTTCCGGTTATAACTCGAAAAGCGGCTCCGGGGGGGGTAGGATACGGTTCATCTCGCCGGTAGACATGATTGCCCTTGGTGGTTCGCACGGTACGATCTATAACTCTGTATTCGCCGGCCTGGACACCCAGAGTCACAAGCAAGGGTTTTAAGTGGATAACGCGACGGATACTTTAGTCGCCCAGACTTTGTTCCGATCTAGCTTTAAACAATTCTGTCACAGGATCGGTCATCGACCTGCGCAGTTCACGTAAATTATGGGGATTTCATTCTAGAAAAAAGCAACAGCTCATATATAGACCAAGCTTGCCGAAGCCGATCCATAAGTGCAAGCGGCTCGTGGAACTTTCGTTACAGCTTTTTGAGCGCGACTGCGGGGTTATTTTTGTCTGAAGTGCAAATGCTACCTTAGCAATGCATGAGTTTACTATAATGTTCATGGCTTCGCACTTGTTCGATATATATACTAACGGTTCAACCAGCCACCAAAGGATCAATTATAGCATTTTGGATGCATCCTTTCATCAATTTAAGCATTTGGTATTTACGCCCTGGTCCTAGTTGGATGACCTCTTTACGTTCGGAAGAAGGCGATGCCAAATTCGCTCTCAAAATTGACCACAATGATGAAGGGATACTATTGTCCATAAATGCTACAACATGACAACGATAGCGAAAGGAATAGTATTCATTTACTCAAGTTGCTCGTTTCGCTTGAAGCATATGACAACACTCCTGCGGACGTGGACCCGTGGCGTTCCGAAAAATTGCTGTTTGTGACTCTAGGACTGGGGGTTTTCGGTTTATCAAAGCGGGATAGCCTAGTCGGATGTTGAGAGGGAAGACGAATCAGAGGACCATGCAACTATGCATGGGTGATAGGTTTGCAATGTACAAAACGGTATCTTTAGATGTTCTTTGGCGGCTCGAGACTGCCTTCGTGGTCCGACGCCGAGACTTTTGATGGGATTCATCTCACATATTTCGCGATTTATGAACATAGTTTCTCTTCCTTTGTGCCGTTTCATCTTCAAATGTGCATCCATGAATTTAGGCAACCATGAAAGATAGTTTATCGATAGCAAAGATGTCTGATTGGTTCGTGAATAATGGACGGCGAGCGATGTCGGCATAATCGATGAGAATAGCGATCGAGCAATCATCCTGCCACTAGCAAGCGGGGTTCGAACGGAATGTGCTGGAGAAGAGGAGTTAAGGTACGATAAACCGGTCCCAATATAGTATGATATTTGAAGTACAATATTGGTTAGTCTTGTAATATCGGTGTATTTTGGCTCAAATGGGATGCTTTGCTCAGTTCACACCCATGCCAGCCTCCGAACTATTGGTGAAGATTTGCCATTTTTCGATTGAGCAGTAAAAACAGAAATCGTATCGTACTTCTAGGAATCATCAGAGAGAGCCTGAGAAGACCAGTCAGTGTAAGACTCTTCAGGCCAATGAACAACCCAGCCGTTGACGCTAAATCACGTAAGCTCTCGTAGCTGGCGAAATGGGATTCCGGTTAGTCTGCCTTCTAAGGCACAATACTGTCCCACAATGTTTCCACGTACGCGCCAGCTCGTGTCATCCTTTGTGCTCACGAATTCAATGTAAAATCAGACCCTCGGAATGAAATGACAATAGCCGCACGGGATCGAAAGCCATGCACATCCTGTGCCTTAATACCTTGTTGCATGTCCCGAATGTCAATTTAATCATATGCTCCAACCCCTTGGCGATATCGATGCGGCTGTCGCAAAAAGCACCTACTCATGCAGCAGAATGACAAATATCGCAAATAGAAAGGGCTTCTTCGAAACCTTTTCCTGCAGAAGAGACGCCGGTAAGGTGGGTTATACCCGAAATGCGCTAATATCCGTACCGAAACCTCAGTGTTTACGAGATATCGTATCAGCCCAAAAGTAACCTGAACAACATTTTCTGGCTGAATTAAGGGTTGAAGACAATTATCGATCGTGAACAGCGAAAACCGACTAAGCGTGATAGGGTATAGGTTTCCTTTAGCAACACACGCACAAACGGGGCGAAGCAAAGATACTCGCAGCTGCAGGAGTAAAATTAGACTAACCGGCGGGATATCTTCTGGGGAACCGTCGACAGCCTCTGGTTAAGCGAACCGCGAGCATCAACTTGCAGCTTGCATAAGATCAATCACAAGTTCACAAGTGTTCCCGAGGTTCATATTGCATTTCGGGAGCTAGGTCACCCGGAGTCAGAAAAAAAAGAAGATCGTCTGAACTTTTAGGTTGTTCGCCTTTCTTCCATTTAGGAGAACTTGGCGATAATTTTGAGCCAACAATCTTAATCCGAGGCTGGTTTTGTGGACGAGGCGTATCAGCTGTTGAGTCGGGGAATCTAGATGTTCTGGCTAGGCCAGTCATATTTGAATCGTCATTGCTATCGTAAAGTCCGTCGTGGGCAGGCCATTTCAGCCACAAGCCACTGAGATTAGCTAGCTGACTGTTATCCAAAAGTCCCAAGTTTCCGAGAATCTTGGATGGAACCGCCTGCCCAATTCTATGGTTGAGATCCATCCCTTTTCAAGCGAGGCTGAGCAACGCAATAAGGCATGGGACACAATCAATCCAATTTTGGGAGGGGAAAAAAAAAAAAAAAAAAGACCATTAACCCGAATATGAATAGAAAGGCGTTTTATTTCCACATAGGCGCATCTTTATCCGGATGCAGTATTGAGATTAGATTTCTTGGTTATCTGCTAGGAAATCAGATCGGTCTGCAGGCGTTTTTGCACTTTCGAAGGCTGCATGTCTCAGGAACAAGAGTTGCTATGTCATGGAATTTCACACCGGAAGCGGAATTATGATAAATACCAAGCCGGTATGGTTCTGGAATGCATTAGAAATATTAATAAAAGAAAATTGTGGCTTCTCATGGCCTCTCGAAGCAGTTCCAAATGGCGAGATATGTCTTTGAAGTGATATCAAGGGACTCTGTTTCTCTTTTGGTTCGGAATATCGTTTATTGGCAAAGAACCACGAGGATTCCACCTGGATGGTCTGTGTGCAACTTGGATCTTTTGACCTTACTAAGCCAGATCGTTCTAGGTGCAAGGAGTGGTGCATCGTGAATTTGTCATGCCTCTCGGAATCCGAACCGCGATTAGAGAGCGTGGCTGAGTGCACCCTCTTGGGGTCGGCTGAACATGGACTGGGATTGCAGTCTTGACGGACGCACCAATATAAACAGGAAACTGGTTAGGCTGCCTATTCCATGTACGAGCAATTCGTTCCCGAGCAGAACGCCGACGTGAGCCCGCCAGATACGAATGTCGAAGGGGGTCCAATTGAGATTTCGTCAATTAGTTGATCTGAGCGCGCCTACGCAGGTTGAAAGGAAGAGCTAAGGCTGAACTGACGTCTTGACTGACGAGTGAGATGGTAAAAATGCATCCAAAAAGGTCGTCTCCTGAAACGACCCACTCCGCCAGGTTAGGGAGCAAAGCAAATCTGGCAAAATTGTAGTCATGGTACCATGCAAGTTGCTGAACAACTTTTGTGCGCTCCATTGCCGAAGCACGCTTTTTTCGCCAGGGTCGTTAAAGTTGCCTGCTGGTCCCCTTTTGCATTACGTCCATGCCTTGGCCTTCGGGCTCTCGCACGTCGGGAAGCACGTTGCTGCTCGGTCACGGCGACAGCGAAATCCGACTGTGCTTAACCAGTTGGTGGAGTTTAGGCTTGCCGTGGGGTCCCTCTTGCGCATATCCAGGCCCCATTGCATTGCGATCCAGGTTTGTGTTTACTGGGTGGGTTCGATGCTGCATGCTGGTGTAGCATCTGGGTTCGGTCGACCTAGGCCGGTGCCAAGCACCCAAATTATCTTGGTGGGAGCGAACTAGAAATTTATATATTTAAAGCGCCCTCGCTACAAACTCCCGTGCCCTAAAAAAAAACTTAGATCTCTCTATTCAGGAAGCACATATCAATCCCTAAGCCCAGGTCGGCACCATCTACGACGATAGCTCCCAAACTTGATCGGTGATGATTTCGAGAAGAGCGAGGAGCGACTTCAGGCACGAAATTGGATAATCTTGGAATATATAACCGGATCGATGCCGAGGGGTGTAAAAGACGAGGGCACCTGCTTTTATTGTCGACGTGACAAGAAGAAGGTGGGATATATTCTGCTAGACCAGCGTACCCACTCCAGAACCTCCGCTGAAAGTAATGCGGGTACTCTGGTCGAAGGTCATTCAATAATATCTTGTTTACCGAAATTCTAACGGGGTTTTCGTTTCCATAGTGCCTAAGGGAAACACCCAAAGGGGAGCCTGAAATCTGCGAACGGTGCGCCAAGTATGGCTATATCTGTGCAGCAACCCAGCCATCCCAGGCGGACAGCACCAGGAGAGTTTTGAATCGCCATAGATGTGACGCTTGTAGGAAACACCACCAAGTGGTATGTCGACGACCTCGCATCCCGTCGCAGTCTCATCCCCACATGTACTATGCTGACATCCCCGGTTTCTAGTGCTTACCTATCGATCGGCAATGGCCGGATCGATGTGATCGTTGCGTCAAGAGGAATCGAGCTTGTTCGCCGCCTTTTACGCAGTCGGCGGCTGGTCGCGCACTCGCCAGTTCACTCTACTTCCCGAGCTTAAATCCCACAGTCACTTCGAGCCCGACAAGCCAAGCGAACTATCCAGCTCTCTCGAGCCTTTCGAGTCAGAGTGTGACGAGTCTCGAATCCCCCCAACGATCAAGATCACAGATTACAGACATAATGTCGATAGACAATGTCCTATCGGATTCACCAGAACAATCACGCTACGACTACGGAGAATGGGTCCAAAAACTAAATGAGAATCAATACCAGCGATGATGCATTAGGAAAGCAGGGTAGGCGTTTGGCATTTTGGGGTTACTTTGTTTCCCTTCACTTTTGATACTCAGTCCTGTTAGCATGTTTTTGTTTCATAGTGATACTCCCGGAGCTGCGATGATATTCGTTTCATTCAATCAATCATTTTTTTTTTTCGTATTCCAACCTCAGTTCTGTAAAGATTACTCTTTTTATTCCCTTATTTTCCCTACATGGGCTGATTGTTGAAGTCTCTCAATTAAGCCCTAACCTTTACTAAGTATAACTCTGATTTTTAGCCAGCTTCGACTGTGGGGTCGCGGTTAAGCTTGGATCCTCCGGGTTGCTTTTGTAACTCGTGTTCGATATGATCAATAGTTAACTATGATCCCGAATTTTATATTTTAAGCCCCATTTAGCGGACACCAAAGCTCTATCTCTCCCAAAAAAGGTCCTAAAATCCGAAAGGAAGGACGAACATTGTTAGCAACTTTGGGCACGAGGCTCGTCTAGCCAAGAATCACCTTGAAGTGCCAGCAGCAAGGGTTCAGCATAACCCCATAATCCCGCCTTCGCTGTCTGTTGTTTGGGTAATCACGGAGGAGTCGGGTGGACTGATACCCCCTTTCATTGACATATCTTAAAAAGTCTCCACTGTGCAAGCCTGCATCTGCCGCGAGGCAGCTGACAGGCACCACTTCTCATGCACGGGCAAACCGCAAGTTTTGTATCAAGCATAAAAAACCAATATGTCATAACGTTATTAGATATCTATCTGATAGTCATTTCGGATATTCTCGACCTTTTCAAGATCGAATATTAATATATTACATCCTGCTTAGAAGGTGAGAGCATCGCGAGAGCTATGCGGGTTTTAAAGTTTTAATGCACCTGTTGACTTCCTTTAATCCCATAGCACTAACTAGGATAAACCCTAGTTCCTCAGTTGCATTTTTGTACTGTGGATTATTCCGAAACGCTCTGAAGACTGCCTTGGGCATGGACGCTCTGAAGTAGTCTTTCGCAGGCCTATAATAATCCACAGAATTCCGCGTTCTAACGTTCGCAGACACACTTGTACCAAGGCTCTCATATCTTTAAATAACGATATAGCTAAAGGATATCTTTAAATTTCTGTTGATTCATATTTCTGATTCGTTTTTTCTTTTTCTTTTCCTTGATATTCCATAAGTTTTGGCTCTTAAGATCTTTTTGTCACGATAGGGTGGTCTGTGGTAACAAACCAGCGGCCAGGATGACATGACAGACCGAAATGCTTAACGAAGCCCTTTTTTTCCCCCTTCCACTGCGCCTACTCAACAAAAAAAATGTTCGTGTTTCCACGTATACTCCTTTACGCGTAATGTTAACCTCATCACCCAAAAAGACTGCAAAAGGCGGCACGTTGCATCGCCGAATAAGTGTCACTTGAGGCCCACATATTGAGGCGCAAGTGCATGCCCGACCCGGACCCATATTATATATTACCCCAAACATAAACGTTAACCCCACCGCGACAATGCATTTATTTATTATCCAGGCACCCAAACATGCACTGAGAGAACCGAGTAATAATGCAATAACGCTATTGAATATTATTAGAACCCAGGCCTGATCATTCAGCTCAAGTACTTTCTTGAGTTTGGGTCCTCATTACGTAAGTAACTAAAAATCATAGTTAACTATATCAAGGAACTGTCCTGGAAGTACCGTATACCAACATATAACCAAAAAAATGTAAGCAAGGGGGGGAGCATTTCCTCTCGGCTCGAGCTCTTATCTCCCATCCTAGTCAATTCAGCGAGGTATCGTCATATCCAAACTATTAGAGTTCTAAAACCCGAAGCTCGACTTACGGAGCTATAGCTATTTATACGCCTCGCAGCGGAACCCATGAAGATGCATCATTGCCAGAATGCACTTATCTTGTTTTTTGAGTTTCTTTTCAGTTATTTCTCTCGATTGACAATAGGAAATACTTTAAGATATTCTGGACTAACAGTGCCTGTATAGTAGAGGCTATCATACGTCACCGTAGCCCGCAGGATCTCGATGCTCATCGATTCGGTATTAGACACTGGGGGCAAGTGCCATAAATTTTGCCACAAAAAGGAAAGCCAACCGCTGTGTTCCGAAAAGCAGGCCCTGAAACTGTGTGTATACGAATAATACCTCGGGGTGATTACAACAAGAATCTTTATTCGTTAACGCGTTCGCCGCAAAGCTAGAGACAGTTCTGGATCGGAGATAACTTTTCATGGTGAAATACATTCCAGCAAACGTAGGTTCGTCCGAAGTCTAGAAACCTAAAACAGCCACGAAAGTCTTAGGGCTCAGTCATTTGGACGCTAGAATTCAAATTTGCGATAGAAATTTCTCCACAGATTACTCATCTGAGCCAAAAAATTGATGTGATCAGTTTCGTGTTGCTGAAGGTGAGTAGGATTTAGTATTGTAATTAAAATGATTACAATATCTTTTCAACCCGATATTATCATGATATATCAGCATGTGGATGTGGAGATCGGAATGTATTGCCTTCGCGCTCTCCGAACCCGAATACGAACCCGAAACCCCTTCAAAACTCAGATGAAAGGTTGCATCTCCGCTTTTAGCTTCCCTGCAGATGTTAGATGTTGTCGAACGGCAATCGAAATATTAATCCGTCAGACTGCGATTCCCCGTAGCACGCGAAGCCCGGGCGAGGACCCGAGCCGGGGTGACAGTACACTGCGTAGCTGCGACGCCGGCGCAAAACTCGATCGGGATGCAGCGACTGCGACCGGCGAACACCCGTGCTAAATCTGCACCCAAGCCGGGCCTCCACGATAAATACCGAGGTTATTTCCAAGGCCCTCGAAATACCAAGATTTTTGCGGTTTCGGTGAAACGTTCAGGTGCAGGAACAAATCGAAAATTTCGTAACTTAGCGATTCATGGCGTTCTTGGGGCGTTTTTCTAAGGGCTGCAGCTTGCAGACTGCGTCGGCGACACCTTTCGTGTTGCGCCTGTCAACCAGGTTCGCTCCTGCAATTGCATGCAAATGATAAATTAGCGACCAGGCCGTCACCAGGCAGCAAAGGATAATTGAACTGTACCGAATTTTATACCCTCTTTCCGTCTTATATTATAAATATTTATTCACATGTGGATATCTCGAATTCGCGCATTGGCTAACGCATTCGAGGCTCGCTTAAAAGCACCTTTTGGTACTATATTTTGCTCCGTGTTGCGTGCGCCCCCCAGACTATAGCTATATATTTTGTCATATTCCGAAGGAATCGATTCATATTACCCCATTTCTCGGCACCAACCATCCGAATGCAGAAAGAGTATCTTTGGTCAATGTAATAAGACTTTCTATATTAATATCGGAAGCCTCGAGTTTTGTATCGTACCTGCAGATCTGAAAGTAAGCTGGTTGTTGTTCCCAATGATATCATTGGTGCACTTACAGAAACGTGCGAAGCTACGGCTTGGAACTCCGAACTAGTTGGCGGACACAAACAGACTCTAAAATCAAATTTAATCTCAGCCCTGGGTAAATGAAATTCACACGATCAGCGTGACAGAGACATGTAAGGCTGATACTCCAGCCTCTTGTTGTCTGCATATTTTGAACCTGGCTAGCTAGCCTCGAGTCCCAGACCCACGGAGTTGGAAGTGAGAGTTTGACATACGAGACCAAACCTAGTCCATCAATGCAATCCGGAGCTACGAAATTAAGATTGATTACCAACAACGTATGTTTGCATTTTTTTTCATACTCTCCTAGGATCCTTACGTTAATACTGAACGTTTTCGTAGACATGTTGACTATAAAAGCGTCTGGCTTCGAGACCTATATAAATGTTCAATTAGCGCTTCCAGTCAGTATTTTCGTTCAGCAGCCTTTTTTCTTGGTAACACGGTATCTTGAATCCGGCTAGAAACTGCGCTGTGCCCTAGATGTTTGTTTACAAGAGATCCTAGATGTGTATCGTGCGGCAGAAAACGTCGAGCAGACGTGGTGGACAAGTGAATGTACTTAGTATTTCAAAACCGATCAAGCTTTAATTAAAAGGTTTACTTTCGCACCCTTTAAGACAAGCTAACCAATGTTTCGCTGCCCTCATTAGCAAGCTGATCGTCGTCTTAGTTAGACCTCCTAAAATTAAACGGGAAGAATATGCAAATAGGAATATAAAATAAAGAGGAGAGGCAAAGCGTCCATCCACGACCGGGAGGTCGCCCAATTAATTGCAATTTCCAGCTCAACCTAGAGCCTCAGGTTTCCGCCCTTACCGCCATATATGGATATCCACCAGTAGGCAGAGTGCCAGAGAGGTGATCATGATAGATAGTGTCCTGCCGTAAACAGTCTAGTCAACTCCAAGATTCATTACATAGCAAGATCCTATAATTGCAAAGCCTTGCCTAGGTAACCGATGTAGCCCAACTGGAAAGATGCGAATAGTTTAAGTCGTTATCAATACAATAGTAGGAACTGACGCAAGCATATACTTGGCAGGCTGGAATTTTGTGACACCTTAAATATTATTATTGTGAATAATGAAGTGTAATACGATTTTGATGCGAGATTAATACGATTACTTGACTAATTAATAATTATGATTATACAATATCAAACTTATGGCAGTGTATCAATCGATCGGTACAAACTTCTAGGTCAACTCGGCATGAAGCATTGCGCGCGCTCCGAAAAGATCATGTTTTTGAGAAAATATAACATCCCCACAGAGCTCTATAGATGAGTCGGCTCATAGAAGTCAGTGGCTATCAGTCGGCCGAAACATTAACGCGATGTTATCGAGAGCGACTTCTAAGCTCATTGTCCCTGACTCCATTTCCCTCTATATATCCGTATCTCTCCGCGAATCTCCATAAGCTTTAGGCGGTGTGTTGCGTGTTAAGGTTGTCCAAGTCGGTTCTTTGGATCGGCGTTGAGGATCTGGATTTAAAGGGGAAATCGGCATCGGTGGTAATTAACGCCGGGAGCAGCCGTGCGGAGAAAACATGATTCTCGATTAGGAAAATTTGACTTCCGTCCTTAAACCCAAAGCAAAATATGGTAACGGATTTAACTTCAAATCCGGCGAGGTTACCTTCGCTGCGTTGCGTGTAGATTTTACAATGTGAAGGTCTATAAAATGGTCAAAATGTAAGCTTGATATTGATAAAAAAAAATCATCAAATCATCACTCAATCATCAGACACAATCATATTGAACGCTTTCTCTACCTGAATAGCTTAAGCTTCATCTAAATTTCATTCTCCATTTTCAAGTAAAACAACACAATTCCGTTCACAATCCAACAAAATGTCGTCGAACTACGTCCAAAACATTGCTATCGTCGGAGTAAGCCTTTTTTATGCCCATTCCGAGTATTATTATGTATGGACATAGACACTAATTCGTACACCTAGGCTGGCGGCACTCAAGGCAAATATGTTGCTGAGGAGCTCGTAAAGACTGGAAAGCACAAAGTCACTGCTATCACTCGTGCTGATAGCAAGGGCAAGATTCCCGAGGGAGTGATTTCCAAGGTTGTCGACTACAATGACAACTCTTCGCTCGTCGAAGCCCTCCGCGGGCAAGACGTTTTAATCATAACGATGGCGGTCACTGCTCCCCCAGATACTCAACAAAAGCTAATCGATGCGGCTACGGAGGCCGGCGTCAAGATCGTCCTTCCCAACGAGTGGGGCTACGATCAGGATAGAAATGCCTCCTTCGCCAAAGAAAACCTTATCGGTGAAAAAATCCTCAAGGTTAGAGAGTACGTTAACTCGAAGGGGTTGCCATTCATCGGTATCTGCGGTGGTTTTTGGTACCAGTTCAGTCTTGGAGGTAGTGAGGTTCGCTACGGATTCGACATCAACAACAGAAAATTCACTCGTTTCGACGACGGAAACGTCAAGATCAGTACCTCCACTTGGGAACAAGTCGGCCGTGGCACTGCCGCCTTGCTCAGCTTGAAGCTCAACCGTGAAAACGAAAACGACAAGGAACCTGTCATCAGCGACTATTTCAACAAGTCCGTCTGTATCGAGTCATTCAATGTCAGCCAAAACGACATGTTTGAGTCCCTCAAAAGGGTCACAGGTACTACGGACACAGATTGGGAAATCACTACGGAGAATTCGCAACAGCGATATTTTAGGGGTCTCGGGATGCTTAAGGAAGGAAATTTGGCTGGGTTTGCAATTGGCTTGTATACCAGAACATTCTACCCGGATAACGCTGGTACGATGCCAAACACCGTCAACAAAGTATTCAACTTGCCTCAGGAAGATCTTGATGAATGTACAAAGGGAGCTGTTGAACGTGCCAAAGAATTTACGGGATACTAGTTCAACAAGTGTTGTGTTTTTATCTGGTTTGATTCTTAAGTAGGATAGTGCAATTGGGGTACGTCCTCGCATTGTGGATACTAGAAAATAATGTTCATGATTGGTTAATTCCAATAACCGTTTAGTTGGCAAATCTTTTTGGTTCTTATGAAGTTTAAATCTTTCATCTATAGCCTCTTGTATTAAACTTTTTAATACAGTTTATCACCGGAATATCAAGACCTTATTAGCTTCCTTATAGCTCAACCAACGGTAGATCAACCCATTTCAATAGATATTTAAATTGGAACTCGGAGTTCGGTTTTGTAGTCTCGGAATATGATCTGAGTGTATAATTGATTTCCGAAAATATCAACTCAGATTCTGTAGAACCGGTCTTGGTGACTTCTGTGTCACACAAGTCGAAAGGGGCTAAAGGAGGAATGCACCCTCACACAAACTGTGAAACTTTGCAAAAGACTCCTGAAAGATCTCGTCCTAATTGTTTGGTCTGGGCGCTTAGTATCGTCATTTTTAAGGGACGTCACAGAAGAGCAAGGGTCTAAGTCACACGATAAATGAGTGGCTTCGGTTTACAATATTGTGTTATCGAGATAGTTGGATTCTCGCTCGTCTCGTTTCCAGCCTGCTGCGGGTCCAGTGTAAAGGTAGGCTGGAAACGAGACCAGTTCTAGCTACATATTTCCTAAAATACATGCTTAAAACAGAAAGCAAAAAATTAATAATAAAAGGCAGACGAGTAGTCTTCCCCTTTTATACTAATCCGATTTCCTGCGAGCCTCTAAATATACCCTCTTCCTATATCCTCTTCCTATACCCTATTCCCGAGTGCCTCTTAAATATATCACCATCGCTAAGTCTCGAAGCCCCAGTTCGGTAACTTGGGTGCGTCGGTGTTGTCGTATGAGAATCGAACAATGTAATCGTTATCCTCACTGTCTTCGTAAAAAAGAATGCTGTTATCTGGTGCAATGGTTTTCAATTTAATTAAAGTTAATAACTCTGCCTCGGTTGGTCCAAATGATACGAGTCGGAGTATAAGTACCTTTCTGGATGTCGATCTGGAACTGAATATGGCTGCCGCCAGAAGAAACAAATTGCTGGATGATGTCAGCATTCTGGCGATTCTGGCCGCTGTAAGCCTTTTGGTGGACCCGAAAGAGTGTGATGTCGTCACTCGATGGGAGGTCGGGCGTATATTTGCCATCCTGAGGAGCAAATATGTAGCCGCGATGGTTGATTGTCAAAACATCAGCGTAAGTGCCAAAGTTTTGTCTGAATCCGTAGATATCAGTTGGATTAGCTTGATTCTGATTGAATCAAAGCTTGGTGTTGATGCCAAATCGAGACTGAGCGTGGACTCTGTGGGTCTAGGACTCGAGACCAGACTGAGCTGGATTGGCTACTGTCTGACCGGTAGTCTGTGTGAATTGTGTCCTTTGAGTGTTGTAGAATCAAGGTTGTAAATATCAGTGGCCTTGTTTCCGTAAATATCAAAGTTTGGAAAGGCATAGGGCTGCGGTTCCAAGTTACCGCAAGAGATTTCGGGTTTGAGTGGACCCTTCACCTGTGGAATCTGTGGAAGCTGTCCAGCAGGCAAGTTACCAGTAACCTTTAGCTTCTTTATGTGGGTAACCTTTGTGGTTCGAATGATAGAAATTCTTGCTTCACTCATGGCAACGAACACTAGCACACGCATTCATGCAGTATTTGAAAATGTTTTGCGTCTCCGAGAAGAAATGTGGAGTTGCATGACGGAGGTTGCAGGCAGTGCGGAAAGCAGAGCCAAATATAGTGATGTAAGTATTGTGATTGGCGTTTGGTGACGCTGTAGCTGGTCATACTGGTGCCGATGTTGAATATCGGTCTTTATATTGCCCTAGGGCGTTAATATCGATAAGACCACGCTTGGGGGTTGAGGTCGTATATCTGGTGTAATTAGGAGTCGCCATCCAAAGTGGCTATTGGTATTTAAGTTGTAATGTAATGTAATGTAATGTATAGACGCCAGGAATAATTTGAAAGGAGCCTATTTGACCGCTAAGTTGCTGCTGAATTCGAACTGTGGGTTGCTGCTACTGAACTGGAGGCTGCTGTTGTGTAGGCTGCTATTCCACCGGCACCACCAGCCGGTCCAAACTTGAACAGCCTATCTGAACTAAGGCTGCTGATACGGCGTGCGCAGCAGCTAATGGCGCTGGCAGCTAGCTGTGGTCCCATCACCTGGGCACTCGTATCGCTTGTTTCCTGATGAGGCCGGGTTGGCCATAGTTTTCACCACCGTCGGGAACCGGAACCATTCCAAGACGATTCCCATCCATTTCTTATACGCTCTTAATATTAATGAATAAAATTAGCAGCGATACCAAAGGGTGTGGATACAATAGGGAAACTCACTGCCTTTAATCGTATATTGAACTTGTTACCAACAAGAACAATGTATCTCGTAGACTCTCTCCACGTCCACCTATCTCAATCTCAACGGCGACTGCAACCACTGTTACGCCCTGCTCTCTTCTTCTCTCACCGGCGACTGCATCCACGTTTACGCCATCTCTATCTCTCTTTCAACGACCCCTCTCCTCTCACGGCGACTGCATCCACTTTTACGCCCTTTCCTCTACGGCGACTGCCTCCACGTTTACGCCATTCTCTCAATCTCTATACTCATTCGCTCTCACATGTGCGATCCAATCTGGCGTTGGGATACATATGCGCCTTGAAATCATATGTTCCGGCGCAACGCCAACCCCAGACCATCCACCCAACCAAGAGAAGGCTCAAGGCTCCTCCATTGCTACTATCTCTCGTATCACACCATGGGTAAGCAGATAAACCACAATCTTTTCAACTCAGCGTTCACTACCAGTCCACATGCCTGACTGGCGCCTACTGCGTCTGCTGCCTCTCTCTCCTCTCCTTCAGACGCTGGCTGGAACGTGTGGGCTCCAAGACGGGTCTCTCCGCAACCACGTTCGACCTCTGGCGAGATCGAACCGTCGATGGCCCCGGCTCCTGCAGCTCCAGCGTTCGCTGGCCGTCCTTCTTACTACCCTTCCTCCCTTTCGGGACTTGGGATTCAGAAGAGGCCAACTTCCGCTGTCGCCCGGTGCCAGCCTTCGACGTGGTGATAGAATCTGCACTAGTAGCAGCTCCACCATTTTCCTCTCTTACCTCAGGGCCCCTTGAAACAACCGTAGCAAGCGGTTGTTTCTGTCGAGATTGACGAGGTCGCTTAACGGGCCGGGTTTCTAAAACCCCTTCCGTGGCGTCCTCGGCGTTCTCTTCTTGTTCCTCGAAGTCTACGCGCGAGCGTTTCTTCAGGCAGGAACTGCGGGCACCTGAGGTCTGCGTTTGGAGACCATCCGTGTTAGAGCCGTCATCATCACAACGGCAAGCTCGTCGAGTGCGAACACTGAAAGTCGCAGCAACATGTTCAACCGAACGACGCAGCTCAGACATCGGTGCTGCAGTAGACATGCCGCCGCGGCGTGGGACAGCCCCTCCTTCCTCGCTTGCGCCCTCCGAAGGGATATCAAAAGCCACCCGCCTACCTTGTCTCTGTCGAGTCTCCGTACCAGCTGGCTCCCTAAGAGCCCGCTTCGAGGAAACTCTCCCGGACTTGGCTGTCGGGTTAAGCTGGGATACCTCACCCTCAGGCGAGGGAACGTGCGTTTCTTCCGCATGTTCTTCATCTTCCTCCGGTTCCCGTTCTCGAACGAAGGCCTTAACGACACCTCGCCATGGTGGGCAAACCTGGTCCGGATGGACTGGTTTCAACCGGTATCCGTGCAACGGTCTCCCCCGCCCGTCGCGATACACAGCATACTGCGTATCTTGGACGGCGTTGGGAGCCGCTGCTGTTGACGGACCTGCAACAGCGGCAGCGGAAGAAGAAGAGGGAGCGGAAGAAACGCCTTGGGGAGGGTTTCTGTTGTTGCGGCGTCGAGGCACGGTTAGCATGTAATCGTACGTCGTGTCAAGAATCAATTCCTGACGACGCCGGATGGTCTCCGGAGAGTATGGTCTCCCTCGGTCGTCGACCAGGGAGACTGGTGGCCTGTTGGCGGTGGTGGTACTGGGGTTATTGGAACCACCAGTATGGCCCCTTGCGGCGGCCGCAGCACGAGACCGAGTCTGCATGCTGAATGGGGGGAGGGTAGCGGTTGCCGCAGGAGCCGCAGAAGAGGCAGCTTGGGCGGGTCCATTCCTCCTTGTCCTTCTGGCACTAGGTGCCGAAGGAACTTCGGATTCAGGAGCCCGCTTGCGCTTTCTCGACTGGGGGTCCTTTGACTCTTGCGTACCCGTTGTCGACATTATTTTTTTCAATGTACTGAAAGGGAAGAATATGATTAGTTGATGCCTCTAAAACTTGAACGTGTTCAGGGTAGAGTTGTAATGAGATATCAAAATTTTCAAATGAATTGATTCTGAAGCCTTAGTTGAAGAAAGAACAATGAGATGGGAGATGTGAATTGGAATAATATGATGGAGTTCAGGGAAGGAAGAATCGAATGAATGATAAATGCAAGAAACGTTGCTATACAATCATCTACGGTAACGATGTTGGTTGATAGCATTTTGCAACGTTCACATATTCACCAAAGCAAACCTCCCGGACTTCATCACATCATCAAAATACACGATAACATCGAGAAATATTCTACATTACCTTGGTACAATTGAAAAAATTTCGTTTGTGAGAGCGTTTTTTGTTCTTCTTGTAGGTGGTGAAGTGGTGATGATGGTGATGGTTGAAGAAGGAAGAAAGGAAGAAAGAGAGGAAGAAGAAGTCAAAGGGACGGGTACAGATATCGGTGCTAGCATGTTGAATTTTTTTATTTTTTTCATGTTACGGCGAAGTGGGTATCACGGAGTGACTGCGACGCTGTATCGAATTGTTCGCCTGGAGATATTTACGATATTGTGCTACCCTTTTTTTTTCAATCACTTCTTCCGTATGTACATGTCTAACGATGACGGATCCATTTATGAAGACTTTAAGAATATCACGAACCGTTGTTGACATTTTGAGTGCTTGTATAATTTTTCACACTTGTAGTTTCATTGACCGATTTTCATTGTGTAATATCGTGTGATTTATATCAACGTTGATAGTCTCGAAGTAAGTCGTTGCAAGTCTTATAAATAAGTCTATTTTGCCGCGAGCAATTTTTTACAATTAATTCGTAAAACTCTTATAAAATGGATAAAAGCTTATACCAACGATCAAAGTATTCACCCAGTTATTAGCTCGACATTAGGTCTAGTAATCGTTTCCTTCATTCCCCCTCACCTTCGATATAAAGAGACCACTACGATATCATAGACGAGTGTGAGAGATGTGTTGAAATTGTTGGTATTTGCGTGTTGATGCTGAATATTACCAAATACGGTTTAGTCCCGGTCCACCTCTCCCAAAACAGTTTAACCCGCCCGTCTGCCAGAAAACGCGCGAAAAGTTTCCCACCCACAAAAACACACAGCTTCTGGTTTCGAATCACCGCCATCACCAACCCTTCATCGAAACCACCACGACACGGCGAAAAAAAGACGACGACGACAAACCATTGCATTAATCACATTCCCCACGTTCATTTTTTATTTCACCGTCGCGCCGGCCGAAGAATCTCATTGAACGATACTCCCTTCATCTGCACAGCAGCAATCGGACGGCCTCCCCTAGGCTCCGATTATCGCGCCGTCGTCACAATGAAGTTGGTCAGGTGAGCTAACAACCCCCCCTCCCTTCGCTCGATTTCACGCACGAGCCAGAAGACTTGTCGCACGTTTTTACATTCCCCCCATCGCATCCACATCCCACCTTTCGATCACAAGCCATTCCATACATTCCAGAAGTTTTCTTCTTCAAGCTCCTACTAGCTCCTGATCAGCATATCATATAGCTATTGCTGGTTTGAATATATATAAATAAATAATTGATATAAAACTAACATATCCTGTGTTTCAACATTCAGATTCCTCATGAAATGCACGAACGAGACGGTCACCGTCGAGCTCAAGAATGGTATTTAACCACAAACCACCACCACTACACTTACCTAACCTCACGAAAATGCTAATTGATTATGGGGGTGGTATCGTTTCACGTTTAGGAACTATAATCCACGGTACTATAACCACCGTTACACCGACAATGAATACCTCCCTACGTACCGTCCGCATGACGGTACGCAACCGTGAGCCGCAAACGCTGGATACGATCAATATCCGTGGCAGCACGATCCGTTACTTTATCCTACCGGATTCGTTACCGTTGGATACACTTTTGATTGATGATAGCGTCAAGGCGAAGAATAAGGCTAGGAAAGAGGGTGATAAGGATCGTGGTGGCGGCGGCGGTGCTGGTGGTCCGAGGGGTAGGGGTAGGGGTAGAGGACGGGGAGATAGAGGTGGGAGAGGGAGAGGGAGGCGTTAAACGAGTTATCTCTCTCCCTCTCTTTGGTTGGTGGAGGAAGGGGTGTATTTAATCGAATGCAGGGTTTTTTCTTTTAAGTATTCGATTCAACGGGAAGCAGGCATATACTATATTTGTCATTGTCATAAAAACGTGACGGATCACGACAGAACAAAGCTAGTGGAGGTGGATTATGGGAATAAGGTGAGGGATATCATATTTGTATTCAATCAAAAATAAAAAAACTGGGATCAAAGATGAGATAGATCATATAATGGAATCATATAACTTTGTTTGTGTCCCAGGCGCGAAAGATATTTTGCAGGTAATATGGTAAATTTATAAAACGCCAGATATGCTATTTTTCATTATATTACTGTACACGACTGGTTCGTTCAAAGGATTAGAAGATTCGGATGACATTCAGTTACTAATAATGATTATACTACGAGTCATCGGCCATGTTTTTTGCCTTCTTCATTAGTTCGTAGAGCTGGCCGATCTGGTCGTCTGTGGATTTTTCAAGGTTATATAGTTAGCGTGCATTGAATACAAACATCACAAGATGGATATTAAGAACATACCACTCATTTTCTCAAGCTTCGTCTTATCCAGCTTCGCGTCCCTCCACGTATCTCCTTCCAGATGTTGCGCGTACAGTTGCCACTCGGTCAGGAATGCGATCTGTCCTTATTTAAAATATACCGGTGTGACTCTGAATGTTAACAATCTAGAAGAAGAAGCCACGAAGCGAAGATTTTTCTCTCTCTAAACAACAAAAATGCATAGATGTATAGATTGGGAGGACAAAAGTGCAGAGCATATGGTAGCAGAAAACAAATCAATGTTTCGTATGCATGCATATGGGGCGGAGAAGAAGAAGAAGAAGAAGACGTACAATGTGGATAGGATTCTCAATGTCCTTGTGCCGTCTCCACTCGTCTCTGATGTAGTGGTCTCCGAGGGCCCTTTCGTCGGGTCCGAGATGACGTCTGTGGGCGCGAAGGATGCGGCGGTAGAGTAGGATCGGGGGCAACAAGGCCAGGGCGTTATTGGAGAGGATGGACGACGGGGTGACGGGCGTCGACAGGAGACGGATCGAGAGCCGCATTATATATATACTCTTAAGTACTTAAGTATATATATCTCCTTTATTATATTTTAATTAAGTATATTCTCCCTTCAATTGGAACTTATTATTTATATTTTTATAAAATTTATAACTTGCCGGGGGAAGCATTATTGGTTGATTAAGGTTATAACCGTATTTTCTTTTTTGGGAGGGGGGCGTGTCTCGCATGTGCTCTCCGCCCAAATTCAGCCGAACTAAGGGTAGAACTAAGGGTAGCTACGTAACAGAAAGCACGATGCTCCGTCACTGGCAGATATCTCACAGCAGTCCACACGTGTGTCCCCCCCGTAAATAATATAAACACTCTCTCAAACATATCTCATCAGCACCTGACCGGTCAACTGGCTGGCTGACTGACTGGAGCCACGGCGGCAGCCACGGGCGGGGTGATAGTGATAGTGACTGTGGGAGATGGGTATATAATATATAGCTCAGCTCAGACAGCGCGCATAGCTCTCCCTCTCAGTTTAGTGTCGCCTGCAGCTTCTCCCTTTCGCTACGACTGCACTCCGCTTCATTTTTAGCTTCATAAAATCTCCAGCCTCCTCCTTCTCCCATTCTCACCACTCGAACCTCTACTCTCTCTTTCTTTCTTTCCCTTCCCTGCTTGCTCTCTTTAGATCTGAGAGAGCTGAGAGAAAGGGGAAAAATCACGAAGGCTGGTCTTCTTTCCCTCTCTCACCCGGTCGACATCCCACAGTCAGATCTGCTGCGTTGATCTTTTCCCACCAAAAGACACCGAAAACCCCACCTTTGTTTGGCACAACCTCCGTCAAAGCATATACAATACCTCCCGCACCCACGTACATACGCTTCGAATAGTTGTATATATTCTACAACCGATACATACCCGATACATACATACATACACAAATACTTCCTTCAAGTAACTCCCACCGAATAAAAAAACCTGAATAAGGTCTCACAAAAAAAAAAAAAAAAATAGAGGGGAAAAACCCCGGAGGGCAAGATCAAGGGATTTCGAAAAGATGTCCTACCCCTCCGACCTCTTCCGCGCCATCTTCACGCCCGGCGCACCACCCGCCCTCCTCCTCGCCACCAATGTCTCTTTCGCCTGTCTCCAACTCACCCTCCTAGTCATGCTCTTCGCCACCGGTTCCTTCCACTTCTTCTTCCTCTCCATCATGTGCGGCGGCGTCTGGGGCGGCATCAACTGGTTCGTCCGAGAGGTCGAAGCCCTACGTCGTATCGAAGGACAGGCCGACGAAATCAGGAGAGTTCAAGCGGAACTTGAAAAGAAGGGCGAGGTTTTACGACAAGGTAGCGACGATGACGATGAGGTGGAGGAGGATGGTGGTAAGAGTACTGCCGTTGAGTTTGCGAGTGCTGAAGAGCAAATTGAGAGGAGGAAAGTCGTTGTTGACGAAGAGGAGGAGGATGAAGAGGAGGATGATGGGTTTGAGAGGGTTGAGAAGGAAGACGGTTATGAGACTGAAGGCAGGGATAAGAAGAAGAGGAAATAAATCATATTATTTTCTACGATTTCTCGATGATGTTTATACGAGCTATGGATTCCTGACAGCTGTTTATCAATTATCTGACTGACCTTTTTTTTACGTACGTTGATGATAAAACGAAAGGATGTGAAAGCCCACACAGCACACAGGGGTGGTATGGAATCGAGCTAGCTTTCATCGAGCCCTTTTTCTTTTTCCCTTCTTTGGTCAGTTTTAAGCAGTCCTTCTTTAAGCTCTTTCGGTGTGATTCTTGCGCGGTTGTTTTTCCTTTATTTTTCTTTTTAGCTCAGTTTGGTGTTTATGGGTATATAACGATGGGGTTTGGGGGAACATATATATCACGTTTGCTATATATAACGGCCGTGTACGAATTTCTTCTTCTCTCCTTCTATCAAACTTTTTTTGATCTTATAATACCCTTTTAGTATTTTTTTTGTTTTTTCTTGGACAAGACCCCTTAGACGCCTACCCTCTCCCTCTTTGTAGATCCTGCTTGGTTTTTTACTTGAGCGCCTGAGTGTGAGATGTGGTGTTTAAGTGCTTAAGTGTGTCGTCCACCTTTTTAATTATAGATCTAATAGATGGCCGATGGGGGATAGAGGTGCCTATAGATGTGGATGATAGATGATATAGATGATAGATGCTAGATTGCCGATCGATCAGATTTGTACGACTGACTGGACTCGGTTTGACGTTGTGTGACGGATATATATTTACTTACTTAAGTACATAAGTTATACTTACTTAAGTATATAAGGAGAAAAAAAAGAAAATTCTATAATTGAGCAGCAGCGTTTGTTTCATGAATTCATGGTTATGTGAAGAGAAAGGGGAGGTTTTCCCAAAGTGGGAATTTTGATGGTAAACACCACATTATCAGCATCTAGATGAAATTTCGAAATGATAAATGAGGAGGTAAGGTTGCACTGAGTAACTGTGAGATGAAAGAATTTATAAATATTTTGTATATTTTTCTTTTTTTTATATTCTTCTTTTTTTTTTTTGGCTATATATAAAATATATCGGTGAGTTATGAAATAAAATACACAAAGAAAAGAAAAGAAAATAATGTACGTAATAACAGCTACTAGCGGCTATTGTGGTGTGATGTGGGTAATATACAATATATTAATAACAAAAAAAAAAAAAACCTCCTCCCTTCCTCCCTTCCGTGATATACTATGATAATTAATGACCGTGGACGAGCCCTCGCGACGTACGGAGAAGGCGGCATCCACAATTAATTCGCATAGTGTGTGTGTAAGTAGGTACTTATTTTCGATAAAATTTTCCTCCGCAGATGCCAATAATACGTTATGTATGTATAGCGTCAAGATCTTCCCTCTCCCCCAAAAAAAGAGAATAAATGAAATAAGCCATATAAGTAAAATGAAATGATGCATGCTTTCCGTCCCAAAACGCCGTATTTTATCGCAAAAAGGAACAATGAAAGAAACTCCACACAAATAAAATCGCACATCATGCTTCAATACCTTTCATGATGTAATAATAATAATAAAAAAAGACTAATGCAATGAAACCCCGTAGCAAAAATATAATGACGCCATAAGTCAATGAGTGGGTGAGTTAGCAAAGTTGGTCATAAAGGATTTGATTTTGGATTTTCAACAAATCACAAATCAAATCACGGATGACCGGCAGCCTTTTTATCCGTCGTCCTCGCGACCAACAACTCAAACTCCTCGACGCCAACGTGCTTGTGCACGAACCCTGACATCCTGCTCACCCTGCTACTCAAAAATCGCATGACGCCGAGAGAGGGTTCGTCGCTCTCGATGGTTTCCAAAATATCATCTTCCGTGAGTTCGTAAATGTCCATTAAATCTCCAACGATCATTGAGTTCTCATCGTTAGGGTGAGGTGCGAAGAATTTGACGGTGACTTGTGGGAGTTTTGTATGACCTTGAGCGTCTGCGAGGTCTGCTACTGCCAGGTCGATTGTGATGAAGAACTTGTAGAGACCGTCCGGACGGTTGTTGATACCCAAGCCGAGGATGGAAAGTGTGTAGTAGAATGATGCGTGCTTGTCATTTTGGACGATAAAGCGGTCGAGGGATTCTTGGACCGGTTTTGCTAGGCTGCCACGGGTGTATAATCCACTATATCCGAGAATGAATAAATTTGTTAGAATATTTAATTTTCCTTTGAACAGTTTTGTTTATATTATATTTTATCTTACCTCTGGGGTAGGTAATCTGGCTCGGTCTTGCCATTTCCAAAGATTGCTTGATGAAGCTGAGCTGGAGGATGTGTGATGATGCCAGCGTGAGTCGGTCCGGCCGTTCTGACGTGAAAGTGCGCGACTTGAGGTTCGTTCTTGCCGATGGAGCCGCTGAAGCGTACGATCTCAAGCGGGAAGGATTGCGCTGGAGCTGGTAGCAGGGATGTCATAAGGATTGTGTTGACGAGCACGAGCAGTGCCGCCGCTCTTGTCGAAAGGAATGGCGACATGTTTCGAAAATAGTAAATTTATAAAAAAAAAAAAAAATTAATAAAAAAGACCGACGGGAGAATAATATATGTATAGGTTGAAGTGAAGAATAAATATATAGAATAGGAGATCGATAATATCGACGACCGAGAGGAGGGGATCAAGATCGATTCAGCTTTGGAGTCGAACGGGGGGGGAGAGTCCACCTTTTTCAATGTGAATTTCTCACAGACGGCTCTTCCAAAGGATACACTTTTGGCCAAACACCCCGCGGACTCTTCGGACGGTTGAAGGAACGGGAATGGGAATGGGGGGGAGAATGAACAGGTGGTCTGCCCCGTGCCGGACTGAATGAGTCCCTGTGTGAAAACGGCCAACTGGGTGGGGGAAGGACCGCGACACAAATACCACACAGACAAGGGTTCCCGGGGTCTTTTCGACTCTTCTCTACGGTTCTACGTGGAATACTATAATTATTCTCTTCCTTCTTTTCTCCTTTGCTCTCTCTCTGCCTCGTTTGAGATACTCGATGCCTTTTTGTTTATCGATGCAGGGGATATGATAGTGTTACAGCCATGGACACCAATAAACGAATTGACGAACGGCACAGGTCAGAATTGAACGATTGAGGCCGACCGAGGGCTGGCAATTGCAAGGACTGGGGGGGCTGAGAAAATGGAAAAAAGAAGGAAAGAACGAGGGGTCCCGCGATGTTTCGTCAGGCTGGGCACTGGAAAGGCAAGCCAAGAGGAGAGGGTCTCCAACCGGTTAACCGTTACTATATTTTTTATTTTTTGGACTTGGACAAGGCCAGGCAGGTGCACTAGGACTAGTGACTCGATCTCAGTGCAGACATCACGGCTTTTTATGTTGATTGAAAACGTCAACCTAGAGCAATTTAACATTTTCTACTGCATATCCAGCCTCCTTCGTCAACCGAAGATTTTTTTAATTGTTTTGGCCTTGGAATTCGAATTCGAATTCATGAAAAAGGTACCACAGTACCAAGAACCCGCAAGTTTAATTTCGCGACAAGGATTTTCAGTCCGCCAGAATATTCTCCACAAATCCGGCATACTACGGGCAGAAACATTCGCAAGTTTACTTAAAGTATACAAAAACAAAAATATCTTCACAAGTTTCCAGATTCGATGCCTCAAACAGATCGGGTGATGTTCCAGACATTCATGGATGCTTGGGAAGGCTTGTTTTTCCTCAGCCGACGGTCTTCTGGGTGCTCGAATGCGGAAATACTCTCATCCCAGAACCCGGTCACAAACGGGCAGTTGATAAGCTCATACTCACCGAGAGCTGCACGGCTTCAATTAACGGGTTTATTCTTACCTATTTTCTTCTACATAGACTTTCCTCGGTGTAATACCCGTTTTGCGACTGCGACCTTGCTAGAAGAGATATTTTGAAAATATTTGTCCACGGCAAGTTAGGGGAAAATATTCACATGAGGTATTTCAAAAATTCCACCTCCTCTTCATCGATGCTGCAGCTAGCTTCTGCAATGCGCCGGTCACTTTATGGAAGTGCGAGAAAAAAAAAACTAATGATTATCATTACATTTCGACAATAGAATTCGAACTAGAAATGGCTTGGCCTGATGCCTCCCTCCCCTTCTCCCCTTGAACGGAGATCTCGCATCATTCTCAGTTCGTCTTCCATCCGGCGAGATTCGGAATATAATTTAGACATTCGGTCGTAGCCAAGGCAGCCAAGCTTTTTTCCCTCGTTGATAACCGTGCATGACATGTTCTACCATTTGTCTTTTTAAGGTTGGGATTCTTGTTCGCCAATGCATTTAATGTAACATCAATACATCAGTGGCGTCCGGACCATTTTCTCTTGGGAGGTTTTCGTTTCTAATTAGTTAAACATGTTTCGTAGAAAACAAGATCTCAGGAGGTCATCCATGGATCCGGACAAACCGGCAAGAAGTTCATGCATAGGCGATTGTCGGTCTCCTTTTCGCATTCACTGCAGCATTTACATAGTAACCTGTACAGTTCGGAATGCAGAATTAATAACTGCGGGTTTCGTGTGAGCTCTCAGCATTCAATTTTTCTCCATCGAACTCTCCGTTTTGCTTTCTTTTCTCGTTCAGGGCCGGCATCCGTTTTAACGTTTTGAGGAAGCTCGAATGCTTGGAAGGTTCCATCGCTATGTTCTTCACATATCTATTCGAACAGGATCACCCTTGTTATTCTAATTCTCTCCCCGAGCGAAACGAGAGGTCCAAAAATAATTATGGTATGGTTTACGCCTAACCAGGGCTGAGCTTTGCTCTAATTAATTCCAGACGCTGCAGAGTAAAAAAAAAAAGAGTTGGTTACGTTACCTGGTTCTGCGTCACGTTCGCGTAAAACAAAATACATTTCTCTTTTTTTTACACTCTGGTCGATTGAAGTTAAGTGTGGCTCCTTGCACGTTTTGTAGTACAGGATGTCTGAAAGAATTTTACACATCATTATATGACTTCCTCTTTGAATCTTTGGTATTTTTTGAGAGGCATTATTTTGGTAGCCAAGTTGCCTCTTTCGGGCGCGCAGACCCGACCAAACAGCAACTTTTTGCCTGTTGCAATGCGGCCAAACCAACACAAATCCAGCGACGTTTCCAGATCAAGCCACGCTATTGGATGCGATTTCTTTCGAAAATGCCATATCGTGCATTAATATTTCGGGCTGAGAGCTGAAGCTTTTTTTTTTCGTTCATGCGATGATTTGCGCTAACGTATGGACCTACCTTATCTGGCCTCTCAGCCTTGGCCAGCCTTCGAATAAACTTAAGCTTTCGAAATTTCATTTTAGCGTTTTCAAAGTCTAGATTTGAATCGATGGTGTGTGTGTGCGACGCATGCCGTGCGCTGGGGGTGTTCCGGGGTTGGTATACGCCCTGGATGGCTACGTATACGTATGCTACATGCGTCACACAAAGTTGGATTTTTATCAATTTACAAAAGAATTCTATCTCGATCGATCGTATTAATATTATTATTATTACCAGTCATAATCAATTCTAGAAGGTGGCACTACATAGAATCGATAGGTCCCAATCCCGGCTGGCCAGCTGGTATTTTCTCGGCGGCTACTTTTATTTTTTATTTTTTATTTTTTTGAACTATTCGCAGCCGAAAAAATAGCGAAAAAGGACTTCTGGTCGTTGGACGGTATTGTCAACTCGTTCCTTTTTACGGTCTAGCTCTTGTTTTCAAGAGGTGCATCGTTACATCGCTCGCCTGGATGCTTGGATACTCGCGGACGTTTCTGGGATCAGATGTGTATTTTCGAAATTTTCTCGTTAAATTGCATGGCCAATCAAGTTTGTATTTATAGGCATGTGCTTTTTCGTGCATGCGTCGAAGGATTTTTTTAGGTATCGAGGCTAGCATTAATATTTTCATTAATGTATTAGTTCATGAAAGAGAAGAATGGAGCCGTCGATGATTTGAACTAGTGAAGTAGTTAAATGTTCTCTTAGTATACCCCATCTTTTACATGTACATGTATTCTCTACACACGATATAGGGTAGCGACATCAAATTTGGCAAAATATTAGTGGCTAGTACTTGGAAAACAGCCCAGATTATGCATATTGAAACGATGTAGGCGGTGAACGAAATGATGCGTGCATGCAGTGGCTTTAAAGCCACTGTAAAATAGGGTGTCCATAAGAAAGGTGTTCCTTGAAATAGTATAGTCTTTTGTTGAATCGACTGTGCAGTAGGATGATGAACCCCCATCAATCTAGTTTAAAGAATATACCAGGGAATGAACTGTAGTGAAAGAACCTTACCTGCCACCTTCATTTCGAACCGTCCAGGCGCCGATAATAAAAACTTAACCAAGGATGCAACCGGTTAACCCTCATGGGCATGCATGATCATCTCCTTGATGGGTCTTATCATATGTGCGTATTCGTATTTGCATAATTACGGCGCCTCCGAGATTGGTGGCCTTGAAGAAATATCTCGGCGGTTAGCAACTTAGGTGATGAAATTATTATTTTTCGTAGAGTGCTTTTGAGTTTGTCATTGTATATATCTACTTAATAATGGATATATATAATCTTCACGAGTTTTTGTCATTTGGCCCTCTCTTTTTCTCAAATTTGCAAATCGGTCGAGACTATGACTTTAACAAGACAGCCAGTCTAGGGATCCTGAAGCCATGAGTTAAATTTGGTAACCTTTCGCAGTTTTAGGACCGAGTAAGCAGAGAATTCACTTACAGGATTCTAGTTTATCGAGATAGGATTTCATATGGACGAGGTTATACGACATATACTAGACCGTCTATGACTTATCAGTACGGGATTTCTCAAACCGCAGAAAAAGTCAAGATTCAAAGACTCCAAAGCATGGGCAGTAAAAGTTTGACTTTGCAGCCCCTGATAGTCTTCTTATTCTAGGGCACTTTAGCATTTCATATCATGCGTGGCGCATTGTCACAGCAAAACTTTTAAAACTACATCTAACACTCGAGTATCAACTGGATTATTCTTTCGTGGAACAATAATCCGCCTAGCCCTCCTGGTTGAGAAAACGTTAAAAGGTGTTAATTCCCAGATCATGGAGTATATTACATGTGGAGATGGCTCATGCTTAATCTAAGCCTCACTTAACCCCAAGGGAGTAATCCCCCTAAATGCAATTACTAGGGTTGGGAATTCAAGAAATCCGTATGTATATAGAATATATAGCTGTTTGTGTGTGGTCTGGAAACCGAGACCAGAATATATAGATAACTAATGGACGTATATTAGTTAGCCTTGTATTAACGCTTCAGCAATATGTTTTACTTGTACTAAAGGACAGAGGAATAGGCTAAGGACGTTATATGGCGGAATACAGTAGTCGGGGTTATATGACACCTTGTATACCAAGCGACGAGTACTAGCTGGTCTCGTTCCCAGACCCAGCACGTACAGCTGGTTTATAAGACCAATAATATAAATATCTACGTTTCAATTCAATAAAAGGTGAGTTGATAACGTTAAATAATAATGTACTAAGCCCGCCGGTATCATGAGGATGTCAAATCGAATGCCTGCTTACTTAAGTATCTATAACACATTTGGTGTACTATAGAACCGGTCCCTTGGTTTTTTCCCCCCTAGACTTATGATTCCTTGAAACCGGACGAATATCCAACATGGGCAACACCAACATGTTGTCTCATAACGACCAACATCCAACATTATCCCGCCCATAGGTTCAAGCGCGCGGTATGGTTTTCTTTAAGTTGGTAAATTAAATGACCCAATGGGATTCGACTAATTATGAACATAAATACAAGCATCATCATCATTAATGTACAATATACAAACAATGCCGAAACTGATGAATCTCAATCTTGACATCATATAGAAGATTAAACGGCACATTCATCGATCGATCCCACAACTTTAAAGATGGAAATGATGATGGTGGTGGCCCTTGGAACCGAGTTCCACACTTCTTCTCCTGTGATCGCAGTGCTTGCACTCTTGGTGCTCCGTCTCGGGGTTCGATTTCGTACACTGGATGTACCCATCGTTGATTGGTGAATACCCACATCCGGCACGCTCACGCTTGTGGACACTCGCGTGGAAGACCGCATCGCCGGGTATGTCTCGGGTAAATCCTAGATTTGGTGGCCAATGCCGGGGAACCCAGGCGCCGAACTCGAGTTCCAGACGGGTAAATACAGGCAGAACCTCTGTTTTGAAACTTGGTTAGTATTGTTACAACAGGTCGACGCTCAAAATTCAAACGACATCTCGATTACTTACCGAGGATCCACCAACTCAGCACACCCGCGTGAGACCATCCTTGGTTGAATTTAAGGGCATCATGGATTTGTGCGACACCAACTTGGTTTTCCGCCGCGTGGAAAACCCTTTCAATCTCATCCATCTTCCACGGAAGTCTATCCGGGCTGTCTCTACCAACGCACTTGTCTTCAATCGCCAGGACTTCCTCCAACATCCACGCTAAGGCGATGTCACTGATCATAGGAACGCCTTCCTCCGGTGTCCAGCCACCACCGATATCTGCGTGGTTACCAGGAAACCACACTTCCTTGACATCGTGATCTTCTTTCCTCCAACCCTGCATCTGTGCGAACAAACTGGGCTTAAATTTCAATCTTCTTTCATCAATCGCCACAGCGTGCCTAACGTGGTCTGCTGCGGGCTGCTGCGACTCTGGGAAACTCTTTCTCAAAAGAGGTAGCTCGAATCTACCGACCGAGTTGACCGTATCGTATAATCCCAAAATGTGGACCTTGACACCTGATCTGCAGAACGTTTCTTTGAAATGCGTCATGTGTTTCCGGATTTCGTTCGCCTTTTTGGTTTTTAAACGACGGAGACGCTCGAATTTCGCGAACGATTTATAGGCGAAGGGCACCATTTCTTCGTTTCCGCGTGATAGGAGTCCAATGTACATGACCATCTGGGTGAGGAATCTTGCAGTATACGCGCCACGAGAGAAACCTAATTTCTGGGTTAATTTTTTTGACTTCTTCGAAGCTGCGAATATCGTGCTACATACCAAAAATATAGATTTTGTCACCCGGGCTGTAGTATTTCATAATAAACTGGTAGCCTTGAATAACATGATGGTCGAAACTAGTTCCCACAGCCTGATCCATCGATTGGTCGATAAACCGCT
Organism: Arthrobotrys entomopaga; assembly: GCA_012184315.1. Classification (NCBI taxonomy): domain Eukaryota; kingdom Fungi; phylum Ascomycota; class Orbiliomycetes; order Orbiliales; family Orbiliaceae; genus Arthrobotrys; species Arthrobotrys entomopaga. The sequence goes on from LDDX01000208.1 coordinate 143,219, forward strand.
TCAGCTTTGAGAAGGGTCCTGGCGCGAAATCATGTTCACCGGCGACATATGTTCCAATACCAGCTGCATCATGTATGTTAGCCAAAACTGACGGTATGTTTTTTCGCAACTTGCTCCTTTTTTTTTTCTTTTTTGACTCACGTTGGTAATACAAGTACATCTGGGGATCGTGCTTGTCTAGCATTTGGTACATTTTGATGATATTTGTATCCTAAATAATATGGGTTAGTGATATCGTCCCGCTTTTGATTTGATATTGAGACATCGGCGTCGACGCGGCTTCCGGGTCTCTTTCTCGTAGTCTCGCAACCAGACCAGCCTTTTTTTTGTACTCACAGATTGGTTTCCCTTGAATTTATTGCCCGTGCCATCGAAAAAGAGAACCAACTTCTTCGGTCGGACATGAATTTGGGTGATTCCGACATCTCTGTAAGGCAGGGTATCAAGTTCGAGGTCGAAACTATCTTTTGTCATAGCAGACATGATAGTCGATGTTTTGCGCATCCTCCCGGGACCCGGTGGACTATCGAGATCCGTTTTTTCGCTCCACTCGGTTCTGTTTCCCATCGATGTGTCTATCTGAGGCCGCTTTGGTGCCTGCTGGCTCTCTGGGATTGGTGGTAACGCGGTTCCGTTCCCTGGCGACATTGGAGGCGATTCCCTCTCAACTGAGGGATCTCTGGATGCTGTTGGATAGGCTTCTGGGTCGTTGGACCAGATGCCCGGTTTACTTTCGGTCGCCATTTCACCCTTTTATCAAAATCGCCAAATTCTGTGTTTTGGTTGTCCTGTGTCAGAGTGCTTAATAAGTAATAAGAAACTTCAGTTCGAGATCCGAATGCGACAGTTCGGGCAGGTCGTCGGGCCAGTAGTATTGTGTCCACAACGGTTAAGATACTCCACACTTACTTAAGTGCTTAAGTAGTTATAAGGTAAGAGCAAGCGAGACTTTGGGGTAAAAAAAGAAGAAAAAAGATTTTTGTTTTGGATTAGTAGTGCATAGTGTATTCCGCACCTGCGCAAAGGATATTTTGGCTTTATATGAAAATCTTTGGGTCTTGTTTCTCCTTGTTTTTCTCATCTGGCATGCAGCGGAGCGCCATGCTTGAATAGGTCTAGACGAGAGATGGTGATTACACAAAACGAACGGATTCTCGTCACAAAATCGCAAGTGCAAGTCTATCGTGCAGAAAATCCTTGCATACCTTGGAAAGAGTGGAGTAGTTTGATTGGCGTTCTGGCGAATGAGGTTTTTGAAAATTGAGTGTGTGTGGCCTTAATTTGGAAAACATCATGTTTTGCACTGAAAATGCCGTGCTCCGAGTTTCCATTGAGGCATGAACGGTTCGCATTCGCAAGACATGCAGAAAGTTTTACTAAGACGCAAGCCGGAACTCGCAGCCTTCCTTTAGAGCGGCATTTAACGGTATATGTACCTCCTATGATCTGGTAGGACCTCCACAAGTGCATGCTCGCAATGGTGCTACCGTCGGCCTAGCCTAGACTATTATCGAACCTCAGGATTTTTGCTCAGGATAAGCTGGGGTCTTGATTGAGGTCGGACAAGATGGGCAGGATTGCTGCATGTTTTGCCAACTATTGTATCGCCGCGTGCTTCGCTAGCCTCGAGTGCTTCGCGAGCGAAGGGGCTTCGAAGAAATGCGGATAACGTCACATTCCAGTCGAACGTTGGACCGCCGTTTTCCATTCCTACCGCATCCCATTCCTGTGGCCTCCCACTCCTCCATATCGACCAGCAGACCTGATGCAGCGACACCGTTGATCTAGCTGTCTTAGTCTGCTCGTTCTCTTCAGTGTAGAAAAGAGACAAAAAAGTGAGCTTTCGCGACGGAAATTTTAAATCGGGAGCGGGAAGTGATTTTCGGTAATCTCAGATGAGATTGGGCCGAGTGATATCGAAGGAGGCAAGGGTGGAAACAGGGAACCCTCACACCCTCCACAATTGCGGAAGGCGTGCCGGCACGGTCCTTTCCTGTTTGAGTCCGATTATATCAGATCCAGTCAAGTTCGGATCGATCTCGCTTGGACGCTTTTCGCCATTGGCTCAGTCATGTCTTTCAGCTAACCGAGTTCTACACCAACGGTGCGTCGGTGGCAGCTGCTGAAAAGTAAAGTTAGATTGGCTCGTGAAATCGTCGCCCTGCGAGTACCTAGCTTAGGCCCTAACTTCGGTATGTAGACTCTCAAGTACTTGAGTATTTTAAGTACTGGGTCTTGACGATTCATTGGAAGTGTTGCAAATCCTCAAAAGATCCATCGCAAGGTACCTAAAAAGTAAGAGTTGCGGTACTGATGTGTGCTCAACCAATCTCAGAGCTGGGTCTATTTTCAGTTGGATTTAATGTCGCACGGCGGTCTTTGGGTTATAATTATCAAACTTTGAATCATGAAGCGACGCACAATGAAAATGTCTTAAAAATGTGTACATAAAGTATGTACTTTGTTCTGCAAATTCTAGACGAGGAGTAAAAGTATATATTTTATACTATTTTATATGATATCCACCGAGTATTTTATTTTGCGATGAGAAAATTTCGAGAAAATCGTTATAATAATTTAGTTACAGCATACAGCGTTTTTGGCCCGACGGAAACCGTCCAACTGATACAAAATATGACCAAAATTTAGTTTGTCCTTAGCTTAGACCCCTGTAGCGTCGCCACTTAAGAACCAAGAGACCAACCAGGAAAGTCCTTTTGAGGTCGAACTTCATATTTACTTCCCATAGTACGTTCGTTCCATTTGCCTTCATGAAACTTCACAATTTTTCCCCAGCGGACCCAATTCAATCCCTGGAGTGCCCAATTCTCATCCCCGCCGTCATCTCTGTTCTGAACAATCATAGGTTTTCCTTTTGGGACGGTATAAATGGTATAGGTCTTGCCCTCGAAATACTGTTCGGACTCCTCATAGTCGCCCATTGCTCTGGATCTGCCAGCAACAATGACGACATTGAAGCCTTCTTTTGACATCTTGTCTACGAAATTACGAGTGAATTGTGCTCGTCTTTCGGCAATATCGGCGTGTCTATTCGCCTCGGCAGTGGCAAGTCCGAGGACAGCGACGATTACACCGAGGGCTTCCATGTTGCCTATAGATTAGGTGCCCAGATTTTAGCTCGGCCCATCAAAAATAAATGAATAAATAAATAAATAATAAAAATTAAAAAACGATGGCTAGAGATATATAGGTCCTTACCAAGTTAAGGCAAATGTGGTTGAATAAAATTTCAGGTTTCTTAATTCTTGAAAAATAAGGTGTCCAAGCCGTAAATTTGGAGGATAATATTGCAAAGCTTATATATATAAGCTTGAGTAACTGGTCTGTGTAGTCTCGAGACTGATTTGATGATGTTGTGATTTTGATTTCATGAAAGCGGCGGAATATCAGAGGGTTAATATACTATTTCTCATGAAGCGACTTATACCTGGGCACGGAGTTTGATCTGGACCGACTTTAGGGAGTTATTATTAATCGATTATAATCTGAGATGATAGAAACTGCTAGCGCGTCGACGCGCATGACTTCAGCCTTCATGATGGCAAAAAGTTGCTATAATGCTGAGAAAGGTCGACTGACGTACGTATATACGTTTTGTCTCGATATACGTTACACAACCTGAGTAATTTTCAGGCCCGAAATCCGAAATAGGCTTTGTGGTTAATACCGCATACTGAGCAAAATTTAGATCCATGGCGGTTTCTACGATTCTATACCTAATGATCATGTCTTGTGCCCGTTGAGATGGAGGAATCTGGTCTCGCTGAGCTAGACTTCAACGTGTTGGAGGAATCCAGAGTTATTGAATGTTGCAATTGAGACAGCAGAGAAAAGCGATCAAGTGTGAGAATATGTGCTCTGAGGATTTCTAGCGGCGCTGATACACCAAACACGTAGATATCGACAAGATAAAATACTAGGCAGATGAAAAAGTTCTTGTGTTACATCTAGAGTCGTGTACGATAAATCTTATTTTGAGTTAAAAGTTTTGAACTAGTAGCTTATAATTAGGGAGTGCCTAGCTAAGCGCGTATAATGTATTTTGAACAGCCATTAATAAATCCTCGTTCATTTATAAATTTATATGATCCCCTTCTCGCTAACTTTCAATTTTTTGCGGGAAATTCTTGGAGGATCGGTATACAGATGCAGATCCTTAACTGAAATAAAGCGGCAGGAGACCAGTAGCCTGCGATGCCAAGCAAAAATACAACAAGTTCAACATATATATGCATATGTTGATGATACAACCAAGACATTTCAATGGGAAGCACGGGGTTTGCGTTCCTCAGACTTTGATGGGACAGATCTTGCCTAATTCGATTTGAGATAAATTCTCTTTAATGTAACAACACCCCCTGTAAATGTTCTGCCAGCAGAAAAGAACTTTTGTCATCGAAATTCGAAATTGTGTACAGCCTCGTTGAAAGTTTCGAAGGCTACTTCATTTCCATGAAGCTCATTTCCAAGTCGGGCGTCATTTATCCCGCAAGAAGCACAGCACAAATTCACTGCACTTATGACGGGTGCCTTCTATCTTCTTCGTGTAGTAGTCTCGCTTTAGCTACCGAGTGCCTTCTACTGGTCAAAAACAGGTGCCAAATGCAAAAGACAAAGGTTACACTCGTTTCTAAGAGCATAAGCCCTACAAATCACTCAGCAAAAAAGGCTGAAAAGTTACCTAAGTGCAATCGGTTCGTACCGGGGTAGGTAAAGGATCCGTCTCTCAGGTTAGTAAAGTTAGTCATAGCGAATAGCTAGGGACCATATCCAGCGGTAATTAGATACATTCAGGTGATGTGTAGCCTTAGCTCGAGATCTGTTAATGGTGATATAGGTAAACGGTAGAGCTATTCTAGTATATAAAGCCTTGGCGATAATATAATTATATTGATTAAATTTCGGCTTTTTTTTTTTGACAGGATGTTCCGCGGTGCTATTAGAAGCAACCACAGAAGTAAAGGTTGATTCACGACCACGGTTCCAGAGATAGCCGATGAATATCATAGGATAGATGTGCATGTGATTGGTTCTCATTTTTGGGGAGCCAAGACAAAGCCTCGATACCAAGGTAGGATTCAATCTCGTCTTGTGCAACCAACTCATAAAATAGAGGGATCAAATGTCTTGATGACACTAGAAGCGGGTGCGCCACATCTCTCGAGTACGTTCACCGGTGGAGATTCCACCACTATCAATACCGACCCGCAAGCTCGCAGGTATACGTAGCGTCCCCCAGACTAACCGACCCGGAACGCTGCACGAGTAGGAACTGGTTAAATCAATCTAGCAAGACATTTTATCATCAGACAGATTGTTGAAATCGATTGCCAACAAGTTTGCTAACGAGAAAACAATACAATATGTTTGTTTAATAACTACCATGATATGGTAGAGCATCTTGAGAAAGAACTCTCGGGTGAACCGACTGAGAAAGAATGGCCCGGGAAAGTCGAGAGCGGTACTTCTGATATATCAATACCGTGCCTCAATAGTTCAAAATAGAAATTTTCAAAAAACCAAATAGCAATCTGATATCCCAAGCCAGATCTAGTCGCCGCAGGAGTGTTGTGAAGTGCATAAGATAGTATTAGATCTATAGACGGAGCAAACTGGTCTCGTACCCAGGAGCAAACGAGACTAACTCCGACTTCAGTGATCAGCAGCTGCGCCGTCGAATTGGTCATTTTGAAACATTCGAGCGTCGCGCGAACCGCTATTAATACATCAAGGGTGGGTCGAGTCGTCCAAAGTAACTCGACAACGGATAAATCTTGGTGAGGTTGACCAGTTAAATGGGTTTTCCGAAATGTCAATGCTGTTTGCGATTGGGTTTTATGGGGCACTGCATATAATGCATGCATGCAGGCAGAGAGGACTTCAGAGTTCTCACGCGCATGCAAGTAGCAAAAGAGCTCCTCGTAGAGTAGCCATTGGATTCGAGGCTAGAGTAGCCACTAAATACAACGTCTGCAACGCATTGTTGGACATTCGTGAGTTGATCTGCAAGTGCGAGCGAGACTATGTAGTTTGTATTAAATTGTTAGTTAATTCGTGATCATGACCTAGCATCCCCAATTTCATCATACTGCGCTGCTGAAGCGTTAATACAAGGCGATTACAAGTGCTGGATTTTATTCTGATTTGCTCTCAGTCAATCAGTCCACATGATACGGATTGTCCAGGAGAGAAAATATGTGTCCAGCCTTCGTGTTGTAACAATACGCTTCACGCTCTCTCAGGGGCGGTTTAGGGCCAGGTGGATGTGTCTAGATTCAAATGATGAAGAGAACAATTTTTAAATGTGCTCTTTTGAATATCAACAATCCTACCGACCCCATTAGGCTCTCAGATGGACAAGCAACCACCAATCGATAAGCCATCTGGCGATTCCAAAGACAGTCCCCAGAATCCAAAGGACCAAAAGAGAGAGATCAAGGAGAAGCCCGAAAGGAAACCGGACGAGAAGCAAGATGAGGAAGGAGACGAGAAAAGAGATGAGGACCTGGATGGAAAGCAAGAAAGTCAACCGGAGCTACAAGGTGAACCAGAGAACCAAACTCCAAAGCCAGCCGGAAAGATTTTAGATCCCAAAAAGTACCTGGAACGGAAGGGAACTTACAAGCCCGTATTCCCGAAGCCTGGTCATTTTGAGCGTTGCAAAAAGCGCATTCGTGGATCCTTTAAGGGCATTCTTCTGTTCGACACCTATCATGCCCTTTATGTTTGGGAGAACGCATATTTTCCAACTTTGTACATCCCAAGAAGACATATATTTGAGCCATCTCCTTTGGTTCTGAGCCGTGACAAACCAAGGTTCGACGAACGCCTTGTTCCTTTCCTCCTAGGACACAAATTGGCCACCGTTGTGGAGTTGGATTGGGAGCTGGTTTTGAAGAGCGAGGTTGTCACGAAAGTCATCTGCATTGTAGAAGGAAGGCTTGAGGGCTATGTCCGCATCTTTTTCAAACATTTGGGTGAGTGAAGACCCTGTTTTGGTAACATGTCGCATAGTGAACTTGCTGATAAAAGCGGCAATAGAATGGAAGGAGGAAGATGATCAAATTGTCTCTTATCCAAAGGATCCATACAAACGCATAGATGTTCACCATTGTATTCGCACGATCCAAATCCAGATCGGTTACATTACCCTTCAATCTGATCAAGCCGTGGTACTACTCCAGAACGGATTTCCACCTCGCTACTATTTTACAATGGATATTTTCAAACTCAAAAGAGGTGTACTGAGGGGTCCATCTCTTATCACGCATAAAAGTGGCAAGAAGGTTGTCTGTCCATACAAGGGTGAAGCTGAGTAAGAAATTATTTCTAGATTTTCGCGATTACGCAACCACGGAATGAGTCTAACAAATTCGTCCAGATATTTCAACTTGGAAATTGAAGGGAAGATATGGACAAATATTGGCTGGTGTTATACAAATCCAAATCCCGAGGTTTTCTTGATCAAGAATAGATATTGTTTCAGCAACCGCCAGGTATGTTGTTTAACATGCAATTCAAAAATGCAAAAATTATTGTCTAACGCAAGATAATACGAGAGCTACAGATTATCTTACTCAAGATAGAAGGGCGACTGCAATTGCAAGAGCCTGTTCCGGTGGATTTGGAGATGACTCCTGAGGAGCTAACCTTATTTACTTGCGAGTGTTAGAATCAGGACCATGTGCAGTCAACCTGTTTGAGATTTTACTAGCTAGATTGTCTGGATGGCGAGAATAAACATCAAAATTTATGAATCATAAATATGACTCCTTTGCCATATGGTTGTTGGTAGCTACTCCGTACGCGGGCGCGCGTACTCAGTGAATCATGACGGGAACCCAAAGGTAATTTACATTCTCAGAGCCAAGGTAATTTGAGCTATATCTACAGATTTGTTGCAATTAGTGAGGAGAATTTGATATCCCTGTGACCAAATGGACAAGTGAATATGTCTCGACGTCAGACGAGCATCTTGAATCGACAATCCTTCAAATAAATCACACAGTCGACAGTCTCGGCACTGCTAACTGCTAGCAAAAATGCAACAGTATTCAACACATTTTGGCAACGTGTGCCACCCCACGCAGTTTTCCTGTCGTCTGCAGCATCTGCAGCATCTGCAGTGCCTGGCTTGTACCAGTACATTTCCCTGCAGCAACCATCAAAAACATCGCAGTTTATGCTCAAGATGTCTTGTCTACGCATGAACCTGCACGTATTTTGCCGTATATCAGGCCATCGGGATGGTCTTTGCGTCGAGCATCCCGAAGCGCTGCGCTGACCATCAGGCATGCCGATGCTTTCCTCGCAATTTTTCTCATGTCCAACATGGTTGAAGCCTGAAGGCTTAGAGTGAGATCCGGTGAGTTCACTCTTCCTGAAATGTTATCGCGGATTCGGTTTCTGATATAAGCCTTTCAGCTCGTTTCGTCTCCCACGCCGTTTCACGGTACCAATCCATCAATTAATGCAATTATCGTCTGTTTCTCGGTGTGGGCCTCAAGCGTTCCGAGCGAGCTTTACCCCGCGAGAGCTCATCTCCTCAACATTCCACATTCACCCTCGAGTGGCGGTCCATTTTTCGATGTCGAACAGGGGGATTCTTGCGATCATCGCCCAATCGCTTGGAACTTGGCTCCACTCTGGCTCCACTTGAGCTGCCTGCATTCGATGAACTTGGAAAACAACCCTGCAGGCCAAGGCCGACAACTCAGAAAAGTAACACCTTTCTGTAAAAGGCCGCAGAATTCAAGCAGGAAACCCAGTGCTCAGTTGCTTTTTTAAGCTGCATGACAACGCGGCCGTCGCGAATGAGAATTCGAGCGAAAAAATTTTCGAGTTCGACAGATGTACAAGTACCGGAGTCCAAAAACGAAGCTCCCTCAAAGGCCCTTGAAAAGAGAACAGAGAAGAAACAATAAGGATTGTCTTGAGTCATTTGAGGAGGAGGCGATTTTTGGATTTCAAAGGTTCTTCTTTACATCTCTTTTCTCTTATCTTTATTTTCTATCTTTCCTTTTCACGATCTTTCATTCTCTTTCGTTTGGCCGCTTTTGAGGGAGCGGGCAAAATTCTTGCGACAGCTTCTGGGGAAGAACCAGGACCAGAAGAACAAAAAAAAAAAAAAAAAGAAACCCNTCGCGACATCAGCCGCCGACTGTTTGCGATCTTGGGGTTTCTCTTTTCGAGAAAACTTCGTCTCGAATACCCAGCTCAAGGATTGGACTTGAATTCTGCTGCTGCAGTTACCAAAGCCGCAATCACATCCTCCACACACCAGGGAGAAGAACTTCACCGACAGAAACAGCAGCACACCGACTGTGAATAGACTTGGATTATTACCACCTGATTCAATTCTAACTCATAGTAGTTTTTTGGGGACCTTCTCTCGGCGCATCTTGCTTCAATTGAACTTAACGTGATACTTCCCGGGAATAATTCTGAAGAGAAAAGTTTCCTCATTCGTATCCTCGTAGTTCGTTGTCTGGACTGTAGACCTTCCCATAAACGTTTGTGTGAGCGGTTTCTGCCATTCGTCGACATACGCACCCAGCGACGACAGGATTTTTAGTACCTGAGTGAAAACCAGGCATCTGAAGACGTTTGTTGTAGTTTTTCGGATCGTTCTTGCTCGGACGACCTCGGCTAGGAGCGAGCGGCTTGCATTGACTTCATTCTATTACGATAGAGCTTTGAACCAGTTCCTGACTGTTCAAGGAATGTGGGATACGCCATCGTGGAAAGTGGAGGAAATATTTTCTGCGAGCGAGATTTTTTCCTCTGTCGACGCTGCATGCTAAATCACAGTTCTATACTGTATTCGGCTGGATTATCTGCAGACCAAGGGATTTTTTAACGCTGTGGGGAAAGAAATCAGAATTTTCTTGCGGGCAATCGATAGGTCGTTGCAGGGTGAGGGCAAAACACCGCTCACATATTCCCTACAATCTAACGGAAGGAAGATTGCTCCAATCCTGGATATTGAACACGGGAAGAAGATAGGCTGTCACCGGCCCGGTCGTCACCATCCTCGAAATATCCAAGCGCAAAACGCCTTTGACATACTCCTTCTTCTCCAAGCTCCCTTTCAGCGGGTTCGCTGGTACTTCTTTGGATGGAGCCAGTCTGCCAAATTCCTCACGTGTGGAACCGGGATGAGATAGCCCTCCACAACCAACAGGCCTTCGACATCGAAAGACAAAGACAGGTACCTGCGCCATCACTCGACCTTGCAACCATTCCAGCATTGCTGGCACGACTGACACAAGACGCCTACGATTACGACGGTCGTCCTGCGGGTGGTGTCGTTGCTTCTGCGGCTGCGGTATTAGTGCAACCAGACCAGGATCCAGCTTACACCTCCAAGGTCCCCAGCCTCGCTGGTCTCTTTCCTTCCAGAAGTCCCGACCTGTTTTTGCCTTCGGCACAAGTCCCACACCTCGCTTTACTGTTGGCTAGTCCAAGCACTGGCTTCCGGTTGGGTTGTTCCTCCTGCGAGGTTCGCTCGAACCATCCCGTCCGCCCTTCCTCACCACCTCATCACCATCACCATCACCAACCCGACCCTCGACATTACATGACCGATTGCATTGCAGTGAGCGATATCCACACCTCCTTGCATCCCAAATCATATTATTCGTCGACTTTTGAGGCAGAGCAGGATATCGAATTCGTGGCAGCCTCCTTTTCGGCGCCGTCGGCGGGTGGTGGGCGGACTCACTGGTCCTGCTGCACCAGCTCCAACAAAAGGGGTAGGGTTGAATCTGCACCGACCAGCATAGAACGTTCAGCATCGGACGCACGACATCCTTTGGAACTCGACATTATCTCATCGCTGCTAGCAGATATCGAGGCGGCCCCTCCTCCGTCATATCAAGAAGCCGTCGGGATGTCTTTCTGGGGTGATTTGGGTAAGAAATGGGGGGAGGCAACCAAGAAAGCCACGGAAGGGTTCAAAACCCTTCGGGAAGAATTCGATGTTAGTATTTTAACTCCTCTTAATCTATTTATTTTTCGTAAATATATCTAGCCTTTTTATATCCAATTTCGCAATACCTTTTTGGTCCCAGCCTCGATCAATTGCCAATCACTAATACTCCGCTAGCAACCGCCACCATCCTCGCAGCAAGCTTCGCAAGCAGCAGCACGTAGACAACCACCAAATCAACAGCGCCGACCGACCGAACAGCCTCAATCTTCTCTCAATAAAAACGTCTATTCTCCCGCAGGTTCTATCAACGACCCCTACGGGCCTACACGCGCGACACCCTCAGATCAATATAGTAAGCAGCAGCCGTACAGCGGCGGAACTAACACGGGCGCATCCGCTCCCCATCGGGAATCTCTGCCAATACCTACGCCATCTTCTCCCAAACAGTACAATTACGTCGACGGCCCCGGCTATACGTCCAATTCTTACACTGGTGCCCCGCCACCGCCATACAGCCCACTGCCTACGACGGGAAACTCCTCTGCCAGGCGGGACCCCGACGATGCTCTTATAGACTTTCTGAACAAGGAGCGTAACCCTCTAACTCAGATGGGAATCAAGACTGACTCCAAGCCTGAGTATGTGTTGTCGTTTCTTTTTGTCATGTATTGTCCACGTTTATTGACGCAAAATACCCTTTTAGTCATATGGCAGAACCAATGGACGCTGGTGGTAAAAATAAAAAAAAGGGCGGCAAAAACAACAATAACAATGCTAGTAAAAAGAAGGAGGCCGCCGAAGAAGTGCCTGATACACCGATAGATGGACCCGGAGATGATAAATCCGGTGGCGGGGGAGCTGGCAATGGAGGTGATGATAAAAAGGATGGCGGGGACGACGATAAGAAAGATGGCGATAAAAAACCTGAAGAGAAAAAAGAAGAGGAGGAAGAAAATAAGGAAGAGGACAAGAAAGCAGAGGTATATACTTACATCCAAATATTGCAAATGGCAGCTATAGTTAACTTTTTTGGATAGGAATCTGAAACGGTACTGCCAACCCCATCCGAAAGTGTGCCTTCAACTCCTGTAGTCGAGAAAGGGGAGCCATTTACAGAACCTGCTGGTAAAAAGAAAAAGAAGAAGGCAAAGAAGATAAAGGTGTGTATTCAATTCCAAGATAATGTCTAGATATTCTTTGACTAATTTTTCATTTAGGAGGCTGACACTGTTCCGCCTCCACCGGCTGAAGAGAAGCCCGAATTACCTCTCCCTGATCTCGGTGCCCTACCTGCAGCGGATGCTCCCACGGAATCTGCAGAGACAGCTGATAAGGAGATATCTACACCAGAAGCCAACACAGATACAGTCGAAGAGGCACCTGCCGAGGGGGCACCAGAAGTAACAGTCACAGACTCGGAGACCCCTGCAGATGTAACAGTGCCAACAACAGAGAAGCTTGTCGAGGAAGCAACTGGTGAATTCAAAGCATTGATCGCGGAGAACGAAAATCTGAAGACTCAAATCAATGACGCAGCCTCTGAAGCTGGTCGGTCTCTCTCAAGGTTAGAAAATAGAGTCTCTGAACTCAGAGATGAGAAGGGCGAACTCGAGGATCGAATTCAAAAATTAGAAGTTGAAGTTGAGGAATCAAGAGAGATGAAAGAAGCCATGAATCAGATCACGATCGAGCGCGGTAGATTGGTCCAGTTAACCGAAGAGCAGGAACGCCAAATCAAAGAAGCAGCTGAACTTTCACAGAAGCTTCAAGCCGAGATAGCCAAATACAATGATGCTGAAGCAGCCAAAATTGGGGATGCGACAGCGGAAACTTCCAAGCTCCGAGATGAATTACAGAAAGCAAAGGCCGATTTTGATCAAGCTATCGCGGACAAGATCAAAGCCAACGAGGAAAAAGATGGTCTTCAAAAGAACGTGAAAGAGTTGAAGCTAAATGTCCGAGATCTGACTCGAAAGGTTGAACGGGCGGAAGAGAGTCTTCTTAAAACAGAGAAAGAGTTGATTGAGGCTAAAGCTGCAAAGGTGGGAAATGTCAAATCTCGAGTGCGGGACCTTGAGGGCCAGTTAGCGCAACGTCTCGAGGACGAACTAGCGGCGAAAGAAGAAAGAGAAAGACTCAACACTAGGGTTTTCGAATTAGAGAAAAAAGTCGACGAATCCCCCAACGAAGACGACTACCAAGAACTCAAGGAATCTATTATCGCGAAGGATGCGGAAATAGAGCAACTTAAGAATCAACTTGCGGAGCTAAGCACCAAGAACACCGATTTGGATGCAACAATACTTGGACAAAGCACCTCTCTCAAGGAAATGGAGAAACTCCAGGATAAAATTGACCTCAAGAATGCCGAGATTGAAATGCAGGCTGGTGAGATCGCCATGTTGAAGGGACAGATCACCGAGCTTGAAGCCAAGCTCTCTGAGGTTGATAACATCAAGGCGCAACTTGCGGAGCAGGAGGAAGCACTCAGAACTCAAAAGGATCTCTATGATGAAGCCACCAAAGATCTCGAACACGTCCGTATATTATATGAGGATGCCGAAGAGAAACTCAAGGATGTTGAGGACCTCAAGGAGCAGTTGACCGAAGCCGAGAAAAATGCCTCGAGCACCAAGGATATTCTCGAAGCCGAAAAAGCTGAGATGGAAGAGAAGATTTCAGCTCTGGAGATCGAGAAGTCGGAATTGAACGAGGCTCTACAATCTTCCAAAGATAATGAAAACGCATTAAACGATAAGATTGCGGAGCTCACAAGCTCACACGAGGAACATGAAGCAACTCGGGCTGCCCTCCAAGCTGAGAAGGACGATCTTGAGTCATCTCTCCAAACAACCCGCGATGCTCATGCAACTCTAGAAACCCAGCTCTCTGCCCAATCCGAAGGAAGCTCGGTCTTCGTTGAGGAGATCAATAGTCTTAAAGAAGCATTAGCGGCAACAAAAGCCGATCTCGCCGCTGCTACCGACGAGCTAACCGCCTCTCAAGGTAATTATGATGGTGTTAAAGCCAACCTTGAGACCGCAGAGGCAGACCTTGCAGCTGCTACAGAAAAGCTCACAGGCCTTGAGGGTGAAGTTGAAGCCAAGATAGCTGAAGTTACCTCTCTTACCGAAAACGTTACCCAGCTTACATCTGATATGGAGGCTAAATCGTCCGAACTAGACGCCAGATCCTCTGAATTAGATGAAGCGAAGGCAAAGATTGAGCAGCTGGAGGCTGACCTCGCCGATAGGACCAGAGATCTAGATGACGCTGGTGAAAATTCCTTCAACGAAAGACTTGAAGAGGAAATTGCCAAGAGCGCAAGTCTGGCTGCTGAGATCGAAGTGTTAAAGGCGAATGAACCTCGCGAGGCTCCGGAGGAATCTGCCGAGTTGGAAGCTCTTCGCGAACAATTGAACGAAGCCAACTCTAAAGTTGAATCTCTGGAGGCCGAAATGAATACTCTTCGAGATGCTCCCCAGGAAGACGGAGAGAACAAGGGTCAATGTAGAGAACATGAACATGAGATCTACGATCTTAATCTCAGAATTGAGGATGAGAGAATTCGGCTCGATGTCACCCGAGACGAGCTCACGCGAACTCAGGAAGAACTCGCCGCTTACCAAACAAGATTTGAGGATGTCGAGAAACAAAAGATTGCCGCCCAGACCCGCGCTGCGGAAACCCTTGAGGAGTCTGTCACTTTGCGTGCACAATTCGAAGAAATGGAGCGTCGCGCATTGGAGGCTGAGCAACGCATCACCTTGTTGTCCAGTAAGGATGGTTATCAGCGACCTAGACAAACACCAACCCCGCCAGCCGAAACCGTCGATTTCGAGGAGAAACTTCGAGGTTCTAGGCAAGCCTTTGAAGCTCAAAATGCTCCTGACGCTGATGACCCAGGTTTCTTACCAATCCCAAATGGTGCAGCAGCCACCACAGAAACTTCTCGGAGAGAGCGACGACGAAAACATCGCAGCGCTGTCGAGGCTGAAGACAAGCGCGAGAGGGAAAGACAGACCCGTGGTGACGATGAGGAGCGTGCGAGGCGTAGGGAAGAACGGAAAAAGAGCCGCGATATACCGGATATCGCGATTACTAGGGAGTTTGCACCCATGGAAGATGAAGTGCGCGATAGAGAAAGAGAGAAGCGACGTCAGCGCCGACAAGAGGAACGCGAGCGTGAGAAAGATAGCCAACGCGGAGGCGGTCTTGATCCTAAGGAACGCCACCGTAAGTCTCGGAGGGCATCTGGAAGCGACTCATATTCTCCTGAAGTCGTTTCTCCCCCGATGGAGGACGAAGAGGAACGCCGCAGGCGTCGTGAAAAGACGCGTAAAAGCCTTCTTGCTGCTGCTGCAGTTGTAACCGCCGCTCAGGCATTTGGAGGGAGTGGAAGTCGACGCGAGCCTCCAACATCCCAGGAGAGCACCCCCCGTGAACGGGACCAAAAAGAACACAGACACCGCCGCTCTCGCACCGAAAAAGAAAACTCCTCTAGGCGATCTCGAGGACTCACAGATACCCCTAATCTATCTCAAGGCTTAACCTCTGACGACCCATCAACACCAGTTGACGAGGTGGGTGTTGAGCCAACTGGCCTCGGTATCCAGGGTCCCGATCTACGAAGCTTACGAATGCAGTCTCGACACTCACGTCTTATGATTGGCGGTTACGAATATAAAAGCCCACGAATTGCTAGCGTCGCGACTCACGTCCTCGGCGACGGTTCTGCAGGAAGTGGTTCCGGAGAAGAGGCAGCAATCCAAGAAAAGGATTCGTCTGCTAAAGGTTGGGGTAAAGTTCGTGGACTTTTATTGAAGCGAAACCAAACCGCAATGTAACGATATTTTAACGATAGTACTACTACGATTGCTACGATGTGAATTGTATTTTCTATATGCTTTTGTTGATCTGTTTTTTATGACGACTAACATACGCTTTTGATTCTTGGATTTTCTGTTTTTGTTTTCTGTTTTTCTGTTTTGGTCGTTTTGACTTTCAGATTTTGATCTTTTTATGCTCATATATTTCATCGAGCCTTCATTCATATTGTTTAAGACTTCGTCTTTACAGAAAAGCTTTGCAGGGGGGTTGTTGCTCTGATTTTATTGGATTTTAGCGAGCATCTCCTTGTATAGTTTTCTTCGTTCGATCTTTGCTTTGATTGCTTACTCTCTCTCTCTCTCTCTCTCTCTCTCTCTCTCTGTCATCTATAAAATCATAGCGGGGACTCGTTTGGGTGTTTATGATTTTTGGGTGGTTTCCGGCTCCTATAGCTACGTGTATTTTTTTGTCTTGCTTGCTTGTACCTTAAGTGACGACCTGAAATGATACAAACTAATGACTCCGCTCTTCAAACAATCTTCATTTCCACCTCTCACTTAGATAGCCTTAATAGCACATACATATTTTACCTCGCAATTTTGGAAACCAGTCCGCTCCTCAAGGGTGTTCCACGGTTCCAATAGCTTTTGTATAGAGGGTTCCAGCGGATTCTTAAAATATATCAAGTTCCGATACGCGCTGAGGCTTTTAGCTTTCTCCAGCTGTGCTTTTTGTCATCACGTCCTGAGGCGCTCAAGCTTTCGCCTCCAGCTTTTATCTGTATTTGCAAGGGGTATGCAAGCCCGCTCCGAACCATCGTTCGGGACATATTGCTCCATCTTCCCATCACCTAGATCTATCTCCCAACCCTCAAAACACATCCTCGCATCCACCTTGACCTCATCTAAAGAAACCCTCTACCCCTTTTAACTTGGTTATTTGCTCATTCCGTCCGTTAAATCTCCCTGTCCGGTTCTGCTGAGGTGTTACTATCGATCGAGCATCGCAGATTCACAAGGGGTTTCGCTTGGGCTGGAACCGCACCACCATCCGAGCCAATCATGTCAGGCGGTTCCTCACCAGACAACGACCCATTCTCACTCCCAACCCTCATCCTCACAAAACTCTCAGTCCCTGTTGCTCAGTATGTCTCCGAACCATCTGATACAATCGTCATCAACTTGACTCTCAACCCGAAGGTCGTGATCACTTGCTCGACCGTTTCCGGCCATGAGCTTGGCTATTTTGGCTGGAACTCCGGGGCGGTTGATATCAGTTTCGAAAACGAAAGCGAGGTGGTAATTAGTTATTCCTCCACGCCGACAATATGGTCCCACGGACAAAGAGTTCCAGAGACAAAGGAGTTCCTGTCCGAAAGAGTTTGGTTCCACACATTTGCAAACGTCGTCACGAGGGGTAGTAGCGATGGGAGCGGGGTTATGAAACTCAGTGTCGAGGCACTATTAGAGCATGGGACCAATTCAACGTCCTTTCAATCATCATCGGATGCATGCGAAGACGAAGCTGAGGGAGAGGACAGAAATGACGTTTCAGGCCTCAGCTCGCCCTCGAGAACGCCTAGGCCACCAGGAAAGGATAAGAAGCGGGTGGTCAAGGGAAAGATTGGCAAGATTGGGAAGGTCAAGCGTGCCAGCGTCGACGGCACGGAAGCTATGAGGAAGCTCCTCACCCCGCTTGAAAAGCTAAAGATATAATTTTTTTTGACGGCCGACGAAAAATTTGTGGATCATTCGAATTTTTTCGAAGGATTCGGTTTATATTTTTCTTCTTCTTTCCTCCAAAAAAACACGAGAAGAGTTGTGTGAATCCTTGGGATATGACATTCTAATCGCGTTTTCCTTCCCTTTTTACATTTTTCTCGTGAGTATACCCCCTTTCTGATAGTGGGTACACTTTCCATACCTTGATCTTGCTTTTTCTACGTTTTCCCTGTAGTACGGCGCTGATAGTTTTATATGCATGACTAGATGGCGCGATTTTGAATGCAGTGTCCTTCGGCTCAACCTCGAAAACGTGGTGCTGTATGGAATATAATATGCTTCACATTTATTTGAATTCTTGTTGTATTTTTTATATTTATTTTTTTCATTGAATCAATCATAATGCATGCTTGTGTACTAGATAGCGCATTTAGCGTATAGCGACATTGAACAAACTAATTATCTGCAAAACTGTCGAAATGAAATCATAATGTTTAACAGAATAATCCAGCCCACCTCCATTCCCCCCCCCCGGTTTGACTGAAACTTGGAACAGAAATATTAAACAGGAAATAGATAGACCGAATTCATAAAGGGTGAAATTGTAAGTGTTAGTTTATACAGGTAGAGAGCGATATAAAAAAGATGGGTCAACATGAACGCCGTTATTTTTTCCGTGAAAGCTAGAGAATGTCCAAAATCGAAGCTGTGAATAGAAATCCAAACAAATGCAACCGAGAAAAACCCCACCCGTTAGAATAATAATACCTTTTTAAAGAGAGAAAAAACCAAGCAAGCCAACCAAAACGCCGGGTATCATTAAGAAGCATAAAGTTTAAGCGCTAGTGAAAGAAAGTTAAGAATATAGAGCAGTAAGGAGAGAAAGGTGCCATCCATGTGACTCTAATTTGCGGTCGTGAGCCCCGGAGTCGAAGGATGCATTGTGGTAAGTGGTGAACAAGATTTTGTGTGTGTTAGACCATGTTCATTGTAAATAGGACGTAGTTGGAATGTGCTTGTCTGCTCATCGAGGCATCCTTCGAGAGAAAGCTCGATGGTTATGGGCGATGAATTATCGATATCATCGGGGGGTGAATAGTATGAAGGAGGCAGAAGCTCCATCGCGGCCGTAGCTGCGGCGGCCGAGGAAACGCTAGTAGCAGTTTTAGGACGGAGAAATGTATCATTAAACATATCTGCTGGAGGAGAGATTGGAGTTGGAGGTAGCGGCTTCCAGTGATTTGGTCGTTTAGGACGAGGGGTCAAAGATGTAACCGTCGCTGGTGAGTCGTGCTCGGGATCCTCATAATCGCTTTCATCCACGTTGAGGAATGTTGATCTATCTGAGGCGAGCAAAGTGGGGTTGGAATCAGCGAATTTATCGCACTGGATTTTCAAGTTCGGTTTGGAAGCTGTTGGGCTTGGAGAGACCAGAGAAACTTCAGAGTCGAGAAGTAACATTGAACGTAATCCGAGAGGTGCGAGGGCGGAATCTCTAATCCTAAGCGATGATGTTCTTTTTGGGATTGCTGGAAGACCGGGCATCGACTGCGCATGTTTCAGCGTCTTGGAATTATCTTTCGATGGCAAAGAAGGCTTCCTCGATTTAGAATTGACCTTGCCCGCCCTTTTCAACCGCTTATCGACTTGTCCCATGATATTCTTCAGCTTTTCCAAGCTCAAGGCGAGGGTGACTCCGGCCTTTTTGAGGCTCTCAAAGCACCGTCCCCAAACCTCAACATTGCTGACCATGACGCCGTAGGTTCGAACGAGGCCGGTGTTCTTCCAGCCCTTTCTTATGGAATTCATATATCTAGTGAGCTCTCCTAGCGCACGCATGCCCTCATACACATCTCTGAGATTCTTCTCCATCGCTGTTGTTGTCTTTTTGACGACGACATCCACCTTTTGGTTTCCAGCAGAAATCTGTTGTCTGAAGACCGGATCAGTAGCCAGCATTCTCTCAAAGACGGACGAATTGTCAATGGCAGTCTTGAGATTCTTGTGACGCTCCTCGATATCCGAGAGTGCGGTATCGAATTTGGTCGTGGCATTGTTTAAAAATCGGTTGATATCGTCAACATGGCGTTGTAAAATCTTGACGACTTCGGTTTCCGATTTTGCGAGTTTCTTGTGCAGTAAATGCAAACCGAAGGCTATTTGAGCAATGACTTTGATGAGAGGATGATATTTCAGATCCATGTCTTTGGGATTGAGTGCATTTTCCACGTCGACCTCAGCACACTTCATTGACTCCAGGAAGGGACCTTGCATGGAAGGGATCGGGTGCTGTGGAACATGAGGCTTGCTCGCCTGTAGTTTGGAGCCTGAATACTCAGATTCCGATGAATTCGTGCTATCAGACGCCGACGAATATGATCTTTCGGTCTTGTAGCCGCCGCCGTAAGAGAAACCGAAATCAGGGCTTTCGCTTCGAACACGGAAAACCCGTTTTTTGAAAAACTTGCTAGTCATTTTGAAGTCGTACATTGTGGATAATTTGCATTTCTTTGGGGTTCGTTCTCCAACCTAGTATTTGTAGTGGCTAGTCTAGTTGAAAGGGATTATAATATTAGTACCTGGCCCGCACACACGTGTTGGTCCGACTTGCGACGGCGCAAAATAACGGAACAATAGAACGAACCATCAGTGCACTTACTTATCAGCAGCCTGGAATGCCCGATGATGAACGGAGTAATAAAACTTGTGTGCCGCAGTTTAATTTAATTATTTGTTGGCCGAAGCGGGGTTTCTCTTCTGAAGGGGTGTTATTTTATTTATTTTCTATTTTCTGTATACCGAAGGTTAAATTTTTTATTTTTTGGAAAGTGTAATAGATATGTCGACTGTCGAAGGCTTTAATTCTCAAAGTACCCGTCGTTGGGTTCTTATATCTGTGGCGAGGGCTGTCCCAGAACTGTGCCTCGACCTCGTTAACTAGGACTTTTTGATTAAAATAATGGGCAATTCGACAAGCGGAGGTCTCACGATTACACAAAAGGATATGCGCAACAGGAAGTCTCATGAAACCGACGGGCGCGACCCCTCCGAATTTATGATATTTTTTTCTGTCCGTTCAGAAAATCCTCGGTGTGCGCCCCTTCCAGTCTCGCAAAATGCAGTTGGGAGAGACTAGGAGGAGAAACTGTCTGTCCAGCGCCCCACCTTGGTACCTAGCGTAGTAGCTTGGGGGACTTGTGATGGCTGCGCAGACACCTACATATTTCCCAGGTTGTCTTTCTCACACACCCCCCTTGCATTCCTTGCTAAAATGTCCGCCATCAGCCTTTTTGTTTTTTTTTTTTATTATTATTCTTATCCGATTCAATTCGGCCAACGATTTGATAACAAGTTCATGCGAGATCGACAGTAACTCATCATGCAAGAGCGGCCAAGTGCAACTAGCGACACCGACTTTTTTTTTTTTTTTTTTTTTTTTTTTTTTTTCTCATTCGGTTGAATGCACGAGAAAGGCGAGGCGGGGAGGCAGTGTGGATTGCAGTGTCATGAAAAACTCTAGCATACAAGTCCCGTCCTCGCCAGGAACAATCATGCTGTCTTTGATCCTGTCGCCTGCTGCTGTCGAGATCTTATGTTTGTGGCCTATGAAAAAATGCAGCCAGCTTTCGCGTGCCGTAAACGTGCACTTGTAAATTACGGCGGTGCTTCACAAGGTTGAAAAGTACCTATTTGAGGCCTCATTACTGTGCTGCCTCATACAGGTGCTCTTGCAAGCCGTAGTGGTTCATGCATAAATTAGGTAAGGATGGAAAAGCCTACCTTTGGCTTGCATGCGTCTAATTAAAGCCAAGTATGTTAACAGGTGGCGGGCGGAAGACTTTTCGCCAAAATTTCGTACATTCAATAACATATTAGTGCATTCAGGTACCACGGTCCGGTAGTCGAGTTAACTTGGACCGTGTCCTCTAGTTTGAATATCAGATAATATCAATATCAGAGCGACGACGGGAAGAGGCTCCTCGAGGAGGCCAAAAAAAAAAAAAAAAAAGAACTTACGACGGGCCGGCTATTCATTCCGTGTGTGCACTCACATCAGTTACCAATTATAGCAGGTTATTCGCGAATCAAGCCTCGATGGCTCGTTTTGCGGAATTTCGCTAGCTCAAACTCCAACCGTTGACTGTCATATCATCATTCTCATGTACCAGCCCTGACAAACTTTGAACCGTCGACGACGTGGAGCCGAACATCCTATCCGAGGGCGTCGATACTTGCGTTTGTGCTTGAGATCTGCCATAACGTAGGTGCCTAGAGAAATCTCATGAAAATTCCGCTGTTTGGGAATGTAGAGGTTTCAACTCCTTCGGTTCTCAAAAAGGTTTGCAGCAGACAAGACTACCGTATTAGTTTCTTACATCAGGGCCGGCGCTAGTGCTGCGTTGCACAAAACCTAAGTATAGCCCGTTTTGCAGCATCACTCGATTAGTCGGAGGCATCATTTCCCGATATTGCCCGTCTCGAAATCAGGAAAAAAAAAAAAAAAAAAAAAAAAAAAAAAAAAAAAAAAAAAACTCTAGCTCTGGGTTGGCTATATGACCAAAAAAAAATTAAGTTCTCTTACTGCATCACCACCGATTTAGTACTGCCCAGCACTTGCTAGCTAGCTAGCAAACAAGTGCAATGGTGAGATATATTGTTTGGATGAAGGCCTTTTACCTCTGACGGGTATCCTGTCGCCCTTCAACTTCCTAGTTGGCTTACCCGCATTGATGATATGCCGCTGCCTGTCACTCTCAACCTCATCATGGGGTTACCTGGCTGGTGAGACAGAACGTGGACTCTAGCGGCATTACGAGACGGGAGGCAAATCGCGATAATGACATTACACAACAGGACAAACCACTTTATCAATCATGATTATAGCCCAGGGCCGCCTACAGCTACGGTCTTCGTTAATCCTCGAGGCCTCGCGAATTCGTCTTATGTATTGGGGCGTTTTTTTTCTGACTTGGCGGCGACCGTTTAGGTAAACAGAAAAAGAAACACATCCTATGAGTTTTGCTCGCAGAAAGGTGCAAAAAGAAAGTGCCAAAAAGCCACCAGGAAATGAGAGCTTCACCTGTGCAGCCTTTTTTTTTTTTACTAAGAATCACTGGTATCTACTAGCGCTAGCTACAGTGATTAGCTGATCAAAAAATGGGGGTCCTGGAGAGTCTCCCAAGATCCAAAAAAAAGAAGTTTTCGGGCAATAAGTCTGCTCGATAATCTGGGAAGGGTAGAAATCTTTATTTAGATCCCGGATTAATCTGCGGAATTATTCGTCTAAGCGGTTTCAATATTTTCTCTGGAGCTATAGCTATTACTCCAACAGCGCTTGCAAAGTGGAGACCTACCTCTCTGTCGCAGTAACATGCATATAGTATCTGATTTTTAAAACTTGATAAATTTATAAATTTATAAAATTGACCATTTGGGGTCAGTTGATCAATGATCGGTTTGCTGGGATCCACTTGACTATAAAATTATTATACGATCGGCATCTATAACTGATATCTAAAGATATCTAAATGTTACCATGTCGCCGAGAGTTTGCCAAGCAAAGGAGGGTTTGGACTCTCCGTTCCTGCGGGTACATCTCCCCGCCTTTAAATGAGTATGGCTTTGGAGGTACCATTTCTAGTAATTACTTGCGAACCGTTAACTTGGCCCGTTGGTGAACCGGAAGGTTAAACCAAGGACGGTAGAAGAACCTTCTAGCCAAAATCTAGTCTCGGGACTAGCTGCTTCGTGACCGCAGTTTCAGAAGAATGGCTGGTTTCGTATTCGGATCAAAGATTCCTCGTGCAACACAAACAACATCTTTTTGAGATACCTGCGCCAAGGTCAGTCTTGTAACCCGCCAAGATGGCCTTCGTTCGTTAGGAAGAACGTGGAATTCCGGAATTTCTTCTTTTTCAGATTGAGAAACATTTGAGACGGCGAGATGGCTTTCTATTGCGAATTCGACAGACTGACGATCGTCTGGAGGGGTGGGGAAGGATCTTCGCCTGTTCACAAATCTCAGTGTGTTCGTTTGATTCAGGTGAGACATTCTGAGGGGTCCTCGGTAGGTTTGAGCCTTGCATCACGTCGGTCGGCCTCGACGTCAAATCATATCACAGAGCAGATACGCATGTTAGGAAACGAATTTCAAGTTCGTAACATTAACTCTCTCTCTTCCGCTTCAATTTGTAGGTTCAAGCTGAGATCAATTCATAAATTCAGTTTTGTCTTAAAACTGTTAGAAATGATTTTCCCTACAGCTGAAGATCAAGCTTCTTTATTGTAGTGCGATTTCTGAAGAGTTACTAGTAGAGAATTTGAGATGGAAAACCATGCATAGATCTATAGAGATAACTAGTGGATATTTTTAGCGTTAAGATACGTTGTTATCAAAGCTTTAGCGATGAATTCATATAGAACTTGAATCTACTCTCCGTGCTTCATGAAGGCAACATTTCGAGAATGCAGATATCCCCTTGGCTCTTCCCTGCCTCGAGCGCCTGGATTCGCGACGATGCTATTGGCTCCTTTGAATCTCCATCCAACATCCAACATCCAACATCCAACATCCAACAACAACGGCATCGGGCAACCCGTGCCTTCCGCACAGCAAGCTTGGTAGGTTGGAGGTTTCACGTTTAATAGCAAGGAAGCGAAAAAGAACCAACGTTAACGGCAGAATATAATATATTGATATTACGCCCAACTACGGAGCTTTACTTCCGAGATTACTAAAGAAAGGTGGTATAAAATATTGGATGCTTTAATATAACAACTATGCGCATGAGCATAGGCGCATTTGCATCCTGTCCCAACGTTTTCCAACGAATCAAAGGGCATAACCAAGTCCCTCATGTGATCTGGGGCGTTTTATATATTTCACTATTGGAAGAAAATTCATGCCTTGTCTTCTCCCCGGCGCCTAATATGACTGTGGCTGTATACCAAACTACTAACACTCGTGATAATATGGGGCGGAAGAAGGAGGCTGTGATCTCGTATATTAACTAGCTATAATATAAAATAAGGAGAAAAAAGAAGAGAAAAATCTAAATCTAAATTAAGAACCTAAAATATAAAAAATTCTAAAAATCTAAAAAAAATTTAATAATAAATTTAATAAACTAATAATAGTAATGAGATTAGATTGGTGTGCAAAAATAGATTAATAAAGCTTATATCATATAAATGGTTTATATTATAGAAAAATAATTTATTTTAATATTTTTGTCGAAATAATAAAAAGTCAAGATATTAGAATGAAAGAAGTAAGAAAGAGTATATAAATTAGTTTATGCAGAAACTTAATTAGTTTAGTAGAAGGTTGGTAATAATGGGTGTTACCTCAACAATAAAAAAGGGGTACTAAAGTGGTATAATATCAATAAAAATGTTAAATAAAAATATTAAAGTAATAATTATATAAGTCAAAAATTATTCTTAATTAGAATTAAAAAAATTATTAAAGGTTTCTAAACATAAATATAGATGTATATAATTTAAAGAATATTTTCTTTTTTAAATATTAATAACAATATTTACTAATTAGGTTAAGTGACTATCTTTAATTATTTTGATAATCTTAAATATTTTATTTACACATCAAAAATATAGCTTAAAAATATAAGTGTTAATGTTTTTAAATAATATTAAATTATTTATTTTTAATAAAACACTATATTGTTTTTATATAAATTGATTGTATAATTAATTATAGTGTTATAAAATAATTTCTAAA
>LDDX01000151.1:0-33296 GCA_012184315.1 Arthrobotrys entomopaga
TATATATATAATAATACCAATATATATTCAAAGATGCGGCTGAGAGTAGCTGCAGTGTTTGGTTCGTAGCCATATCTTCCAATAAATACTTATGTCTATATACTTGAGTATATATAGTAGCACAAATTAGCTGACCCATTCATTCTTTGTTGCAGCCTCCCTGGCACACCTCGCCCAAGCCCAACTATCACGATTCACACCCCCAGAAGACGGCTCGGTAACATACTCTGTCAACATCCCCTCCCTAACCTCAAGCTCCGGCTCCGGCGCCATCTATTTCCAAGTCAAAGCACCTGCTTCCGGAAAGCAATGGGTGGCATTGGGTATCGGCAGCAGTATGGTCGGCTCGCACGTCTTTGTAATATACACCGACGGCAAGGGCAACGTGACCGTATCCCCCCGCACACCGACAGGACACGTCGAGCCTTTATATAACCCTGACGCAAAGGTTACACTACTAGAGGGCAGCGGGATCGTGGGGGGTAATATGATTGCAAACGTGCGGTGTGACGATTGCATTCAACTTGCGAACGGGGGGTTGGATATCACTTCGAAATCCTCGAGTTGGATCTGGGCGATCAAGAACGGCAACGCGATCGATAGTTCCAGTCCCTCGGCGGAGATTATAGAGCATGATATCATGGGTGTGTTTACGTACGACTTGACGAAAGCCACCGGTGGCTCCTCCTCGAATCCGTTTATAGCCAGCAACTCCCCGTCTTCTACTACAAAGGGTGCTGGGGGAACATCATCAGCCGGTGCCAATCCAACCGGCTCTTCAACCTCCGCTCCCAGTTCTTCCGACTCCAGCGGTGAAGGCGACGATGACAGCGGATCGAGCGTTGCCGGCGGGTTTGACTTTTCGGTCATTCCAAAATGGCAAAAGACCCACGCTATCCTGATGGGCACCGCCTTTGTCGTCCTCTTCCCCCTCGGAGCAATCATCCTCCGCGTCCTCCCGTCCGGGCAAAAGGTACACCTCCACATGCTCATCCAAGCCATCTCCTTCATCATCGCAATCGCAGGTCTAGCCTACGGTGTAATGCTGGGCAAGAATCTCCAACTCCTACACGAAACGCATCCGATAATCGGAATGGTGGTCATGGGCGGGATGTTTTTCCAACCTATAATCGGGTTGATCCATCATTGGCTGTTCAAAGCTAAGGGTAGGAGAACGATTCTAGCCCCCATTCACGCAAATTGGGGTCGGGTTCTTATGATCTTGGGAATCATCAATGGCGGATTGGGGTTGGAGTTGGCGAATAACACGCGGAACGGCAAGATTGCGTATTCTGTTGTCGCGGGTGTGATGGGTTTGGCTTGGTTTGCGGCTTCCGCATCTTATTATATTAGGGGGGGTAGTAAGCAGAATGCACCACCGAAAAGTCGAGATTCGTCCGAGTAGATGAGATTTTACTAGTTTTACTTTTTTTCTTTCTTTCTTTTAGCTGTTTTTTAATAATTATTTTGTCCTTGTATTTTTTTTGGTAGTTCTTTCAGTGACATGTATGATACTGGGTTGGGTTTAAATTTATGTGTGGCTTCTAATATAGGCGTTTTTATCTCTCGAAGTCTATGATTTACCGTCTTTTTCATTTTTTAATAATCATAAAGTCTTTTAAGCCGTGGCAGTGAGTGATATATAACGCGGTTATTTTTCATTAGCTGCTCTAAAAGAGTTGTGTATGGTATAATCGTAATTATCCATGGATCCAGCATGCAGCTACCGTGAAAAGTAACAGATCGAAGGAGTCTACACTCGTGAATTTGGATTCCGTGTTGAGTCTTCACAAACTTCAGTCAGGTACCGTTCACCAGTCTCGGCACACCGTTCACTTCATCCTCGTAGATTGATTTGATATAAAATCTCTCTATAAAACACCAAAAAATCCCAACTACAAAGGCCATTCTCTTACATGATTACGAAATTCCAAAGTTCCTAAGATTATGCAAAAATTAATTACAAAAAAAAAAAAAAAAACAAATCATCACAATAATCTTATCTTTGAATTTCCTCATTCAAGACATCATCACATTAACTAGAAATCCAACACTTAAAAAAAGTTACTCCCTAATTATAAACAAAAACACCAATGAAAAAAAAAGCAATGACCCCAAAAGAAACGCTCTAATGCTATGCATGCAAAGTCGTAAACTCAAAAAATGACAGTAAAGAGAAAAGAGAAAGAGAAGGCAAAAACTCAAAACAAGGAGAAAAGCCGCAAAAGAGAGCTAGAGAATAAAACGATGTGGAGTGATTAATGAAGGAGACTGGTACCATAAAGTGCGTATTGTGCAAAAGTCTTTTCTCTATGCAAGCGAAATAAATTATCTAAAGATAAAAAGGATGGCGGGTAGGGAGGGAGAGCTATACTATCAATCAAAAGAGGAAAAAGAGGGCGACAGCAGCGAGTATGAGAGATGGTGCGGCACGGACGCTGCTACCACTGTTGGGAGTATTGGTAGAAGACGTGAGTTGCTCGTCGTTCGAGTTGGTTGCCGTAGGCTGTGTGGTAGACGAACCATCGCTGTTCAGCTTGACTGGAGGTGTGGTGACAACGATAAATGTAGATTTTGAAGGAGAGTTGGTAGACGGCTTGGGCTTATCCGTCGTGGTTTCTTTCTCAGATGTCGAGGTAGTACTAGGTTTAGAAGTGGTAGAAGCTGCAGAAGTGGTATAAGGTTTAGTTTCCTGTTCTATAATAGACGTCGTTTTCCTTGGCTCCTCGGTGGTAGACGTAGAGGTCGTGGTCGTCGAGGTAGTCTTTGGAGGTGGAGGTGGAGGCGGGAGGGTTGTGGACTTACTGGTGGTGGGTGGGGGAGGAGGCGTGGTAGTAGTGGTGGTCGTTGGGGGAGGTGGTGGAGGAGTAGTAGTGGTCGTCTTCGTCGTCGTTGGATCCGGCTTTTTCGTCGTGGTGGTGGTTGTTGTTGGTGGTGGAGGTGGTGGTGGTGAACTCGAGACAACGTTACTGCCGCCGCCTCCAACAATCTCGATGGATCCAGAAGAACCGCTGCTATCTTTGTAACGGTAAATAGACGCACCGGTCGAGTAATCCGTGATAGTCAAAGACTGCACAACCATGTCGAATGGCCCTTGGCTATAATCAATTTGACCGCCAGCCCACTCGATAGTGCCGGGTGCGTTCGACGGGTCGCCGGCTGCCCATGGTCCGAACTTAATTTGCATTGGAGTCTGAGGATAGACGTCTCCGAGGGAAGCCCTGGTTAGGACGCGAACAGAGGCTCCGTCGATATACCAAGTGATTTGATCGGGCGTCCAGTCAACCACGTATGAGTGGAACTGGCCGGTGGCATCAGCGACTGGTTCGTTGCTACCGTAGATGTGCACATCCTGATTGCCTTTGGAAAAGATGTTTGTTTGAACATTTCCAGGAGCGTTACCAATGAATTCCTAGAAGATCCAAAGAGTTTAGCTTATGATGTTTATATATCTACAGATAATGAACCGTAGCTTACCACATCGATTTCATCCAAATCGTCACTTTGGTGGACGAGGGAGCTGACAATACCAGCACCAGGGCCAGCCTTCATGACAATTTCGGTTCTTCCCCAAAAGATGTAAAATTGAGATTGCAATGTAGGCGAGTCGCCTTTCATCTGGACGCTCATGTGCATTCCATCGCCTTGGTAGGATATTCTCGACTCGGATGAAACGATATCGAATCTAGGAGGTGCACCTTGGTTCTTGGTGAAGTCATAGGTGTATGTGCCACCGAGAGCTGGGTCATCTTGAAAACCTATTTGAGTAAATTAGCTTCTGTTCCGGATGCCGCACCGTAAAAGAAAGATGAAAGACAAGGGAATACTTACATCCTTTAAGAGGGTTGCAAGTGGAGCTGGTCTGCGCGATAGCAGCTGGCAGTAAGCTCGAAGCTATCAAGATAAGCCTGCTGAGCTGCATCTTCAAAGGAATGCTGATTGTAGGACTCGGTCTTCTGATGAAACTCTAGAAGAGAGGGTAACGGAGATGTTTTAATAAAAAGAGGAATATATTGATAAATAAATGCGAGGTGCAGGCGGTTGTTTTTATGCGCAGTATTTCGAGCTCAAAAAAAGAAGCTGATCCGGCGCACTCGGTCTCGGCCACCCCTCTCTCTCTCTCTTTCTCTTTAGCTCTGCGACTTTAGCGGCAACGCAGAACCACGGTGTGGTGAGAATAGGTGGAGTGATAGTAATTGTGCACCGAAAAACGAGTGGCTGAACGAAACTAACGGAGCGAGCTAACGAGCAGGGTCCAAAAAGCACGCAGGAACGCCTGTTTGGGACGGCCAGCTGCAATGTTTGATCCAACAAACTGCCTTGAATGTTCAGCTGCGAGCGGATAAAAGTGGAAAGAGCCCAAGCAAATTCAGCCTAGATCCGATCTAATCCTGTGTCGAAATCCGCTGTGCCCAAATAATAACCAATCAGCGGTAAACTCGCCGACTCACGAGCTGCCCAAATAACGAGGAGGCTGAACTGCGAATCACCGTTCGGCCTAAAATCTGTCACTTTTTTTTTCTGCTTTCGTAAGGCGGTAAGAGTGGAGTTTGAGCTGCAGAGCTAACGTAGCTAACAGGCCGCTTGCTTGCTGCAAATGTCAAACGAGTGACGATAACCGATATCAGGATATCGGTTCGCAAGTGGGGAGGTTTCTGGTGAGAACGAATGTCAGAGATTGGAATGAGAACGTAAAAGAATGATGAATGACTGCCTGGAAAGAAAGGAATTCTCACAAGACGGATGCATCTCCGGCCTCAATATATATTCTACCCATCTCTTGACAAATACGCCTTTGGTTCCCCTCTTCCACATATCCTTTCACTTCGTCGAGGTCAGGGTAGGTGTGATCCGAACTGCACCTGGGCTGGTTTGCTCAGCTTTTTTTTCTTTTCCGCCCATGCAACCTCCCTCTAGTTAGACTGGGGGCCTGTGGAGCCCCACTACGGCAAAACGAAGTCATATTAGTCTTGGAATACTATCACCAGAACAAAAAAATGTCGCAGATGCCATGCCGCTGCAGAGGTTCTTTTGCAGAGAAAAGATACTTGAATGCTCCGATGGCGTCCCGCTTTTCCCATTGATTTTGCCATTTGGGTAGCATTCAGGACTGCATCACGCTATTGCAGGCAGGGTCCGGCATGTCCAGGCCCACAGGCTTTTACCTATACTTAGACCTAAACATATTGTCACATTCCTATCACCTCCCTTTCTACCTTCTCTTTGGTCCAGACCAGGTAAGATACTCGTTCGCATCTGGCTTCTTCTTCGCTGAGCTCAACCCGGACTTCCCGACTAAAATATTTTTTTTCCCCCGTGACCTTGTCGCCCTCGCATTCTATAGCCTTGTGTGGTTGGCGTGCGCTTGTCGCCCCTTCTGAGGTTACATCTCGTTTGATGGTCAACAGTCTTAACATTCTCAATACGATAAAAACTAAAAAAAAATTAAAAAACGTAACGCTAACTGGGGAAAAAAAAGGTTTTACTAGTATACTTTTAATAGAATTTTTCGCGAACTTTCGCCTTTTTCATCAGACCACAAACCTTCATCATGGGGTTTCAATGTTTTCTGGCCCTGGAAGGTCCGATTCTTAATACTGCTGATATAAGCTTTTCGTCAAACCGCAAAAGGGTCTTGCACTGACGTCTTTTTGTCTTCGCTTGCACCTGAGTGTCACCGTTCCTCAAGACATCTGCACCTTTTGCAAATATTGATTGCATTTGTGTCGAGATTCTGACTTTTTTCTGATGTCAAGATGCATTGGATTCTAGAATTGCTCGGAGTTCTCCTCTTCAGCCTCGACAACGGTCAAGGTGCCTCAAGGCTAAACTGAGAAACGGCCAACGGTTAGAGCCAATAGATCGGAAGGGGGGTTGGTTAACGGTCGGTAGTCTGGGGCCGGTGAACCCCTGCCTGGTCTCGAGGGCCTGGTCTCGCTGCCAGGACCCTGAATATCGATGCCACAGAACAATGAACAACACATAATTTCCAACACCACCGCAACACTTTTTTAGATTGAACTTCTCGGCCTTGCGAGACAAATGCGGCAGTGGCAACATCATAGCTCGTTATCGACGTTTGCGGCAGCCTTACATATATATCTGAAGATTTTAATATTTAATTGAGTTTAAGAACAATCTAGACGTTATCATGGAGTCGCAGCTGGTAAGTTATACTCCGGAACATAATCTCAGCCCCATGAACTTAACTTAAAAACGGTATCAAATTTTTTCATGTTTGAACCCTCTCACCATCTTGGTCGTTAAACGTGTCAGAAAAGAGGTATAAAAAGACGACAATCGAGGTCGTAATTGAGAAGTTCAAGCCAATATCCATTTTTCTATTAAGTTACTCTTATAAACTTGCTACCAAAAAACCTATCTCAAATAGCTCAAGCTATTCTATTATTTATCAAGATGATTTTTTGGAAGAATGCAGGCAATGCCTCCCCAAACATGCAATTGTTTGTAAACTGCCCACCATCCACCAATTCTTCTCCTTCATCATCTTCAAAGATGTTTAAGAAACAACGTATCTCCAAAACCTCCGTTCTGGCCATCGGCCTTGCGGCTACCATCTCGCCAGTTTCAGCTCTCGTGGCTCCAGCACCTTGCATTGTCGAAAGGCAAGCCACCCGTGTCTCGCCTGCATCTGCCACCGGATGTGTGAGTACCTCTATCCCAGGCTTCATCTGGGATACTGAAGCTTGCGGCGATT
Organism: Arthrobotrys entomopaga; assembly: GCA_012184315.1. Classification (NCBI taxonomy): domain Eukaryota; kingdom Fungi; phylum Ascomycota; class Orbiliomycetes; order Orbiliales; family Orbiliaceae; genus Arthrobotrys; species Arthrobotrys entomopaga. The sequence continues at coordinate 6,719 of LDDX01000151.1, forward strand.
CCTTTACGGCCTCCTGGGAGCAACCAATCGGCGATTGGTCTAACCCTCCAAAAGTCAACATCAACGTGGCGGGCGTCCCCCTCGTAGCAACTGTAGACACCGGCTCCACCGGTCTCGTCGCAGCCATGAGTCTGTTCCCAAACCACAACTTTACCCTACAGACGCCAACGAGTATCTTCTACTCTAGCAGCCACTGGCTCGAAGAAGGTTACGAAGAATGGATCGATATGACTTTTGGGCCTTACAAAATGAAGACTAAGATCCTAGTCAAAGACCACGAGGTTTGCTGTCCCACCTTCGATTCCACCACGGACGGGCACAGATGTCCGGCGAGCAAAGTCGCCGACGGCTGCATATGCAGTAAAAACTGCCCGAGCTCGAGTTCCAGCCCGAGTCCCACATCCGGGGTAACAAATAAAAGACTAGCCGCGAGAGACCCACCCGCTGCCGTCGCGTACATGGGTATCGGGTTCGGACGAGGCGATCCACCCATCGACAACCCCTTCATGAATATCGTATCATTCAACGACATCCCTATCGGCGATGCTTTATGCCAAGGCTATGTCATCACAAACAAGGGAATCACGCTAGGTTTAAACAAGGAAAACACCGAGGGTTTCTTCTGGACTTCACTCGAACAGAATGGCACCTCAGGGATGAGAGATTGGGATACCCCATCCATCCAGTATACCCTTGACAACAATCCAGAAACTGAGGGTACCCTTCTCGTCGACACGGGTATCGCCAACTCGTACTTCTCTAATACGCCAACGTTCACTTCGCAGAGTACCTTTAACGTTTCGTTTCCGGGTGATTCCGGAAAGTTTACGGTGCGGTATGATATGAGTGAGGGAAATACGAATTCTCCGAATCCGATGCAACCGATTGTTTTTGGTGTCAGTTCGAGACCGGGGTATATCAACTCTGGGAGGAAGTTGCTGAATTGCTTTGAGCTCGCGTATGATTCTGTTGGTGGGAACTTTGGATACCGTTATCTGAATGATACCAAGGCGGCGGGGTGCTCTGATTATGTTACTGTTAATTTTTAGATTTGTTTTATAAAACGTACGGGGATTGCGTACAAGACTAGGGGGGGTCTTCGTGCTGCACGGCTGGTTTACGAGAAAATAACTAGGGGGTTGCATTTGATTTCGATAGTACTTTTTTCTTATAAAAGCTTGCGGAAAAAAACTGGAAACATGGATAGCTATCATCGAGTCATAAAATGGTCTACTTGGTATAGATTTGCATATGTATAGTTTAATTTAGTTTGTTATATATTATTGAATTTCATTGATACATTAAAGTTTAGTAACCCTGTTTCACCTAAATCGACCTGAGAATTTGATTCTTTAAAGGCTAGGAAGTAAAAAAAAAACTCGGATTTAATTGTTATTCAATACACACAAACATTAAACCAATAAATATTACTATATCAGTGTCTGTTCAAACCGTCTCTGATCTCAAGGAACCTTCTGTAACTCGGTGCGGTCCACTTCCTGACCTTCTTACCCCATATAATCATCGGAATCGTCAACGCGGCAAAGAAAATCTGCAGCACAGCGATAATAATGTACGAATTCTGATTCCCCGCCGCGTCGATAAAATCACTACACGCGAACGTGAAAATCATCCCAAAGGTATTATTGATAACCGACACTCCAACCATACCCTCGATAACCATCTCGGGATAACAATCAACGAGATAAGCCATGGCGATATCACCCGCACAACCCCACCCGAACCCGATCAAACCCAGTCCAACATACGGTCTCTGCCAGGTCCACCCCTGAGCGCTACCGATTCCAAAAACGAGAAGTCCGGCAGGACAGATGATCAAGTTTGCAAGACCGAGCCAGAGACGGTATTCTGCTTCTTTCAGACCGTTGTTTTTTCTCGCCATCCATAGCACGAACCAATCGCTCAACGGACCGGCGTACAAACAGCCAATGATAGCGCCAATCAAGCAAGGCACGTTCATGAGCGCCACGCCGTAGTTGCTGTAATTCCACGGATCGTCGTACCAGAGATTATCTTCGGTTGTGAGGTAGAAACTCAACCAGGCATCTTGAGCGCCCCATTGTAATCCCGAATAGATGACCGCGGGGAAGGCGAAAACACGGAAACCCTGGATGAGACGCTGCAAGTATTGCATCCCACCCCATCCTTTCAGGTTGCTAGCCGGGGTGATCAACGCGATATTCTCCCAGTAGGTTTTTTTGACCCTGGGGTCTTTCCCACGTTGTACGAGAGGTTCTGGAGCCGGGGTTTCGTTCAATCCCGTCTTCTTCTCCGGATCTTCGTTATCAGAGGATCTCGAGGAGACTTTCTCGCCTTCGGTCTTTTCATCTTCAGTATTCGTCGCTTTTACTCCCGCGCCCTTAACCACCAACCCTGGTGTGTCCGTGGCGTAGTATTGCAGGTATCGCTCCCGGTCAAAGTATGTCTCCTCCAGTCCGAAATAGAAGACGACAAACGAAACAGCGTAGAATATGACGCCCAACCAGGGCACCCATCTCCAACCGAGCGGACCGCCTGCAATGTACCCACCGATCAACGGGCCCAGGTATGTACCGATCGAGGTGGAAAGAATGTAAATAGCGAGGGCGCTTCCGATATTGTGAGAATAAAAGATATCGATCAAAGACAGCTGGACGATTGTTTCGGCGCCGGACTCGGACATTCCGACGAATAATTGGTTCCCAATGGTATCGCCGACGGTTTGGACTCTCGCGAACCAAATCGAGCCAATCAGGCCCAGGATCATGGAGACGAGGTAGCCAATCCGCCTTCCGTAAAGAGTCGCCAGAGCGGCAATGAATGGAGAAAAATAACCAATTCCCGCAAATAGCACGCCGGCTCCATCGTTGTAGATGTCATATCCGATGCCCTGTGTGTGTGTGCGTGCGGCGCGCAGAAATTATTAGCAAGCACATTCCAAATCCGTTGTGAGGCCTCGTCATGTCATCGTATGCCATGGACACCGCCCAGCAACACAATCGTGTGAAGAAAGACAAAGGTGAGATTTGGGGGAGGGAAGTATATATGTACCAATTCGTCCAGGGCGCTGTCGGCAGTACTTCCGGCGTTATTCGAGGTCGCCGCTGTCAAGCCCGTGTAGAACAGGACGAGCAGCGCATGCCAGTACCTCCTTTGCCAGGCCCAATTCAAAGGATCATTCGGACTGTCCGTCGGGTGGGGGAAGAGGACGATTTCTCCTTCGGCGCTTTCAAAAATTCGCTCGGTACCTGGGATTTCTTCTTTGTCATGACTGGCGCTCATCTTTGAGTTCGATTTTGTGGTTTTCACCGCAACTACAAATGCGACTCGATTGAAAAGAATGGATCGAGGTATCGAGGGAAAACGAGGAAGTGTCGCACGGGACCAGAGAAAGGATGAAAAGGTTCTGAGTCCTTCATTTTAAAAGGATGAGCGTTTTGTGCGCTTCTTGCGTACATAGTAGGTACAGGAAAGCTTCTTTTTTTTTTTTTAAGGTGCAGCAATGGCCACCGGTATGTAACTAAGTACTTGTGTACCTTTTTCTTTTTTTTCCCGCTCGTGAATAGGAATCTCCCTAGCTATTCTAGGAATTTCATCAAAAGGGAGTGAGATTAGGGTCGTATGGACCATTCAGAGCTCCATGTGCCAATTTTTTGGTTCCAAACTTGATTTCTCAACCAAGCCTGCTTGGCCCAGCTGCCCAAAAGATAAGCTCCTCGCATGTGGAGCCAATCGCCGATGTCGATATCTCAAAGCATCATCCTTGCCAATTTTTTTGGGAGCTGCATTTTGTACTCGCTTTCTGACCACTGATAAGGAAGAAAAAAATGAAAAATTCTCGGCGCATCTGCCGCTTTAGTTTAAGAAGCTAAAATGTCGATTTCCAGGACTTGCATCATGTACCGATTTCCCAAAGGAGGGCGGCATCTTCCAAGTTGATTACAGCCTTGCTGCATAGTATGTAGTACTTTCTCTTGTGCATGTTCGGCCTGAAACGAGTAGTCTTAGGCGAAGTCGTCGGGAGTTCAAAGAACGGATATGATACTTAGTAATTACTCGTTTAACGAAGGAAACCCTGAATATCTACCGGACTCCCGTTTAAATTGGCCAGCCCAGCTAGATATCCAGGATATCTGATTTAGGTTCGATTCCCGACGACGGGAATCTGCGAGTGGTCTGATGACGCTTTTGATTATGGACTTTTGGTGCATGAAAAATTGAAAAAAGCGGCGGATATGCAAACACCATGCAGATAACATGGACTAAACTAACGATTCGGTAGCCTAGACGGCTCGTTTCACTTGGCCCATTCGCTTATAATTACTTTTCGCAATTTAGATATTATATTCGTTATGCTAATATATTACACTACAGAACTCTGCTAAGCTATCAAAGTACACTCCCGACATATTAAATACGGCTTATAGACATCGTGCATCGTTAATAATGGCAATTGTGCAACTCCTATGAAACCCGATAGACTCCAAAAATAAAAACTCATGCAGGCCGTTAGGGAAAATGCTTCGGCAACTCCGTTAGAATGCGAAAATGGCAGCAACACCAAATGACGCCAGTAAAGAGAGAATGCTCGGTGCGAGAGCGGCACCAATGTTTTTCTTGGTCGATGACGTCGAGTTAAGCTGGGTGAATATACTGCTAGGGTCGTAGGGCTCAGCAGGCGTCTCAGAGGCTCTTGTTCCGTTCCAGCAATAACGGTCAAAGCATTGGTTGCAAACATCGGGCACAGTTGCTTTGGCTCTCGCCCAAGTTCGGCTCATGATTGCACATCCAACGCATTGGGGCCAGTCTGAGTCCAGAGTAGAGTTTCCTCTGGTCGCAACCAAATAACCGTTCTCAATTATAGCATTTCGATCAGAGATGTTGTAGGAGAAGGTATAGGTGGAAACGTTGGAATTGAAGACGAATGGATAATTTGGAACGTAAACCACGAGAGGTGGGACGGTGCCGGTGAAATTGGTGGCATCGCAACCAAAAAATGTAGGCCTCGAGTTCAGGCCGAGGTTAACAAATGTATTCTGATCGGGAACCGAGGGGAAATTGGTTCCATTGCTGAGATTTGTTTCTAACGATCTAGCGTATGTAGCAACCATAGCAGTTCCGTTCGGCCAGTTAGCGCTGGGGGCAACAGTATCAGCGGAAGAATCAACGGCGAATATAACATCGACATTGCGCTCCGGCTGAATAAGTGGTTGCAAGGGAATGTTCTGAAGGTCCTCTCCACCGTCGACAAGAGTCAAACGATGGGATTGAGCCGAAGGATTGGTCTTCTCGTTCCATCCGAAGAAAGGGTTAGGAGTCCAATCAGCGATATCGTTTTCGGCGCCGCTGAGATTATTCAAAAACTTCTCGACGATGGTATCAAGCACCTTTGGGATCGCCGCGGTGACAGAGTCGATGTTTAGTAAGAATTGGTTGAACAAGGAGGACGAGGTACCCATCACGAAGGCCGCATTGTCGAACCCTCGAATACACTTTTGATTATCGGGGATAGCACCTCCAGAGAAATTGGACCCGACATATCGAAGAGGCTGGAGAAGTATCAATTAGCATATGAACTCTGGCGGTTAGAAGCTCCTATAGGTTTAAACTTACAGCAAATCCAAAGACGGTAGGATCCCAGCTTCCCATTTCCCACGGAGTAAATTCAAAGACTGTGGTATTCAACGAAACAAGATCTTCCCCTGGGGCTCGACCATCAGCCACAAGTATGGGCATTGGAGCGTCTCCTGATGTGAAGGTTGGGTCGTTGGACAGACTCGACCAGGTCACGTCCAAGCCTCCCTGGGGGTAATCCATAAGTTGAAATGCCAGTGCTCGACCCCATAAATCGGTGATAGAGGTGTTGAAGCCCGCATCGGCTTTCGAATCAACGGTAGTGATCAAATTTTTATAATAACTAGCGCCGGAGATAGGTTCGTTCACACCTCCATTAGGCCCGACGAAAATAGAATCCTCAAATTGCCACAAAGAACCAGTTTTACCTGGGGTAGAATCGAAGATGGCCTGTACCGATGTAAAGTTGTTGAGCGACAAGCTTCCTACTAGCCACCCGCCTCCGCTCAATCCTGCCAAATAGGTGGACGATTGAAGCAGACCACCGATATGCCCTGGAGACGTCGAATTACTCGTCCGCGAATCAAAAGCAGACAGCACACCGGCGCCGTTCATAAGGGCTCTGTACCCTCCACCAGAACACGCAATTGCAATGTTTGGAATCAGAGACACATCGTCGCCATTCTTATCAATGTAAGCGCCGGCATCAAAGCCCGAAATATTTATTCTCGTCAGAAAGTCTCTCAAAGACTGGGTTGTAGCGGTTCTTCGCTTCTGCAGCCAAGCCGTCTCCTCGCTGGAGAGTTTGCCTGCAGCGCGGATGGTCGGTCGTGTCGAAGGGCAGGTTACGGGTGCTGGAGCGTATCCATTTGGGGCGTCGGGAACAACGCGCTTTTCGAGCAGAGCCTCACGCGACTCGTCGAAGGCGGCGCTCGGTGCAGCTAAGCCTGCCGAGAAAAGGCCAAGATTTAAAAGTAGAGTGGTGATACCAGGTCCTCCCATCACTAAAACACCGAATATGACGTCGTTTTATTAGATTTATTTTTTCGTAAATATCGCAAATAAGGGAGTGAAATCGATAAGAAAAGTGGCCGTGAGACACTCGATAGTAAGGGAATCCAGGAGATTATAATTAAGAGGCTCGTAAGACTTGAGTCGTGTGCTCCTCTCCGGTGCCAATGATTGCCGAAATTAAATGTTTCCCTCGAACTTTGGACTTTCTTCTTACGATCAGGGGACAAGGAAACAACTTTAAATAACTTTTTGATGTTGACAGCGATATGACCCCCTTCAGCCTCGGAAGGAACGGAAAGCGAGTACGTAACTCCCTCAGGTATTTAAGCACATACCAAAACAGCCAAAGACGGTCACCAATCGACCCTTGATTATTCGGAAGCGTTGCTAACCTGAAATTCACGGGCTGCGAGCGATCCGATTCGTCGAATGGCGGGGGATATGTGGACCCAGCGTTGCATTGATATGTGTGTCGCGCAATCCAACAAGCAGCGGGCGTTAAAATCCATTTAAATCTCACACCAAAACTACCCCATAGCCAAGGCAAAATTCGCGACATAGCCCCGATACAAGGCGGATATCCCGGGGACCACAAGTCGGAATATATCATATTTCACATATAAATACCAATTGATTACTGTTGTCCGACAATAGACTTTGTTCTAGTCGTCTAGCTGGGCCAAGAATCGTTGATTTCTCGAACACTAGCTTTTTCTGATCCCCAGGATCTTAGAAGAGATCGACCACGCACGGCCCCTGTACGGCTGTGCTCACATTGCATTGCACATCATCCCGGCACATGAAGATCTACCTACTGCAAGGATCTCTGTTAGGAATGTAAGTATTTATAAACAACTGCTTTGTGGGCCTATAACAGGACAAAACATCTAATTAGGTTCGGCATGTATCCCGGCCCGGCGAACTTGTGCATGCAATTGGTATTCATTGCAATTGTGCCTTGCGTCAGCACTCGCCAAGCCCCTGGTGTCAGCGTCATCTTCAATAAAAAGAAGGACGTTGCGTTACCGCCTGGGATTAAACCGCGAATAAGGGGTATTATAGTACAGCAGATATAAGCTTGGAGTGCAAACATTTAAATATTTCATTATAATATCGTTGTACCGCTCAAGCCAGCTCTGACCCGCAATATACTGCTCACTTCAAGTCATTAACATCGCTAACGAATATTAATACTATAGAAATCAATTTGCTTAGATTTAGTTAGTATATATAGAAACTATCAAACTAAAAAATACGCCCTTGCTAAAACTATCTTGACAAAAATTAACGCTGCTATTGTTCATTCGATTCACGGCTTTGCGATCAAAATTTAGCGCATATAATTCCACTTAACAATACAGATTGACAGGTAGATATGTGGGAAGGAGACGAGGGTAGAGTAGACATGTAAATATATATTTTGTAGACCATTGAGCTACGCAAGAGCCAAGAAAAGCGAATACGACGATGCAATGGCGTTGATTGCAAAGATGAAGGCAGACTTGTGATATATCGGAAAACAGTCGGTCTCCGGAACTTCTCGCTTGATAAATTGATTTAAGCTGCAATCATCCTCTGATTTTGGTTTTGGAGCAAACCATCGGTTTTAGTCTTGAGGGAGTCAATAGTCTTTGAGAGCTCGCTAGGCAGAGGTTTCGCTGTACCCCACTCCCGCTCCAGTTCACCAGTGATGAGCTGTACTTCGTCTGCTAGGCGATAAGTAAAGATGACAGCCGAACAAATATCCAAGATTCCTGATGCCCATTCAACTTTCCCAACAGATTGTCCGGCAACAATAGTAGCCCGTTGTTTTACAGTTCCAACCTGCCTCTCGAGTTCGATGCATGCCTTCTTCAAAGGCAAGAGCTGCTGGATCAACGCGTTGCAGTCTGAGGTTGTCTTTTGGATAATTTGTTGGATACCTGGAATCATTTGCTGGACGACCTGCAGCTGGGACTGTTGATATTCACAGTCAAGAATGCTGCTATTGCAATGGTTCATATTTGCTTGCGTTTTATTTAAGAGTTCTCTCGCGCTATTGATGGAGTTTTGAGTATCCCTAATCATACCATCCAAGTTTACTATCTGGCTCACACGAGGTGTATCGGCGGCACGGGATATCAAAAGGCCAAAAGGACCCATTGTCTATAAAGCAGAATGAGTTGAGCACGTTAGTTGGTTCTCTTGGCTTGCTTCGGTTATACTAGCATATAGAAGTCGAATTTCGAATCCAACTATACTCACAAAAAGGTCTACCGCAACGCCAACAACGTCATTGGCCGTTTCCTGAGATCGCTTCTTTCCCTCAAGGTCCCCAAGCGAGCTTTCTTGGAGTTGGATGTTAGCCTTCAGTGTAACTTCTTGTCCTCGAAGATTAGAAATTTCCGAGCGCAGTGACGATAGCTTTGATTGTGCATCCTGAAGTAGCGTAGAAACTTTTGTCCCAAGAGCCGCGAGATTTCCGTTCTCGTTAGACAGCTAAAAGATTTTATTAGTGATTGGTGCTGTTTCCGGTTTAACAACATTGCATTGTGTGTCCCACGACGATGGGTTTAGGGACTTACGGAACTATGGTGAGCGGACAATGTTACTGTGCCGCCTTCAGCTAGCTTTCTAGCCATAACAAAAGCTTCAACCGCCTGAGTTGAGAGATTGGACTGTTGCTCCTCGTCCAAAGGTCGTTTGTCAAAATCACCTCGAATGAAGATTGCAAGTTTGTAGATTCGCATCATAGCATTCTCCAAAGCCAGGATTGTCTTTTCAGTACAATCTGGCACGACGGTGTTAATTTGGACGCCCAGACTCCTGATGGCAGCTTCGATTCTCCCTCTCTCCACCTGAAGGCTCGAAACTCTGGAGTTGAAGTCAGACATTTTAGCAGTAGATAAAGGGCTGTCTAACTTGTAGTTATCAAGTTTATTGGAAATAGTGGGTACGAGACCAGAAATAGTATATAAATTTTCAAAGACAGTTCTAAGTTCAGTAAAATGTTTGTTGAAATATTTGAATATTCAGAATGGGGAGAGGGGAATCTATCGCCATTTATATTCCTATGAGACAACGTTCGAAGGTAATATTAAATGCTAGCTACGGAATAATCCGACTTGTACTAGCCCAGGCACTGGAGTCGTTCCTACTCTTGTCAGCTCATGTATCATTGGTCTAGGCCTTTGGGCTGAGGAGATCACGAATGGATCCTAGCTCAGGATTGCCAGCCATTGTGCATCAATCTCATATACATCTCGTACCAATTGATGAAACTATATTGTTTCTTGATGTAATTTGCATTCATAAAATTTAGTCAACGTAATGAATTTAAACTGTGACACAGTTTACCCCCACCGATTGAGGAGCCAATTAAACTACTAAGCAGTAGCTCCGTATAGTGCACCATGGCTTGTTACGTATTTTTTTGGTCCATACATCAGCCGTTCTTCTTCTGCCGGTGAAGATATATATCAATATTTTCACGGCGATATCTTTATTGTTTAGTCTCAGCTGTGCCCGAAGTCGTCTGGGACTGACACTACGGTCGAGCAAAGTATGCATACGTACTTTGTTAACGTACTTTTTAGGTCAATTATCCGACACTACTGCAGTGTGCTTTAGCTTAATCTCGAGTTTAACTTCAATTAGACTTTCAATGCGTTTCATGGCGCTGTGGCTCTATATCACCAGGTTGTAATATCGCTGCACATGCATATACATACCTTCATTATGATTGCTTATATTTTTGCCTCGAGCGCCTGGATTCGAGTCTAGCCTATGTCAACATATTTCAATAATTCATCTCTGGAAGTTATACCCGACCCGTGTGTCCTGGACGCACTTCGGGATAGCTGACCCGCCAACGCACTTCGCGCACTTCGGGATAGCTGACCAGGGCCAACGCACTTCGCGCACTTCGCGCACTTCGCGATATACAGCCGACTCGGTTCGGTCCATATGCATATACAATGGACAGGGACCAACTGAAATTGACATGTAAATTTTCCTAAGTACATGCAACCCCGCTACTGATCCGTCTAGCTAGGGCCAAATCACAGCATCTCAAACCGCCCACGTTTCAATATCCTCGTTCTGACCTACTGAGGAGTTTGAGTCGTAATTTTGGACTACTAGCTAGCTATCGCTACATCTGCATTCTTTGCTTGTCCCAGCAAAGCTACAAGTTGATATGCTTCGGCTATAGCTATAGTTTCATCAATTAACAATTACGTAAACGGTTGGGTTTTTTGTGAATTGTAACGTGGAGCTGAGGCCTGAACTAAGCATTATTCTTTTGATACTCCGAGATCCAGCTTACACATTTTCAGGCTAGTTGAACGAATTCAAACAGCAGGAATGAATCTGGAATCTATAAAATGGCGAGCCACGGCTTGCTTCCCCAGAGGTTTCCCAGAACACTATAAGCAGCACCTCTCTATCTCGTAACAATTTTTGAACACAATCCAATCTTAATCGAAACCTCTTGTCTACGTCTTTATATCATTTACTTCTAAAATATGTCGGAACAGCAGCTTGAAAAGGCCTTGGAGCTAAAGCGCAATCGTGACAACGCTGATGGCATCACTGATACTATTGTCGATGAGATCAAAAGCTCCCTGGTTTTCAAGAATAACTGGGAAGAGTTATTGACTGGGGCTCCAGTTGCACTTTGTTGCATTGGGTCCTGTTTCATAGCTAGTGGATCATCAATTGCCCAAACTCTCAATTTGACCTTGCCCGATCCAAATACGACAGTTCTTAAGTCAGTATCCAAACATTTCTAGACCATAACGGCACTTAAGCTTTGAGACTAACACACCCTAGATGGGGAAAACTACAGCCAAACTTGGTAGACTGTGCTACCCTAGGTACCAGGGCTTTCATCACGGCGGAAGAAGGTATGGGCGGAATCAAATTCCAGTCCAAGATAATCTACACCAAAGTGAGTATTCCTAAAGTGGTGATGCCGCTGCGTTACACCAAACACATTCGCAAGAAACATAGCTGATGAATGCCTCAACTAGCTCAACAACCTTGTGGAAGTTCTGGGCGACCCTGATTCAGCGAGAGCTTCTCTAAGACCACAGATGACGGCTATCCAGAAGGCAGCAGATTATTGTCTTGATCAAGCCAAGGAGATTGATGGAAAGTTTGATGCCTGGCTTGTTCATGCTTCTGATCTTCATGCTATCTGCGTTTCTCAATCCGCTGAGACAGAGGATAAAATTTTGACTACGGCCCTTGATAAGGCAGTCGCCCAATCCCGTCTTACTGATTCCGAGGCTGCCATGTCTATAGCCAAGTCTGCTACTGAGAAGCTGGAAAAGCAACTCGAAATCACGGGCGAGGCCTACAAGAAAGCATCTGACGAGTATCCTGATGGGTAAGTGCATCTGAAACATTGACATATGAGAGTCTTCTATCTAATTTGGTGCGCAGCTGGGATATCCTTGGTCAACAAGTTGCTAGCACCTTCGCTGAGACCGCCGCCAATCTTCTAAACCAGGTTATTCCTACTTTAGTAGACAACATGACAATGACGGGTAAGGCTAAAGCCGTTGCTGGTCTATTTCATGGAGACAAGAACGAAAGCACGGAAAATCAGAGCAATAGCACCGGCAAGACTGCGCCAAAGCAAGGAAGCTCGCAAACTCAAACGCAGGATACCCCAAATACAGATAATGATGATCCCGCATACACCTCTGTTACGCGAGACCTGAACTGGTTTAATCTACTGAATGCTATTTTGACAGGGTCAGAAGATGGCGGAATGGACTGGGACAAAGCTACCGGGGCCACAACAAAATCCGAGGAAGGGTCTAAACAGAAGGCGGTGGGCTCTAGCATTGGCTTCGTTGATAATAGACTGAAAGATGCGGTCGCTTCATTCAAAAAAATCTCGACCAATAAGGAGCCTAGCAAGAAGTACATGATGGCTTTGAATACCGCAGCAAAGGTACCGCCTTTAATGTTTCCTCTTTAAGTACCTTAGAACGATGGGGAGCACTTACACATGGAAACGCGATATAGGTATCCTCTGAAATTCTAGCAAAGGTCAAGGAGAGCAAATCAATGTCTGGCAAATCGCTAGAGGCCAAGTCCGACACCGTTCAGAAATGGCAGGAAGACTTTGAAGCCGCATACGATGCAGCCATCCAGCTCGAGGCTACGGCCAAAACTTTCCCGGGGTCTGTTAAAGGAAGCGTAGGTTCTATTTCGTCTAAGAATCGTAAACGAAATACACTAATAATACGTTACGCAGATCCCACTTTATGCGGAAAATCCAGATGTCGCTATAGCAAAGGAGAATGCGAAGAGTGCACAGGCCCAGGCTGTATTGAAGGCCGCCCAAGACCGCCTTAGCACGACGCAGGCTGCCTACACTGCAAGCATGGAGACTTATCAAAAGTCAACTGCATTATTAATTGAACAGCAAAAGGCTTTGGAGGCAGTTAAAGCAGACCTGCTTCGATTAGCTGACTCTTCTATGAAGCTGGCAAGTATTCAGTCCATTGGTGTATTAGCAGGAATCGTTTTATGCTGACGGCTACAATAGGAAGAGATCAAAAAGGTTTTGGTACAATGCATCAAGCTCATTGCTACCCTTAAAACACAGATTGTCAAACTGGTTCGATTCTTCAAGGCCATGAGCAAATCTATTGAGGTTGTGGTGAAGGGTTGTGTGAATCCTTTCCTGGATGAGGTCACTGCGATTGTTACCAACGGTGCCAGCACAACTGTATACAAAGTCGGATCCTATTCATACACCGACATACAAAGATCTGTAGGTCTTAACAGATAAGGGCGATAATGAGAGTTAAGCTAACGAAAATGTTTTTAATCAAGCAAATCTTCAACAGCACTTTGACTATTAGGGCATACTTTAGCGTTTTCGCTGACATTGCCGAAATGTGGCTCACCGTGTCCAAAGACCACATTTTTCCAGGTGTGGAGCTTTGCGACGAGATGACTTCTATTTCAGATGACCCTAAAGAGGTCAAAGACAGAGTCAGAAGACTCAATGAATTCTCAGAGAAGTCTCAAAAAGCCATCAAAGAAATCTGCAAAGAAGTATGTTGGAAAAATTTTATTGGGGGTACTTCTTTCTGACATCTGGACTTAATTTTTAGAAACGCGATGAGATTCTTGGTGCTATGCAGGCTCGAATCGAAGATGTCTGCAATGAGACGAAGCAATTGCCACCCTCCGCGTCTGCCGCCAAGGCAATTGAGACGGGCGTCAAAGAGGTCCAAAAGGCTACCGACGCCGCTTTGGAACAAACACACGAGAAGAGCCCTTTAAAAATCAACTCAAGCAAATTTGGCGTGAGTTTTTACTTCTCCAATTGAACCCATTTCAGGCTTAGTATACTAATATTGGTGTTAGTCTAAGGTGAAGGTTTGATGAACCGACATACTAACCCGGCTTCAAAATTCTGAGGACCTAAAACAAATTCGACTAAATTAATTGATTTTTATTTGTTTTCTCGCTTAATTAAGTATTTATAGTTAGAAATTAAGCGAAAAACCCACAATAAAAATAACAACTTCAAATAGTTTTTACAAAAAATATCAAATGTCATTTAAAACTATTAAGTTTCTCTTCATGAAGATTCGAAACATAGTCACTTCCAACTAAACCTGGCAGCCTATAGTACGGATTTAATCTACAGATATAATTTTTATTCGAATAAATTTATTTAAAAATCGAAGTATTGTAGGAGGTGGCGACAGGTGGCACGTTTTGGGTTCTTGTTGTAAGACAAAGCGATAATATAACTAGTAATATATGCCAACGTTGGCAGTCTGGCTTGCGAGATAATCATATGCCTTCATCTTAAGTTCATGATTCACATCGCAACCGGAATGCTAAGACAAAAGCAAAACCCCATGTTCAGAGCTGCATTTGCCTCCAGCCTGAAATATACGCATGTGTGACATTTTGCTGCAATATACATGGTATATTACTACTAGTCGCCTCGTCGGATCGCGGATTGCAGGAGTCTTCAGCTTCATGCACTTTAAATTCATGAACTCACATGAGCTCCGAAAATGCGGCTTGAGATTGGCTACCCAAAAGTTCCGGCTCCATGAAACTGGTCAAGGGTCTTTCCTTTGAGATTTGGACCGAATGGCAAAACATGCGACAAGCTTTAAGCTTGGCTAATCTATATCAACATGTATCGGGCCTTAGTGATGATCAGAGAAAACAGTCTAACAATCTTTTTCAAAAAAATATTACCAAGCGTATCGAAACCTACTGGGGGATGAACAGCGTATGTAGAGATACTTTCAGCGACATGTTCATTCTCTGAGTCTGATTAATTACATTTGGTCAAGCTGAAAACTTCCCATGCGATATTTTGGTCGTGGCGCTTAGCTGGGTAATCTTGGCGCATATCGCCAAGTCAAAAATCCTTCAGCTTCGGCCCAGAATTCTGCAAAGACTGAATGTAAATAAAGCAAACGAGCTGGCAGACTCGGGCAAAATTGTAGCCTTGATTTCGAGGCTATCAAAATTGGTGGGATCACAATTGATAGAGCCGGAAATATACTTTTCTGGGCACTGGTTTGTCGAACCCACGAGTGCCATGAGTGTCAAGGAGTTAAATTTTGTCAACATCCGACGGCATTGGGACGGGAATATTGGTATTATTTTTATTATTATTATTATTTTTTATTTTATTTTTAAGTGAAATATTATAGATATTTGCTGCAGCTACAACAAAGCTGCACGCCAGCAATGCACCGCCGGTTGCGATTCCAAGGATTTGAAATATGAAGGGCCAAAGCCTGTAGGGCCTTAGTCTGGGTCTTTCGACCGATTGTTTTTGTCTCAAAAGAGAATAGGTATGGTGGTACAAAAGACGAGTCCAGGATTACCACCTCCCGGAACTTGGGAGCCCCTCATTGGGTGCTCCTTTGACGATTATTGCGCCAAGATGTGCTACCGCCACCACCTATATGTCTTTCAGTGTGCCATTTATCCTGAGACCACTCACGAATCCGCCTGAAATCGAGGCTACTGTTTATCAGGATGTTCCTGGACCTGAAAAGTCCTTTCCTTAGGAGGCTGAGAAATCTTGGATCATATTCCTGTCGATTAGATAAAAAGATGGGCCCCTTTCCGAAACCCAGTTTCTACCCGTCTCTTTATATTGAGCAAACTTTCACTTGCCGACTTTAGAACTCTGCGGTCGCACGTCTTCAGCTTAATTTACCAACAAGATCAATTCGATAAAGCTGACGTTAATCTTGGTAAAGTCGACAAAAGTCTTCTCAAGATGGGAGGCTATATCTTCAGATCATTCGTTACCTTGGTTTATTTAACTACCCTCTTTTCTTCACCACTCCAGGCTGCGAAAATTGTTAAACTAGATCTTTTTGAGGAACGAGATTTAGCGTTACATAAGAGGCAAAGTACTGGCGCTGGAATAAGAGATCTAAACTTAATTTGGGTACGCTAAATTCGCTCCCATCATATGAAGATGTCTTTGAGCCGTAGCTAATATAATTATTACTTGACTACTTAGAACTCATCAACCTACCGTTATTACGCCTACGCAACCATCGGTAAGTGTTGAAATAGTGATCGTAATAATGGATCGATGCTAGCTTCGCTCTATCACGCTACCAGCATGCCTATCTTTGCTTGACATTAGTTCCTAATACATGTGGTTTCGTGTAGGCGATAGTAACAAGAATCTTAAGCTCGCGGTCATCCAAAATCCATTTACATGGGTTCCAAGTCCTTTCAGTAAAAGGACCAATTGCGACCTAACTTCAGACAACGACTGTGAAGCTTCTGATCTCTCGGGATATTGTAAGATCACAATCTTGAACTGAAGGGAAGATTTAAAATCTAATATTCGAAACTATAGTCAGTGCGAATCCACCAGATTCTTCAACTTACCGCAATCTATCCTCAAGCACAGAATTCGATATATTGTATCAAGATGGTGGAGAGGTATATATACAATCAGCTCCCTCCAACACAGCGAGACTATATGACTTGTAAGGACTGACTTTGAGGTTTACTGAAAATTAGGTTTATGGAACTTGGGGTCAGGATGATTTCCGCCTCGGTGATATCATAGTTCCTAAAGTAAATTTTGGAGTCGTTGAGGAATGGGGAAGTAGACTACCTTGTATCGGCTTGGAAAAGAGCGATTCAACCGTAGCTTATCCCACCTTTCTTGAAGTCATGCAAAGCCAAAATTTGATCAATACCCCCACGTTTGGCGTATATCTAGGAGACCTCAGAGGGAAAGATGATACCGGGAAATCGATCATATTCGGGGGCATTGATACCCTAAAATTCAAGCGTCCCCTGACAACAGTCTCTAGTGTGAACGGCTACACACTAGATCTCATTGGACTTAATCTCATTGGAGAAAACGGGGCCAATACCACAGAGGTAGCCACCGGTAGTAGTTCTCAAGCCGTTACGATTAACTTTAGTACTCCGTAAGTTAACAAGCTTGCTCTCACGCGGATCCGAAAACCCAAGTGCAAGTTGAATTCTCTGTATTAACCACTTTTTTGATAGATCCATATTCTTGCCCACGGATATATTCAACGATGTCATGAACTTTCTCGGTGCAAGCCAAAGTAATGATTATGATATCAAAAAGCTACCGGGTGACGATACCGGTCTAGAATTCGTCTTCAGAAACAATCTTAGGATATTTGTTCCGTTCTCTCAGATGATATTGCCTGATGTTCGTACGCCGGGATGGTATACAACTCTTATCCAAGAAGACACCGATGGTGGTTTTTCCTTGGGGTCGCCGTTTTTCAGGTATGATTACTCTCGAATGACACGAATATGATATATATATATATATCTCGGTGGTCCGGTGTCTGCATCGTTCGGATTGCTAAAACTGTCAATTAATCTTCTCCAGAGCCGCCTACGTATTTTACGATTACAAGAATAGCGAAATCAGCGTTGCGCCATCCATTTTCAATGTCACCAATAGCAACATTACCGAGATTGGTGTTAACAACGCCTCTGTGACGACGCTTGAATGGCTATATGCGTCCGGCGAGTCAGGCATGTTGCCAACATCCACGCCAGAGCCAACTTCGGCTCCGAAGAACTCTATCATAGGACCTGTGGTCGGTGGTGTCGTCGGGGGCGTAGTTTTGATAGCAGCAGCCATTGCCATATTCTTTTATTACAACCGGAGAAAGAGGCTCGCTTCTCAGGCTAACATTTCCACTCACGCGCACGGCGCTCACGGCCCTAATAGTGGCAAGCCCATGGAAGAGATGAACACCGGGATGGCTTATACCCAAGATCACCATGCAATGCACAAACCGAACCCTTGGAGCCACAATACTGCGGTAAGCCCAACGTCTCCTGCACCTCCCTATCCATCGCCAACGCCTGGTCCATTATCACCGGCTCCGTCAGAGCTGGGTGGTAATATGTATCATCCGCCCGCCCCCGCGCCTAATACCGCCCATGGCCAAAATATCCACTCTAATGTGGTTGAGCTTGCTTAAAACCGACAAGCAAATTTCCACAATTTTCATTTTACCTGTAACCCATGATTTGGTTAAATCAATTATAAATTCTTTTGGAAATTTGACGCCAGTTCCTTTTTTTTTTTTTTTTTTCAGAACTGCGGAGGAGCAGAAGTATTTTTATCAAAATTTTGCTTTCGTTTTCAAATCGGAGGAACTGGTCGGTATCGATGTGGAATTGTAAGATGTTGTTAGTGGGTATATTAGGACAGCGAATATACGCATATTTAAATATATAATTTTTACGTAGAGTTCCTTTCATTATCATTTAAAAGCTCTAAATTTACAAGGGCGTTGAGAAATTTAGTTCTCAATCGTATAGAAAACGGTTAAATTATTGCTAAGGTTACTGAGAACCATCAGTTTTGATTAGAAGGTCGGGATGATCGTCCGAATTAGTCTCGAAGCCAAGGCGGTTTTGTTGCTGGCCTAACAACTCGTCTGGCTCCGAAACTCCGTCCAAACATGACTCTGTTTTTCTGAACAACCAAGTACTTTTTCAACGGCTCGCTCGCAGTTGGAGCCTTTGTCTTTCAACGAGCGGGAAGATTGGCTTATTAGTGATGTGTTGCTTAATGTTGCATTTCGGAACACGCAAAAAACAACATGCGACGACCCCGTTAACCGACAGTTATACACTAATCAGAGAATATCTCGAATTTCGACGTCATCTTAAATGTGTTTAATTTCTTCTTCATCACATTACAATTTTCGCTCTTAAAATCGTTCAAGATCAGGGTATCCGCTGGGACTGAGTCCACATCTTCCTCAACACCCAGGTCGGTATCGCGATACCATATACCTCGCGTGGCGAAAATACTAGGCACCATGTCGACACGGTGCATTTGGCCGCCCTTCACTAAATTACGAGGACCTTTAAGTCGACATAGAGAGCCTACCAGTCAATTATACCAATTACAGCGAAGATATCATTCACAAGCACCGAACTCGTCCTCAACTTCGAAGGATGAGTCTAGCGAGGACACAGCCGAGAAAGTAGTTATAGAACACAAAAGGTCACCGACTAAAATGACTGTCGCCGAAGCAGATGAGGCTTTAAGGAAGTCTATGGGAGATATAGACGGTGGAGGCGAAAGCTCAGTGGAGATGGAAGGGGGGAAGTTTGTGGGACTACGGAAAGGCGTCAAAGACAATATGTTCCGTGTCATCTGATCAGCTAGATGTCATACTAGCTTGAGCTTCAGATAGCGCTTAGGTAAGACATATACAATATTTTCAATAAATGAAATGATATTGATCAAAAATATTCCGAAGATTAAGGCAGCCTTCTAGTGATACCGAGCCTAGCCTATAATCTATAGGAGACTGGTGTCATGATGTATACCAGCCGATTACATGAGACAACTGGAGTATTACATGAGACAACATACTACTAGTCCACGATGTCCTAATTATGTATCTATGGGTTATTCGCCTTATCAACTTCATTTCTGGTAGCTATTTCCTTGGATTTGAATTTGGGCTACATTGTCTAAGCCACACGGAAATGATATCCACTTTGGTTATAGCTGAATAACAAAAGTAAGGAAAGGTTGATAGACAAGGCATTCGGTTACATCCTTCTATTCGAATATATTCTAGAAATAACAAACAATGCCTTTCAAGATAATTTATGTTCCATATTAATTCAAATAAACAATTGATGGCTAATAAATTTATGAATATGGGAACAGCCCATTCTCATGAGACCTGGTCGCACATGTGCGCTTTTGTAAAATTCGAATATTTGTTCACTATCGCAGCACTCTACATCACGGGCTCTTTGTGCATGTGGGAAAAGTTGCTGTGATTGAACAGTTCAGCCGCAAAGGAGACCCTTGAAACTGTACAATATGTTGACAAACTTGCAAACACGCATATCTCCAGCCAAAAAAAATTCAATATTGCAGACTCTATATATTGGATACTAACTTATTTAAGTATCCCTTGACCTTAATATTTTGGGCTATACGCTAAATATTTGCGTAACCGAACAGGGTGCGTCAGCTTAGATAAGCGGTCTCTATAGGGCACCTCAGTGGGGTCCGACAACCATATGGATGACCCAGGTTTCAAGTCAACTTCCAACGACAAAACGCGAAAATTGCGAAACATAGAAAAGTAAATCAGACAAGAAAAAAATTGCCAATTTTTTTTTTTTTTTTTACGGGTTCACTCTAACTAGAACATTTGGACCTACTCCTTAGAGCGGATCTTGATTCGAGTACGAAGATCCCGCGGCCTGTTTTGTTCACATGCAGCAAAGAAGCTGCCAAGGCTGCAGGTAACCGAGCGTACGGACGGGCCAGGGGGGTGACGGGGGAGAAACACACCAATAGGTTCTACTTGCGCATCTCGATTTAATTAGAGAGGTCGAGGTCTTAATTCCGGACGCTGAGATATCCTCATTTCAGCTCCCTTGGACCCAGCCGCTGGGCTCATACATCTTTTAAGACATAGTTTCCTGAAGACGCATTTGAATAGTTTTGGGGTCAAGAAGCTTGAATATAATAATATATAGCCTCTCGAGCCGAGATATATTTAACTCGTCAATGTGCATACGGTCGCGGTCGCACAGTAGGCGCGAGGACATGTTAGAACTTCACTGCGCTGATAGAATATCCAAATGGCGCACTCGAGGTCGCATCGTATATTTGACATCATTGCAAGACAAAACTGGCTAAGATTTTGATACTTCAAAAGCGTGGAGAATCCCGAAAGAATTTTTGTGACATGTCAAACTTCCCGACCCGCAGAATGGTGGCTTGATTACCGATAGCGTATATAACACCAATACCTGTCTGGGAAGCTAGCCCCAAATATCCCATCTGGTGCCTGTCTCAAATCTCCAGGTCAGCAGTTTGGAGAAAGCTTCCCCATTCATTCCTCGGCCGCTAATTTTGAGGCTTGGGCTTTCGAAATTTCGGTTGTCGGTTGCAAACCTGCACGTATAACATGCACACCATTCCTTCCTGCATAGTGTTCAAAACCACCTACGTCTCTAATTATACACAAATTATTTTCCACGAGAAGGGAAACCCTTCCTTCCTATTCCTTCCTTCCTTCATTCATTCATTCCTTTCATCAAACTCGGCCCGAACTCAAACTTTAAAACCCCCCTAGGTCTCCCTCCGGCTCTTGTGCAACGTTCGAAACCCAGAAACAACCATCGCTAAGAAAAGATGTTGGCACAAGCTATTAACTTTGAGCGTGATAAGTTCCCTTCGCTGGGAGCTTTGATCCTTGGCTTCGGTACAACTTGGGTATGACAGGGCTCGACGCTCCATTAGCATTTCATATACAAGTTCAACGTTGCTAAAAGCTTGATGCTAATTCGTATATGAATATATTACTACCTCGCCTTAGATTTTCGGCATTATCATCTATCGATTGTATTTCCACCCTCTCTCTCACCTTCCAGGTCCCTTCTTTGCAAAAATTACGGACCTCTACGGTGCCTATCATGCTTGGACTCAGAAGAACCACTACCACATGTACAACCTTCACAAAAAATATGGTAAGCGCCTTCTCACTTTACTCAAAACCATATACCTGTTTAGCAAGCCGACCGACTGATTCAAATCTCAGGGCACGTTATTAGATATGGTCCGAATAGGGTATCCTTTGACACAGCGCTAGCTATCAAAGGTATCTCCCGCTCCGATCGGCTCATGCGGAGAATAGTCAACTAGCCTAACTCATTTTCTACCAATTGCAGAGATATACAGTACTACGAGGCCGCTCCAAAAAGCAGCCGGGTATCGCGCTTTGATTCTGCGTGGCAACGATTATAATGTGTTTACAGCAATCGATAAGGGAATCCACGGTAAAAAGAGAAGGATCTTGGCCCAAGGTTTCGGTGATCAAGCTATAAGAAGCTACGAACCCATTATCCTTGAACGCGTCGAAAGGTTCTGCGAGTCCCTGACCAAAGAAGCCGGTTCCGATGGTTGGGGTGTCGTCAAAAACATGTCTCGACTCTGTAAGTTTCTTCAAAACTTTCTTCAATTAGAATTCATCTGCAGCGTGTGGTTTATAACTTGAACACTTGCTTACATCTCAGGTGCTGCTCTCACCTTTGACGTCATGGGAGCTCTCGTCTTCGGCCAGCCTTTCCACATTTTAGAAAATGAAAGCGGCTTCTCATACATTATTGACGCCATCTTCGCAGCTAGTAAAAGCGTCGGAGTCTTCCAACATCTCCCAAGCTTTGGTAAAAACGAATTTCTCTTCAAAATCCGCGGCCTTGTCAGAATTCTATTCATCAAACTGAGTGATATCAAACACATCAAGAGCTTCTTAGAACTCAGTGGCAACATGACCAAGCAACGCGCTGCACTAGAGGCCGTCAGAGCATCCGGGGAGGACGTCGTGGGTGCTAAGGGTTCTCCTGACAGGGATATCCTCGGATACATTCTGAAAGCCAGAGATCCGGAGACCGGTGAAGGGATGAGTCAAGGTGAGGTATGGAGCGAAGCTCGTCTTCTAATCATCGCAGGGTCTGATACAACTTCCACTTCTCTATCCGGCGCTCTCTACTATCTGGCTCGCAATCCGAAAATGTACGCAAAACTCCGCGAGGAGATCCGCTCGACTTTTACTTCTGAAGTGGATATCGTCCCCGGTCAACGACTCAGTAAATGTCAATATTTGAAATTCGTCATCGAGGAATCGTTGAGGATGGCTTCCCCTGTCGGTGGAATCCTCTGGCGTGAAACCACAGCGGATCATATCGTCGAAGGTGTCAGACTTCCAAAGGGTACTGACGCCGGTGTCCCCATCTACGCTGCCCATCACAACTCGGACAACTTTACCAACCCGCATGTTTTCAACCCTGACCGATGGGATGAGAGTATCGTCGGACGGGAATCAGTTGCGTTGGCTAAATCCGCTTGGTTCCCCTTCCAGATGGGTTCAAGGGGTTGTGTCGGAAGACCGTTGGCTATGATGGAACTTACCTTGACGTTGGCTAGAGTCGCTTATACTTTTGATCTCAAGTTTGATGAAATCAAGGGTGCGCTCGGGCAGACTGCTATCGTCGATGGTAATTTGGAGTTCGAGACTATTGATCAACTCACCGCTGAGACGAATGGGCCTTACCTTCGATTCAAGAGATCTGAAAAGATCTGATATGGTCGAGGTTGGTTTTAACGTACAAAGCAATCCGGTCGGTGTCTAGTTTGAATTCCTTAAAACAACCATACATACGATGACTGGATTTTCCTTTTCCCTCATTATTGTTTCTTTCTTTCTTTCGTATGGATCATAACTACACTTGTCCTATCAATGGCGTTATTATTAGCCATGACAAGTTACTACTCCTCGCTCCTAAGAAGTTTGGAGCCCTAGCTTGTATATTAAATATCGAGCATAGGATACAAATCACGGCAGCTGAAAATGGTGTCGTAGTGATAATATCATAATTAAAGCTTTCTTTCAATTCGCCTATTGATCCATATACTAGCTTAGTCTCGTGGCCATACTAGCTACAATATATTAATTGTTAGTCTCGGCAAACCTCTCTTACACCGATTAATTGTTCAGAGTAAGGAGGGTTTGCCGAGACTATTAATTGTTATATGTTAAACAGACATTCGAACGCGAGTTGATATTATTAATATCTTAAAAAAAAAGAATTTCGGGCATGAATTATATACACATATGCAACCGAACTCGTATACAAAGCCTTTTCGTAGTTCAGGTAAATCATATTATCAACATTTAAAAGGATACAGCCGATGTATGCGAGGCCGAGACAATGAAATATAAAACATTGCAGGTATATACGAATGCTATAAATATATTACTAGAGGAGCGTGCATACCAAGTGGAATATTATATACTCACCCCAAAGTGAAACCAAACATATATTACTGAAACTCCAACCCAGCTTCCTCAAAAACCCTCATCTTCTGTTCACTAGCCTTCTTCTCCATCATCGCAGACCCAAACTTGACCCAAGCATCCCAAGTCCTCTGATGATCCCCCCCAAACCGATTCTCATAATGCTTCACCAACTTCTCCAACAACTCCAACACCGGATTATCATACAACACCACCCCTCTCCTCTCCCACACCACCGAAAGCGCCTCCATCGAGCTCCCCGTCGCACGATGCAACTCCCCAAAAGTATCACTCCGATACATCGTCGACCGTCTCAAAAAGGTAATCGCATTCTCCCACTGATGCATCTGTCCGAACATCATACCCACCAAGAACGACAGATGCGAGGAATCCGGTGCGCGGTGCTCTAAATCGTCATTACGACGTAGCGCGTCCGTTAGAGTCTTGGTAGCGTTATGGTTCAAACCGGCGTAAAACTCTGCCTTTCCGACATCCCTCAACGCATCCGCATACTGTTTCGTCGTCTTATCGGATTCGTGTAACGCATCCGTCATTCTAGAAACCTGCTTCAACAGACCCTGCGCGAACGTTTTTTGGTTCTGACTGACCAACCCGCGGGCTATCAACGCCAGAGCTGATATCGTTCGACCGTGCCGTTGTCCGTATTTAACCTGACACCGTGCCAGATAGTTCTGCGCCATTCTGGTCCCGTACTGGCCTTTATTCGCGAACGGTAGGGTTTGCACGAGCTGGTACATTGTTTCCATTGTGTGATGGTGGAGTTTGAGGCCTAGTTTGTCGAACCCTTTGATTGCCATTTCGAGTATTTCGGCGGATAGCATGGGGTGGCATACTAGGCCTAGACACATGCCGAAGCTCTGCATCGCTCGCATGACGAGGTAGTTTTCTTTGCCGTATTTTGTGACGAGAGTTGGGAGGTGGATTACCCGGGCGACATCGTCGAGGTAGAGTTTTACAGAGTCGAAGGCGGATGTGCTGGCGAATAGACCCCAGAATGCGGGTAGGGCTGTATAGTAGGTTTTCAAGACGGGCTCCCAGTCCATTTCCAACATGTCATGGCCGCGGTCCGGGAGGGGGTCGGGGTCATCGAGAAGTTTTAGTATATCTGTGCATACGGAAGGAGGTAGAGGTTCTGATGATTCTGTGGGGGTGTATCCTATTGTTTCGATATCTTCGACGGAGGGTTCGGGTTCTAGTGGTTGTTTTTGGACAACAGCAATGGCATTTCGTTTCACTCTGTCCATCCATGCTAGGCAGACCGGACGGAGAGCTGCTGAAGCTTGGTGGAAGCCACTCTCTAGAGGCTGTTGACATGATTGGGCTTGTTCGAGGTGCTCTTGAATAGCGGCATCAATTGTTTCTGGTGGGGAGTGAAGTTGTTGTGTCTCCGTTCGTTCTGCTGCGCTAGTAGGCTCTTGACTATGACCTGCACTCGAACTGCTTCCCGTATGGGGTTCAGGTTGAGGCCTTCCCCTCGTGGCCTCGGGGTTTGCCTTATCTAAAGTTTCAGACGGTATCTCAGGGACCGATTTATCAACCAACTGTTCAGAGCAAATCAATCGCCAGCCGTTAGCACCAACAAGACACAGGGGGAAAAAAAGGGTTAGGTACTCGGACTCACTAAATAAAGGTCAGGAATCGAACTCTCTCCGCCAATCAGGCTCATGGCCATCATGGCCTCCTCGACCGGAGTCAGAGTGCTATCCTCTGTGAGCCACCGTGCAGCGGTCCTCTGGAATGATGCCAGAGGGCTTTCTTCCTCGGGGCCCTGCGAGATCAAGCTCGGGGCACTCGGGGTCTGCGCAATCAGATCCTCGTCCTCTGCATCCGGAGACCCTATTATCCTTGTCAACGAGCAATCCTTTTCGATTCAACGGAGCCAATGATATAAAGCCCCGTCTGGATGAGCAGCAATCATGCAGGTCTCGCGTTATGCAACATACCATGTGCCTCATTCTTGTACCGTTTGAGTATCTTATCAATCTTATCTTGGGGTATCTTCTCCCCGGAGTCTACATATTTGAAGACGGTCCGACGCTTCCCGGCCGCTCGCCGCTGGATCGATTTGCTGACGATATAGCGCCTGTGTGTGGCATTGATTCGCACGGTATGCTTCCAGGTTCGCAACACATGTTTCAATTGGTGCAACCTATAACGGCGCGCAAGTTACCAAAAATATCTCAGTGATAGCAAATGGTTAATTTGAGATGCGAATTGGGCGATGCAAATTGTTTGGGGGGGGGGGGGGGCAATTGATTGTTTCGGCGAGCATATTTCATCGAATGTAAATTTTCAAATAGTAGCTCGTTGATATGGAACTGAGCTGGCGAATGGTATGAAGGGGCAAACGAAACGAAACGACCCGCCTCGCTTTTCAGCCCGGATAGCGGAAGATAGGGTAGAACGAAACGGCGCACTTACTCAACATCCAGCTTCTTTTCCGTTTTGAGCAAGGTCACGATATCGTCCAGGGAAACATTCTCAGCTCTCTTCTGGAGGATAAAGGCTTTGTAGGGTTGCCAGTTGGTGACTTTATGGTATCGGCGTGGCTGCGTCCGCGACGGTCCCGGCCAGATCTCCACATTCAAAGCAACGGCGGGGGGGGG
>LDDX01000151.1:33303-166934 GCA_012184315.1 Arthrobotrys entomopaga
TGCATCACTTTATACTTAGCTTTCCTTGGAGGATTATCTCCCGGAGGCTCGTACGAACTGGGGGCGGGACGGTAGCACGGGATTGTGCGATTCTTTATTTTTGGCGACTTTTTTTTTATTTTTTCCTTTCGGGGATCGATCGATAAGACCTGTCGAAAAAGACATTTAATGCAGAGGGAAAGGGGAGGGGAGGAGTGCGTCCAGAAGATGAATCTTCTAAAGCGGGCTAGTTGGGGGAATCGATGCACTGGCCCCTCTCGTCTCACCACCCATCTTATCTTGGAGCCGCAGAATGGATTTGATTCGAGGGCTGAGCGAATCGATGGGAATGGTTGATTCGTAGTTCACTTCGTGACGCCTCGAGCGCCTCGATCTTGTACGCCACAGCAGCGTGATTAATAGCCCCCCGTCAGACATGGTCTTTGCCATTGATTGAACGCCTCCATACTAGATCAGTTGATGGAGGCTCTAAAGTCGATCGAATCAGCGGCTCTTTAACTTTGCTTATTGTTGACCCAGACTCTACGGAAAGACGTACTGATACGTGGATCGAGAGTGACGCGAACCCAGGTTGTCTTTGCAAGCAGCTTGAAAAGCTTGTGTGACGCCGAAAGGACCCCTGATCCCTGTCACTCGCCAGAAAGTTTCCACTTGCTCCAAAACGCATCCAGAGCTACCTCTTTGATGCTATTAATCTCCGATGGATATTGATGATATCAATATCAGATGAATCGATATTATCTTTCGACAGATTTTAGCTTCCGCTTAAACTCTGAATCCAACTTGAGGGCCGGATTATAAAAATTATTGATAAAATGGCTAAATAGAGACAACAAGAATCGGATATATTTATGCTTCAAGAAGGGATGTCTTAAGGTACTTCAGCATAAAATATACATTATTAATATTATTAAATTGCGTATTCTACGAGAATCACAGAAACGGAGAATAAACGGCAAGCCAAAATCGCAGTTCCCTCCGACCCAGTGAACAACCCAGTCCCATTTGTTTGGATTCGAGCATTGGCATGCTATGGTATGGCTCATCTGTGTTGGGCGAGCTGGGGGTAGCTACGGCATGAGCTAGAGCCATTTTCAATTCGAAGCCCGGGATCTGTCCGACGAAGAAGCTCCCATTAATCTCGTATATTTGCCAAAAAATTTAACGACTTCATAGCCGATACCGCCGTCTGTTCGAAGCGGATTATCAATAATCCGGTAATCGGAAGCGCCGTTTGTTTCGTGGAAAATTGTCACCGCTTTCTCCACAACGGATTAACCTCAGCAGCTCTCAGACCTTAACCTCTCATGCTTCCAGCCCGATAGAACCGCATTATCATCTTAGTATTAGCTACAAATATGATGTGGTTTATTTCGCCTGATCCTGTCATGTCATAAATGATATTTCGCTGTCTCAGGGCATGTAACGTGGGGATGATATAGTATACGTAAGTATATATAATACACCCAACTCTCCTTCACATGCCTCCTCGAGTATATTACATCGGAGTCCCCTCTTCCCCAGGCATAATCGATACGTATTCTCACCAGCTCTTAGCATCCCAATTACCCCACCCGAGAACCTTGTATTATAATATCTGTAGGACTCATCCTCAAGCTTGTGAGCGATATACTTATTATCTTCTTCTTCTTTTTCTTCTGTTGGCCTTGCCCATTGCATCATTTCTTCTGTTTTAAATGCTACGGTTCTTCAGTTTTAGCCTTTCGAACCCGCACTCGTACTCGCTACGATCTAATCGCTTCGACACGTGAAAAAAAAAAAAAAAAAAAAAATAAAAACCTCACCCCGGTCCGCTGCGGCGACCCTGACTTGGTCGTTTTCCAAATCCTCCGTGCGGCAGGGTCCTGATATTTCTTCCGTCTGAAGCTTGACCACAGAGCTCTGATATATTACTTATATATCACCAGTCAAAGCTTCGGAAGTCCCAAACCCTAACTACCCGAAAATTCTCTCTTTCCTTCATCCATTCGCTCGTTTGAATCGAATCGAATCGAACCCAATCAAAGGCCATCTCAATCTCATCTCATCGGCACCGCAACACCCAAATAAAATATTTTTTAAATCTCTTCAACCCGCCAAAGTCAAAGCATCAGATTCAATGGGCCATCTGTAACCGAAAACTACCCTCCCCCACCAGCCCCCCACTCCAAAAAAACCCCCACCCACCAACCTGGTAATTAACTCACCCCAACCAACCATCGCAGCTTACCCAAATAGCCAAAAATAAGTAATCATGACACTGCGGCGCAAACTCGCCTACGCTGCTTCCGCCGCAGCAGGAACAGCAGCAATAGGCTCCGCTGCCCTCTACTACACCCTCCGACCACGCGCCTACCCCGACGACAACCCAAAACCGATCACAAAACCACCCATCTTCCCCACCCTCCCGTCTCGCAAACAACAGCTCCAAAATCTACGAAACGCAAAGGAACCCTTCGATGTTCTCATCATCGGCGGTGGTGCCACCGGATCCGGTATCGCGCTCGATGCGGCGGCCAGAGGGTTGACCGTGGCGATGGTGGAGAGGGATGATTTCGCGGCCGGGACGAGCAGTAAGAGTACGAAACTGGTGCACGGCGGGGTGAGGTACCTTGAGAAGGCGTTTTGGGATGCCGATATCGATCAGTATAGTTTGGTCAAGGAGGCGTTGAAGGAGCGGACTGTGTTTTTGCATACCGCGCCGCATTTGAGTGCTTGGTTGCCGATTATGTTGCCGGTTTACGAGTGGTGGAAGGCTCCGTATGTAGCAGCACACACCCCATTATTATAAGATATATATATAATTGAGAGTGGAGGAGGAGGAGGAGAATGAAGGTTTAGGGAGGGAAGATGCTGATGCTGATGCTGATGCTGATGCTCATGGCTTAGGTATTACTGGTGTGGAACAAAGGCATACGACGCTCTTGCGAAACTGAGTGGTGAAGGAATCGAGAGCAGCTACTTCTTAACTAGAGGGAAAGCGCTGGAGGCGTTTCCCATGTTAAAGAGGGAGCGTCTCTGCGGTGCCTTGGTTTACTATGGTATTAATACTAACATCACGGAATGAAAATTATACAGGTCAAATGGCTAATATATAAACTAGATGGGGCGCATAACGATTCCCGGATGAACGTCACAATAGCGATGACCGCAGCTTTGTACGGCGCTACGATAGCAAACCACGCCAATGTCACATCTCTACTCAGAGACCCTGCCACCGGTCAGCTCAACGGCGCAACTGTCAAAGATGTCCTCGACCCGTCCGCCAAAGAATTCCAGGTTAAAGCCAAATGTGTGATCAATGCAACCGGACCGTACACCGATACAATCCGCAAAATGGACGACGGAGAGTCTCGTGAGATCGTTGCGCCTAGCTCCGGTGTTCATATCGTCTTGCCTGGTTATTACAGTCCTCGAAAAATGGGCCTTCTAGATGCAAACACCTCCGATGGCCGTGTGATCTTTTTCCTCCCCTGGCAAGGCAATACGATCGCAGGTACCACCGATGCACCCACTGAAATCGTCCAACAACCCATTCCAAAGGAGGAGGAAATCCAGTTCATTCTGAACGAGGTATCCCGCTACCTAGCCCCCGACATCAACGTGCGTCGTGGCGACGTTCTCGCCGCCTGGTCTGGTATCCGCCCACTCGTCCGGGATCCCAAAGCCAAAAACACTGAATCGCTAGTCCGAAACCACCTCATCGACGTCTCCTCGTCCGGTCTACTCACTATCGCTGGTGGAAAATGGACCACCTACCGTCAAATGGCCGAAGAAACCCTCGACATCGCGGTTGAAAAGTTCGGCTTAAAACCACACCCCAAACGGCTTCCATTCTATCCAACATTTGTAGACGAAAACGACAGCGACTCTGAGGCTGCTTCGGCGGCGAGGGGAACGTACGGCATGCTCGAAATCTCTGGTGACTGCAATACTGATAAATTGAAGCTGATCGGTGCGCACGGGTGGAGTCCGACACTTTTCATAAATTTGATCCAGCATTTCGGGGTGGATACGGTTGTAGCTCAGCATCTCGCTGCCGCATACGGTGATAGAGCGTGGACAGTTGCATCACTTTGCTCGCCTACCAGTTTACGTTTCCCCGTTCGCGGTAACAGAATCTCGCCGCTATACCCCTTCGTTGACGGGGAGATACGGTACGCTGTCCGTCATGAGATGGCGGAGACAGCGGTGGATGTGATCGCGCGGAGGACCAGACTTGCTTTTTTGAACGCGCAGGCGGCGTTGGAGAGTTTACCGTTGGTGATTGATACTATGGGCGAGGAGATGCAGTGGAATAAGAAGCGGAAGGAGGCGGAGTGGAAGGATGCGGTGAGGTTTTTGGAGAGTATGGGGTTGGCGGAGGGGTTGCAAGGTATCACGAGGGCGGAGGTGGAGAAGGGACGGGTAGCACAGTGGAGTAAGGAAGTTGAAGGGGGGATGTACAGTCGGTTTAGCGGTGAGTTGTTACTATCCTGAACGAAGGTATTCTATATCGTATAGAAAGGTGTTACTAATGGAATTTGGTAATTTTTAGGACCGGCAGAAAGTGTATAAAAGTTTTGTTGTGTGTGAAAAGTAGTAGCATTCATTCATTCTTCTCTGATCATTCGCTGTATAGATTCTTTCGTTGTTTGAAGCGTATACTTTTTATGGTGTAATACTAGCCCCTTCGTTTCTTTTCTTACTACAATCGTACTTACTTTGTACAAAGCATGGACATTAATCGATTGATCTAGACTCCCATTTTGAGGATTCTAGAAGTTGTTTATATCTCAAATATATATGCACGCATGCCATTTGTTCAACTGCTGCTATAGTAGACATATAGACTAAAAAATCTAGAAATGCTTGTGTCAATCCAGGATACCGGGATTTTTTAAGGCAAACAATTCGGTTACGAAATTGATTTGTGCAGGATGGAATGCACCTAACCAGGATCTATTCTGCGTCTGTCTGTCTGTCTGATGGCAATCATCGTGTAACGTAACCATGTAAGCAATCTTGAGATCTCATGATCTTAATTAACATTTGTTCCATGATATGTTGTTATTTTTATATATCGATTTCGATTTATCCGGCCACCATTCATTATGAATTTTTTCCCTCTGAAGTCCGATCTGTTCAGAAAGAATAGCTGGCTACTTTAGTAGTTATAGTAATGGATCTTGATATATCATAAATTAAGTAAGTATCCAACGGAAAAGCCGAGTGAACATGAAACACCAGCACGGTCCAGCTTAATTCGCTTTCGTTTCCCCATTGCGAGTGGACCCGGTAACTTACTTGCTTAGTTGACTACCCGCTGGGATAATCGAGCCAACCGGAATGTACTGGTCCCCGATCCCCGGTGACCGAAATTAACCAAGACAGGACAGGACCCTCTCACACATCTTCACTTCTGCTCTCCTCGATTTCCCTCCCTCTCTCTCTCTCTCTCTCTCTCTCTCTCTCTCCTTCGACAAACGACCGGGGGTAAATTGTTCAAATTTCGGTAGATCGATCACAGTGGATTTTTGACGTGTGTCTTGTCTCCTTCCTGTCATCTCATTGCAGTCAGTCCTTTTTTCATTCTGCGCTGTCAAAACAACAAACAACACCTCCTCTCATCTCGAAGACATCAACATCATCCAACATCATCAACATCAACATCAAGTCCCGTCGAGAAAACCCGCTTCGATCCGTCGGCCCCTCCGTCGCCAATCTTCCCTTTTCGATTCTCGGTTTCCCCGGAGTATATCCTTCCCGAATCGAATCAGAAACTGCTCTAGCCTTTTTATCCGTCATACATCCGCCCTATCCGTATATATTATTATTATCCTTCCTCACACCTCGCGTGTTAACGTTGCAAACCCGCGAATCTACGACACCCAGCAAGAAGGCGATTACTTTGTCTTACAACATCTCATCAGAACAGTCCATATGGCGACAGGATTCACGCCATCATCTGGCGGCCATGGCGGAAACGGAGGTTCGTCCAAAGTCTAAAATCTCTAAATGTCATCGCAAAATGTGCCCTTTTGCGCTAGTGACGCCTCACCACCAGCCTTGTCTCAAATGATTACCTAACTTGAATTCTTTCTCCACCGCAGACCGACATCAACGTCGCAAACCCTTCAGCACACTCATCAAACGGCTAGCCGCCTTCAAGTCTTCTTCGCATAACAGACACAACAGTAACGGAAACCAGCGATCACTTACGAATGGAAACGTCGAAATCGGTCGAAATCCGGCCCCTGCGTCGTCATCCGGAGGCAACCAAGTAGCCTTTTCGGATCCGCCACATAGCATTGCATCAGGCGTGCATACCAGAGCGACATCGATGGCCGGTTCCTCCCACGCTCAAACCTATGCATCTTCGACCGTTCATTCCTCCCCTTCGCAATCCGTCCAATCGCTGGCGACTCTCACAACAGTCCAATCCACAGCCCCACCGTCAACTTATCTTGCCAACGGCATGACCACATCGTATAACCCCCACCTGTCGACTCATAATCCCAATGCACCGCCGCAGCACTTCACTCATCAATTCACAATCCCTTCCTCTTCTGCCAACCCCGGTCACACCCCGTCTAGTTCGTCAGGAATACCAACAACCTTACCACACCCGACAACCTACCAAATGATGACGCAAGGAAATATGCTGTCCGACGACGCTAGTATCTTGACGCTCGCATCATCTTCTCGGAAACGAGAACGCCGCCGAAGTCTGGATACCGATGCCTCGATCCGTGCACTGCCGCCCAGCAGTCTCTGGGGCGGTAGTAAAGAGTCTCTTCCTTTGAGTGTCCTTAGCGGTGGTGATAGAGCTACGATGGGTGACCGAGCCAGTTTATTTGCTGAACGACATAAAGATCGTGACAGTATAGTCTTAAGCGGCGGTGGCACAACCAGCAGTCCTCTCGCCACGCCTTCGCACCCTACCTTTTTCGGACCAGGTACGAGTATTGGTGACAGAGCAGAGGAAGAAGATACAAATACGGACGGGAGATCGATTGCAAAGTATAGCACCAAGCGAGGAAGCACTGGGACGAGTCTTCTAAGCGTGCCGTTACACGGAGCGGATGTTGAGCCTGATACTGTTAAATAGGACGAACAAGTATCCTGCAAGGACCGAGAACGGCAGCATGACAGCAAACGTTCCACCGTATCCTCCTTCTTCGTGTGGTTGGAAAAAGATGACCCTGAGGCGTCTGACGACAGCAGTGATACCGTGGAAAACCAGAAAAATCGCCTGTCCACGTATCTTTTACCCCCGATCCGACGGCTAAGCCGGCTTGCATTCATAGCCTACCCCGATATATGGCTTTGAATTCTACTTTGAATTTTTAATTTCTTTTTTGGTTTGACGGACCGCTTTATTTAAATCCTTTTTCTTTTGTGAGATATTTTTTCATAAATCAGTTATCATCCAGACACGATATTGGTATTTCGTCTGTTGCGGTTATTGCTTTGATAGTACCCTGGAGTTTTTTCCTTTCTGATATTTTTGATTGTTTGGCCGCCTCAGAATACCCCCAGTTTCTTTTTTTTTTCTTAAAAGCCATAAAAATATGGGATCAAGGGAAAGACAAAAAATATTCTCATGTGATATCACTTACTCTTTTTTTGTTTCTTGTGTTTCTTTAATTTTTGTTTCACGAGAGGTGTCGGGTTTGGCATTTTGTAATTTCATTTGTGCTGTTTGCTATCACTGATATCATTTTTGAGGTTTTTCCTTCCATATGACCTCTTTACTTTGTTAGTTCTTGGTTGGTAAGGGAACGCACAGTTGGTGTTTTATTTTTTTTCTTTTCTTTTTTCTTTTCTTTTCTTTTCTTTTCTTTTCTTTTCTTTTCTTTTCTTCCTTTTTATATATGGGCGCCTTTGTAGGCTTTTCTTTGCTTGTTTGTTATATATATATAGCTTGGTCTAAGATGTCTATTCGTGCATCATTTTTTGGCTTTAGACGACTGGTTGTCTATTTTTTCTTAATTGGTTTTTCTTTTTTATACAATGAATTTTATCGGATGGGAGCTTTGGGTATCCGGTTCAGTTTCTACATTTTTCAAATTGGGAATATCAGTGCATATATAGTACTGTGAGATTTCGTATCCTTTTAAATTTTCTCGGCATGCTAGCTGTGATATAAGGTAGGTGCTTTATCGATATTTCTGGAAAGTTTGGGATTCTAGATTTATACCGAAACCTCTGGATCGCGGAAGCAGAATATTAATCGACCAGCTATTTCTAGAATCGATTCTATATATGTTTAAATATTCATTTACCTCAACACCCAGAATCGAATCTTGATTCTTTCCTTATCGCACATATAACAGCTACTTTGAAGATACCGTAAGAACCTCAAGTTTCATCAACCCATTCTCTTACATCTACCAGATATAAGCCAAGCTACTTTCGCACGTCTCTCGATCCAAAAGAATGAAATTATCCAAACTGGCTGTTTTCGCGGTTACCCCCATGACGGTTCTGGGGGGCCCTCTCGCGTATGGGATCTGTC
Organism: Arthrobotrys entomopaga; assembly: GCA_012184315.1. Classification (NCBI taxonomy): domain Eukaryota; kingdom Fungi; phylum Ascomycota; class Orbiliomycetes; order Orbiliales; family Orbiliaceae; genus Arthrobotrys; species Arthrobotrys entomopaga. The sequence goes on from LDDX01000151.1 coordinate 41,804, forward strand.
AGGCTGGCTGTGCGAGACTCGTTATGGCATGTTACTCTGCCGCTGGGTTTGTTTGGGGGGCGACACTAGCTCTTGGTGCTCCGGCTACTATAATCGCTTGTAACGCGGCTTTTGGGGCTTGTTATGCCGCTTGTTATGTTGTGGCTTTTCCGTCGATTCCATAAATCATCTATCGCAATATATCGTTTACGAGGTGAGGAAGCTTTCACGGGTCTGGTTTGTGTGTTCTATGAGTGGGGTGTGACTAAGCTGAGTTATGATAGTTTAAACGTTTCTCGGGGTACGACTCGTCTCCTCATCTTATAAGCTTATGAGATCAGAGTGGAAAATATGGATTTATTATTTCGATCATTTTGTTGGGGTAAAGTTGAGGGAAGGGTACTCTATATTTATAAATTGGATATCCTTCAAGTTAATACGCTAATACTACGACTTTTGAATGTTTTTTTAAATATTCAATATCAATACTTAAATGAATATTTATTTGATAAAAATACAAACATATCTTGAAGGGTGGTGCGCTGTATTATTTCGGGGAGGCTAGTATTACCCCTTTGGCAAGTTTCCTTTCATCAATGCAGTATTTTGCGAGCTGGTTTTTCTGCAATTAGCCTATTATAAGCCACCATAGCTATCCTATCGATTTGAGGGTGATATTTTATGTCGAGTGACGTGATTAGAATTCAAAAATCAATACTCGAAAATACACTTTCTTGTTTTATTGAAAGGGGAAGTTCTCGTAAGTTTATGTAAACGGGTGGACATACAGGAACTGAATTTAGGTTATAATTATTTGATGGATCCAAAGCCTCCGCATGGATACTCCTGGGCCTCTGTTGTAAATTCTGTCAAGAAAAGGGAGAATATTTAGTTCTCATAAATGAGTAGATAATAGTATGGTGAGCCGTTTATGTATATTTCAGGAATACTTGAAGGCAACATACAACAACATTGCAACACGGGGAGAGTTTTCTTACATTGAATTGTTGGACTTATGATCCTGATTGATTCGAGATACCGTAGTAGCTAATCGACCAGGTAGGACTTCTGACGTTTTATACCAGGATAGATCGATCGGGGTAGTAGATATATATATAAATCACAGAGTTTAAACGGAATTAATCAAGTATGTGCAAATGTACTAGCTTATAAACTCAACTCAATTTCCTGTTAATTTCTACTATCACATGCCGTTAATATGGAAGAGTAGATAACGATGGTGACAACCCTTCGGTAAATAAGTTGAAATATATTATCATGTCATCGATGGCTATCAATACAATATTAACAATTGATTGTAAGCCTAATATAGATTTTCTTACCTGATGTATATCCGAGCGCGAAAAGTTTGTTAGTATACAGGGAGGTAGTAGTAATATTTTATTATTCTTCAGGGTTTCTTAAGCCAAAGGAATTTAAGCCGAGTAGTCGATCTGAAGACAGACTCTGTTGGAATTAAGGAACTGCAGGGATCTCAAAATACTAGCTGCGAATAGTGTAGGGTATCGAGATATGCACTCAACCTCAAGGATACATATCATTCGACTATTTAATTTAGTAATAGTGAATTATCAATTAGGATTGCATCTAAAATATCAGCCAAATAGAACCAAGCATCAGAGTAAGCTTATAACTTTATCGTTCTTAGGTCTTTGCCCAGCTCCTATTATACCGTATGCATGATATCTGGACGCCTGAAATACTTAAAAAAGATACGCATCATATTATGAATTACGAATGAGCCTACTCCTAACCTATAAGCACTGGGATAACCCCACGCAAGGCTCCTATCTAGTTCTGCCCGCCTCGATCCCACCTATACCCCCAGGATAGTCCGCCACACCAGGCTCTACACCAGCATTATGCTTCAAATCGAATTGATTTGCAGATGCAACACCAGAATTCGATTGCAACCTCCTCCGTGTAATCCAATATGTGAAAAATATAGCAGCCAAAACCACCGGAACACCTACGCCAACACCGATACCAGCCGCCGCCCCGGTCGATAAGCCCGATGAGTTACTCTTATCGCCACCGTCGGGATTACTCGAGTTATTTGGCGTTTGGGTCGATGCAACCATAGATGAAGCGCTTGAGCCCGGACGCGCGGTAGGGGAGCCGGTCGATGTACCCGTGGTCGCTATTGTTGACTCTTCAGACGCCTCGTCGAAGATGTATATTGGATTTGCCCAATAGAAATTATATACTACTGATTGAGTTGCGGATTCCGAGTACACTTGCGAGACAACATCGGCAAAATCACAAAGCGGTGCTACTTCGGTGACTCCCTCCGTAACCGTAAGCGTCAAGGGGAAACAGTCTGCAGGGGTGTTGACCCCCGAAGTAAGCCCTTTGGAGAAGGAGTAGGGGATACTATATATTTGTTTTCCAAATCAATATATATTTCATCAGACGTCTTTAACTTTATATCTTTTTTATTTTTTCTTTTGCCCAAAATTTTAAAAGTCTACAGTGCAGTGCACCATGCAAGCTTTGGAAAGAAGATGCATGAAGAGAATGTTCATACGTACAAGGGACAGCACGGCCAGGCGGCTTTCGTTCCAGACCGGAGAGCGTACCCATAGGTTGATGTAATCCCGCTGTATATTGACACCGATGGGAGTTTCGTATATCCGGCTGGACAATCACCTCCGCTGCCGGTGTAATAATTATTACCGGTCGTCACCCAATTCGGAGGGCAACATGATGGGTCTGCGGAAATATGACACCCAGCTAGATGACTAACGACTGCTTGCGCTAGCCCGTCGGTTGTACCCGAGGTGGTGCCAACGCCCTCGTTGAGGTATACGGTTCCGTAAATACAGCTCGACGGCGGGTTGAAGTTCGTTATCGATCCTCTTAATTGGTATGTGGTAGTGTAGATTAATGGATCATCGAGGGTATAAGTTGCAATTTGTGCCGCGATGGGAGAAACAAGTATTGAGAGTAATGAAGTCGCGATTTCTAATTTGCGAAAATTGAAAGCCATAATGCATGTATTTGTGAAATTAGCGTACACTAGGTCCACACAGCTTGTAATCGTCTTCCTCGGGCAGTCCTGGATTGGATACTAGGATTTTGAAGCCAAGATCTATTATAAAAATAAGGGAGAATGAACTGGCATGAAGATGGCAGCGGGCAACTCTGCCCTCGATTTTGAACATTAATTATAAACTAGTAGTCACCGATTGATATCACTGAGCACAGCTCAAACACGGCTGAGTTTTTAAATTTCGATAGCCTTGTGGTACCGGTACTGCAGTGAGTGAGCGGCAAACTGAAAAGCGATTTCAAATTCCATCAATTGATAGGCTCCGAATCCTTGGCGTGCATTCTGAGCCTCGCCAGCGTGAACAAGCTTTTCGCCCCTGGTATCGATAAGATTGTAGGCAGATTCGTGCACCTAGCATGCCAATCCTTTTTCCTTGTTTGTGCGGTATACAGTATTTAGAAGGCTGCGAAAGCGAAAGAGAAAGGAAAAGGAAACCGCAAGACAAGTGAATAGCAGAAATGATATCGACAAGCTACTCAAGTAATTAACCGTCTTAAAATAAATCTAAAATATACTTCCATCTACAAGCCGTCTCTGATTAATCTTATGTATCGCGAAATATATCTAGAAATCAATACTGATAAGGCTTTGTGTGGTGTTGGATGACCGAGGCCCGGAAAGGCGAAATAGCTGACGCTAGCAAACAGCAAGTTAGATCTTCGCCATATCTGGAGGCTGGATTCGGATTTAGATCACAAGGACTAATGTCGTACAAACATACTTGACACCGGGGCACTAGAATACTGGCTACGAGACTAACTAGAATATCTAATTATTTTCAGACCAGATATTTAAGAACATTAAGTTTGGTCATAATTTTTTCATATAAAATGCCCATGGAATCGCTCCATTTCCACGGAAATAGAAAAACACTAAAGCATCTCCTAAGGTTCCTATATCACGTACGATACTGAGTGTCCTCCCACGTCGGCCGTTTCCCGAGATGTAATGGCCTAAACGGATGGCCCAAAATGAATGACCTGGCTAAAGAGTCAACTTGCAACACCGATGTTCGGACGAGTTCGTAAAAATGCAAGAAATCAATCGTGCAGCATATTTTTGCTCTGCAGGTGCAGGTGTGGTGTGGTCAACCATGCGACTGGGCTGGGTTGGTGTGGTGTTGATACCAAGAGCTCGCACTGCAGCGATATGATGCATATGCGCATTCTTAAAACTCCAACTTGCAAGCTTACCTTAAGCTTAAAAACTAAATATATGATTCGATCAGGAGTCTTGTATAAGAGAAAAGTCGTGAAGCGATTGGATAGAGATTCCACTTTGAGATTAGAATTCGAATACTGTGTTAAGATGTCGGCACTAACTCCTAAGATAACATTCTTGCTCGTGCATATCGATGCGGATGCAAGGCGACCAAGAAATTTGATGACACCAAATAACACTTTCAGCGGAGAGATTTTAGTGGATATTTCATTCTGGAAAAGCAGAACCGGATGCTGAAATATTAGATGGGCGATTAAGGCTGAGGGACGCGTCGACTATATGCATCCTAAATATAATTTTGATGTGACTAGGAAAACGATATCAGTTTACCCCTCCAATCACTTGTCACTGCTTTGATACGCCATGTAATTCTCGATTATTAGTGCATTCTTTGAGCCGGTAAGAAAATAAGAAAAGGGTTGAAAGAAGCGCGTCTTTTAATTTTCTTTTTTCTTTTTTCTTTTTTCTTCCTAGCTTGGTTCAAAGTTCTGAGCTCTGCGGGGAAGTTGAGAAATGGATAATAGGCTTCACTTGGTCTTGTTCCCCGACAATATCTGTTATATCACGAGAATGGTAATATTTTTACTCCAAACGGCTCCGAGGGGAAGCATATCGTTGAAGCGAAGAGGTAAAAAGAAAGCGAAGGCCAATACTGGGTTTTCTGCCGTGGGGTGAACATCGTGATTCGCCGTACATTGCCTCCTCTGGAAGCTCATCGTGAGGCGAAACCAAACCAAAGACAAGACGCCCCAAAGCGCTAAAGCCCGATGTATGTGGAACTCTTCATTTTCTTCATGCAGAGCTTGCAGTTTTCCATGCAGGTCAATAGACTGCAGTACTAGGATCTGGTTAATCTCTGCATAGTGTTTTCATCATTTATGGTCCCACCGAGATTTTTCTTTTTTCCTGTTGGAAGTTTTACGTTTTGACTGGTTGGAACGTGGGGAGCTTTTGAAGCTTTTGAGCTTCAACCAATGTGGGTCCGACGCCGATGCATGGGGAAAAAGGATTTGTCCGGACTCCATTGGAAAAGCAAAATTGTCAGCGAATGGAGGTCAAAGCTTCCTTCGTCATTGGGGCAAGCGATGAAGAGAAAGAGACGGTGATGCAGCAAGAGATGGAGTGGAATTATAATCAATCGCGGTTTGTATAAAAGCGGGCTTTCTTGCCATTCCAAAGCCGAAGTCGTGTAACTCGCAACACCTAATTAATGTTCAACCGCTTCAACGTCATTTTTCTCAGTTCTGTTCCTTTGCATCCCTTGGAATTACGACTTCCACTGAATTCGTACAACGGCTGTGACTTGTAACGTTCGCGTTCACGGGTCGCTTAGAAGATAGTCCGGCACCGATAAACTAGCGAGAAGGGAAGCCACAGTCTAACGACGGGGGTAGCTTGCAACCTTGTGTTCCGTACAGACAAGGTAAGACAGGTCCACCCGATACATCCCCAGTTTTTTTTTTTGGTGGCCTCGAAATCGAAGCTATCTCCTTTTTCAATTCAGCCAACTTCCGGGCGCCGAAAGGTTAGCTAAGCTTGCTAGTTTAATAGCCTAAGCTAAGCTTGTTACCTTGCTGGCGTTCGGTGACAGCGCTCCTCACTCTACATGCACAGGATGAGGATGATATCGATTGCACAACACCATACCCATCCTCCATGTCTACCCCGCTGCGAGCGAGCACGAGCATTAGCGTGCAATTTCTTTCGGTTGCTTTATTTGCTTTATTTGCCTTTGAGAATGTTTCGCGATCATAGCCAGAGCCAGCTAGCAAGCTCTAGCGTGGCCTGCTACCTAGGCGATTGGCCGGTGACTCGAGGGGAGCTTGCACTTGGACGAAGCTCAACAGTCGAGTCAGCTATCGTCGATCAACGTCATGCACCGTACGATCGTTTTGCACCGTCGAGGCAAATTTGCGAGAGACATCAAAAGGAAGAAGGAGCGCACGTTGAACGACACGCGATTGTCGAGGGTTCGATGCTGATTGCTATTGCAATGCAACCTTCCCCCCAATCGGAGCTTCACCGAGTGCAAGCTCGCTTTCGTGGATCTCAACAAGTCTCTCGCCAACGTTGGTCCTTTCCATTGAGAGGACGGCATATGCAAGGACAGCTCAAGGTGGCCTGGAAAGTGTGCGAGCTGCAGAGGCAGAGTGATTGTGAATTGTCATCGATTCCCCTCCTAGCCCCACCCTCAGCATTAATCTTCTAGCCATACTTCGTCATCGTCTATAAATCTCGTCCATCACCCCTTTTAATTCCTTCCTTTTGACCTGACCTTCCCCATTTCTCCTTCAAAGAGCTTCATACCTGTCAACTGGCCGTATCACTCCCAATTGACTGTTGCTATTTGATCAAGACAGGTATTTCCACCTTTGACTACCCCTCACCGCTTAACTTGTCATTGCAATTTTTTTTTTACTGCATTTAATATGTTTTAAAATTTCCTCCTCCCACAACAAGAGCATTCACTCCAACAAGTTGTTATCCAGCTGTCGGACAGCCAATTAGCCAAGCAGTGGAGTCGAGAGGGCTACGTCAATTCATGGCATGTTGAATTACGTTACAAACGGTCATGTTGCTTCTGGAAGAGAGGTTTTTGTACTTTTGCCCCTCTCCACGGTAGTATTCCCTGCTCAGATCATTGTCAGTGCAGAGTGGCCATGGGCCTAGCTACCAAGCTAGCTTCCTGGATAGCTAGCTGCCCCCACTATTTCAAGGTTGTTCAATTGGCCTGGTTGCCCCGCAGCCGCAGCTGGCCGGTGCGGCGACGTTTGGTTGGCTGGAAACGAAAGTCCCCCGTTTTATGCCACACAACACAGTCAGAGCGGAGCTGGTTGGAGATAGTATTGGGGTAAGAAGGTTGGAGATACATTTACGTCAATGCTATAAATCTCAAACTACTTCTCCTCATGTGCTATTCTATCCTTCTCTTCTTGCTTTGTGCTATTCCTTCGAGTCTCAATTCAGTTGACAAATATTGGAAGCTATCCGCTTGATCTTTCAAAAGTTGCTAATAATAACATTTCGATAGACAGATTTGCCCTGATAATCTGCAAAACCTTAAATCATGTCGGATCCCTCTGCAAACCCCGCAGCCGACGCTGCCGCTGCCGCTGCTGGAGCTGTCAGAAGGAATAGCCGTAGGGCTTCTCAGGATGACCACCACGATTTTACTTCCCGTGCTCCAGATGGTGCTGCCTACAGACGACGCACCAGTATCATGGAGGATAAGGAACGATGGGTTGGGACTGCTCTCACCGTAAGTTTTAAACCTTTAAAGATTTCTAACATCCAATAAAACGAAAGCTAATATGCTTTTCTAGCCAATGTACGCTGGTGTTGCCGCCGTAGTCATCGATAATCTCCTCGAGATCGGTCTTTCTATCCATGATGGAACCTATACAACCGATTTCTCCGTCGAGACTTACGACGTCAATGCTGAGACCAAGCCGGAAGATGTTTCCAACATGGTTCTTAAATATGTTGTCCAACAGCTTACCACCTTCTCTCGTGAGCACACCGTCAAGTTCGTCGGTGCCGGTATCACCGAGGGTGCCGAATATCACTGTCCAACCATCTGCCAGACGCTCTGGAAGGAATTAGATATCGTTCCAATTACCTTCCATGTTCACATCACCCTTGACCCAGATCACGCTTCTGCCAACTCTACTTATTCTCCACCACAGAAGGATACCGAGATCAGAAGTGTTGATGAACAGGCCGATTCTGCTGTCCGTAAGGCACTGATGTACTTTGGTCCAAACCACAATCCACGCCTCACTATTGGCTTCCGCAATCAAGTCGAGGTTGATGGTGATGGCAAGATCCACCTCGTCAACTTGGAGCAGCTCAAAGCTACCGTCAATGCGAACACCACTTGGAAATGCGTTGAGAAGTACACACAAGAAATTAAAGATAAGAAGATCAAGATTGCATTCTTCAACTCTACGCCTCAGGGTGGTGGTGTCGCTCTCATGAGACACGCCATGATGAGATTTTACAAGCTTCTTGGTATCGACGTCAGGTGGTATGTTCCAAAGCCCAACCCAGCTGTCTTCCGTATCACCAAGAACAACCACAACATTCTCCAAGGTGTCAACGACGCATCTGTTGGATTTACCGCCGACCATCAGGCCCAAATGGACCAATGGATCACCTATAACGCTGAAAGATACTGGCTCAAGGAAGGTGGCCCTCTCAGCAAGACTGGTGCCGATGTCATCATCATCGATGACCCGCAGATGCCAGGTCTCATCCCACTCATCAAGAAGCTTCGCCCAGAGGTTCCGGTCATCTACCGTTCTCACATTGAGATTCGTGGTGACTTGGTCTTGAATCCCAACACTGCTCAAAACGACGTCTGGAACTACCTCTGGGATCGCATCCAGCATGCTGATGTCTTCCTCTCTCACCCCGTTAACAAGTTTGTCCCTGGTAACGTTCCAGCTGAAAGAGTTGGTCTCATGGGTGCTGCCACCGATTGGTTGGACGGTTTGAGCAAGAACCTCCGCGACTGGGATCTTCGATACTACTTCCACAACTTCCGAACTCTCTGCAGTGAGAACAGGATGTACAAATTGCAATACCCAGCTCGTAACTACATTGTTCAGGTTGCTCGATTCGATCCATCGAAGGGTATCCCCACTGTCATTGAGAGTTACGTCAAGCTTCGCAAGAAGATGGACAACATTCTCCCAATCAGCAAGATCCCACAGTTGTTGATGTAAGTTATTCTCACTATTATACCCATAATCAAGATGCTAATAGTGCTTTTATAGTTGCGGTCACGGAGCCATCGATGATCCAGATGCATCTATCATTTACGATCAAGTCCTCAACATTCTCGAACAGCCAGAGAATCAGCCGTACGTTACTGATATTATCGTCATGCGTATTCCACCTTCCGATCAGCGTAAGTTTACCTCTGTTCAGCAAGTGGCCCCTTCTTGAAAATTTAGTATTAATGTTTGTTTAAATAGTCCTCAATGCCCTTCTCTCCTGCGCTAAGGTCGCCCTCCAACTCTCCACCCGTGAAGGTTTCGAGGTCAAGGTTTCCGAGTGTTTGCACAAGGGTATCCCCATCATTGCCAGCAAAGCCGGTGGTATCCCACTGCAGGTTCAACATGAGAAGTCCGGCTTCTTGGTCGAACCAGGTGATTCGGATGCCGTCGCACGTCACTTGTTCGATCTCTGGCGTGACAAGGATCTTTACGAACGTATGTCCAAGTTTGCGAGAGAGAACGTGTCGGATGAGGTTGGCACTGTCGGTAACTCTTTGGCATTCATGTACCTTGCTGCCAAGATGGGCAAGGGTGGAGCCATCTTGAAGCCCCAGGGCAGGTTTATCAACGATATGTTGAGAGAGGATTGCGGTATTCCATACCAGGAGGGAGAGCCGAGGATACCGAGAGGAAATATCTCTGTTATCGGTGGGGCAAAGTCGTCTTAAATTGAAGAAACGAAGATTAATAGTGAGATTTAAAAGCATGTATCCGTTTTTTATGGCATTTTGGAGAAAGTTCTCGAGTCATGGTCATGTTTTTGTCACTGAGTGTTAGACGCCAAGATTATACTGATTAAAGATCTAGATCTTGCAGCGGATTTAAAAGAAAAAATAAAATATTTCAAGAAGTAGTAACCATTTCCGGGTTCGAACCGTAATTACGAGAGGGCATTAGGATAAAATAGTGAAGTTTGAGCTCAATTGGGATCATGAATAACCATAGACAATGTTATTCTTGAGATTTCGAGACCATGGCGACCAAGACCATGGCCATGCATGGGTTTATACATTTATAATAGAGTGTTCTCAATATATATTGTAAGATGGGGACCTCGGCGCAGGAGACACAGAACGTCTGTATACATGTAGTAGTGTAGCTTGTGGACGCATGAGTCGCGTCGCATAAAATACATCACGGATTGAGATGGAGTATCGATATATAGCTAGCTTGCAATGCGCTGTGCTGCCTCCAGCCACAAGTCAAGCCACAGAAAGTGGCTGAACCGTCCGAATACCAAAACTCGTAAGCAAAGAACTAGTGTACGAGTGGGCCAGAAGGCATTAAGGCTAGGAATTCAAGTAACTAAATACGTACTTAGTGGTCTCGGTATTTAGGTAAATGAAGTTTAAAACCGAATATTGGTGCCATTTGCCATTCTCTTGATATGGCGGTGAGTGAGAAAAGCTCTCGTTGAATCTGTGTTAAGTGTTCTAAGCACACAACACAATATCCACGCCGAGACTTGATAACTATCATCTCCTATGGGTCGCCGCGACGATGGCTCATCCACCAACTACACCAAGTCACATCACCTTCACCAGCGCTGCACTTAGTGGAGCGTAAATAAACACCCCACCGGAAAATGAGTATAAATAAAGGTCGCAGGCGACTTTCCCCTCTCGAGCCATCACTTGTTGACATGCTTTCGTCATCATCTCACGGTTTACAAAGAGAACTCGAATCATCACTACAACTATATTATACCTGAGCTTAAGCGCTTTGACCATAGCCGAGCATCATGGAGTTGGGGGCACGCATCAAACCTCTCTCCGATGTCGATATCTCGCGTATGAGGAGTACTGCCACCATCACGTGTTTTGATGGGGCAGTAAAGGAGTTGATTATGAACAGTACGTCGCTGGCCCCCGTATCTCGACAAGCATTATAAGAGCTGACACACTCCGATTGAAGGTCTCGATGCGAATGCCACAAGCATAGAGATCACCCTCAACCTTCGAACCAATACGTTGACTATAGAAGACAACGGAGATGGCATCGTCCCTGCCGACATACAGTTACTAGGTACCAGATATTGTATGACAATCTCAATCTAGATCACTCATCAAACCCCCAGTCTTTCAAACTCGCATAGCTAATATCTTATACATTCTAGGTACCTCTGATTCTCCATCTTCACCACATATATTCGGGCACCGTGGCGAATTTATAGCATCCCTTACAAGCTTATCTTTAGTCACGATATGGTCCAGGCATAAACTCTACAGGTCCACTCACACCGTTCGATACCACTATGGCTCGCGGTTGGCATGTGACATTGTGGAAAACCAGATGTTCATGCTACCACGCCCTGGTACGAAAATTATCGTTGAAAGGTTATTTGGGAATTATCCTGTTAGGATGATAGCGAGAGAGAAGATGACTCCCGCTGAGGTATCCAGAGAGTGGCGAGACATCAAACGAAAGGTTGTTGAAGCGTTATTTTTCGTGGACCGACCTGTAAAGGTTGTGGTTAGAGACGAAAGCAGGGCAGTTAAGATTGCTTTTCGCGGTACAGCGCAAGCGGAGACTTGGCAGGAATGTTACAAGAAGTTGTTGGAAGAAGCTGGCCATGCGGAGATACCATGGGAGAGTACGGCTGCGAGGTGGGGCGGCTTCGAGGTGGATGGAATTTTCGGCATGCGTCCCGTGACGGATAAAGGGGCACAGTTTATATTTGTGAATGGGAGGCCGATATCGAATACCAGCACCTCGGCACTCTATTCAACGATCAATAGGCAGTTTGCTTCGTCTTCGTTCGCAACGACGGCAGAGAAAGGGGTTACCGGGCATGGTGTCGGTAAAGGGGTGGAGAAATACCCCTCGTTTGTGATACTCATGGTTACTGATGACGAGCGAGTGAGGAACGCCGAAGGGTTGGGACTTTATGAGGAGAATGGCATTGTGGCGGATATCTCGAAATTATTAGAGATTATGGTGGACGAGTTTTTGAAAGTCAGAGGTTGGAGAAAAAGGACGATGAAGAGAACAGCAGAAGGGGATGGGGTCGATTCCAGCCGTCCAACTAAGAAATTTGTCTGGAGAAATAGAGCAGATATTGCAGCTAACCCAGAGCCAGAGATGTTTTCGAGGGGAAAGTCCTCCGCGACATTCACAACTTCGAGATCCGGGGCTGTTCTGGCAGGAGCTAGCACTGCAGCATCAAATGGGCCGGGTGCGCAAAATTTAACGGCGATAGCTCCGACGCGACTTACTCTGCTCCCCCAAGATAGGCGGGCATCTCTGGTCACATCAACAGAGTGGGCGAAGAATTTTTTATCGGTATGTCCTTCATCATTGAAAGCCATTCCGGTACCAACCATACTAATCCTACTTGCTAGACATTTCAAAATCCAGTTTTCAAGAGACCTGAAGCTAAGATTCCGGAACTAACATTGTTGGGGAAGACGACTCATGACCACAATCAAAAGCTAGCTAAAATATCTAAAGAAGCTCTAAGAAGGGCCGAAGTTATGGGCCAAATCGATAACAAGTACATTCTGCTTGTGCTAAATTCTCCGACCTTGGTAGTCATGGTTGACCAGCACGCTGCAGATGAGAGAGTGAGGCTGGAGAGATTGTGGCAAACGTATGACTGTTCTCCCAAGCCGCTTCCGAAACCAGTGGGCTATTTTGTTCGTGCCGAAGAACGTCAAATTTTGGAACTCTACAGGCACGAAATTCGGGAATGGGGCTTCGAGTTTAAACTGGCGACTATTCTGAGTGTAGACACGGGTCTATATACAGTTAGGATTTTTGCCGTTCAAGAACTCGTTGCAGACCGTTATTTGAGTGATCCCCTGTTGGCAATCAGGCTTTTTCAGACTTGGACCGCAGACTTTCAAGAGAATGGAACATTGGAGGGATTTCCGAAGAGTGGGGATTGGACCAAGAGAATGGTTAAAGCACCAAAGGTGCTGGTGGAAGTGTTTAACAGTCGGGCTTGTCGAAGTATGCTTTCCCTTTACGAATATTTGCATTGAAATGGTGCTGACTATGGCTTCCAGGCGCTTGCATGTTCAATGACAAATTGCGACTGGCTCAATGCCAGAGTCTAATTGGGCAGCTTGCGGCATGCGACTTTCCATTTCAGTGTGCTCATGGAAGGCCTAGTATGGCTCCTTTGGTAGATATAATGCCAGGAAGTGTACAGCAGTGCTTTGAAATAGACAAGCCCTGGTCCTTTGCGCCAAGGTTTATCGGTTCTGGTTATGATGGCGCTTGATTGAGGCCATATTGATATTATCAATCTAGCTTTTGGGTTATTTTCAGGATGTCGGGGAAGCCTTTGCTGGGCTTTTCGAACACAGGACTGTTGGGGAAGTACGGCATGATACCCTACTTACTTGGTTAATGAAACTCATCATATTATATTAATACGGAACTTGACACTCTTGTAGATGGGTGTATAATAGATGAAAGCAATAAAAGATAATTTTTTTTTTAAATTTTTAAATTTTTCTTTTTTACAGTCTTAAAAAATGATTGTAGTAAAAATCTGGAAACTCATGAAAAGGTGCTCTTAAGACTTAGAAGTTTAGGTTTCAAGCTGGTGACCCTTGTTGCTAGTCTCGGGGGCCACATTGTTCCTATTGGAATAGTGGATCCAGATCCTTCACAGTGAACTTGCGTGGTCTCGGTTTTTGCATCGGAATAGTGTACATGCTAAAGGCCTCCGGGTTCGCCACGTTTGGGTATAAAATGTGGACTGGAGTCCCTAGATGACGAGGTCAGAAGATCGATAAAAATCATAGAATTTTCATGTCAATTTGGAATATCCAGTTGCGATTATCGAGTCCTATCATTTTATTCCACTTCAGAGGCTCCCCCAAATTTACAACCTAGGATAAGTAACGTTTGGTGGGCACCAGTCGGACTCGTCTGTATCGGAGAATCTAGATCTAGATCGATCGGCTCTGTTGGAAATTTTCCGTCAACACAGAAATCCCACCGTCAACAATGCCGCCAGCAGCTCTGGAAGACCCAATTGCGCCACGCAAATATTTGGTCGGTCCCACGAAAGTAAACTATAAGCCGGAAAGGATTCTCCCCATCTCAAGAACATTGAAAGATGGTACCGGAATTCTCATAACCCCTTACATCAACGGTCACCACACCGAACCGCCCCGACCGACGGTGGAGATTCTGTGTGATGAATTGAATGGGGAGATCGAGCGTGGGGATACATATCCCATGGACGAATTCATGGACGTAGATACGTTTTATAACTATTGGTTTGGGAGTTTCGCGGCGGTTATAACGAGGGAGGAGGACGGTGCTGTTTTGGGGAGTTTTCACGTAAAGCCGAATTATCCTGGTATGTGAATTCCCCGTGAATGTACGATCATTATAGTATCGCGACGTAAAATTTTGGTCAAAACTAGGAGATTATAGTCAACTGATAGCGGCTGTTTATTTAACGGTTATAGGGAGATGTTCTCATGTTTGTAACGGCGCGTTTTTGACGGTAAAATCTTCGAGGGGCAAAGGCGTTGGGGGAATACTCGCGGAAATATTTCTAGTCTACGCACCATTACTCGTAAGTCTCTTCTTACAAAAAAGAAAAAAATACATATGCGTACGATTTAAAGAACGCGAGTTTACTAATTTTTTTCTCTTAGGGGTATAAATCAAGTATATTCAATCTTGTATTCGAGAGTAATGTCGCGAGTTGTAAACTTTGGGATCGGCTCGGATTCACCCGGTCGGGGCGAGTAAAGGATGCTGGAAGGTTAAGGTTTGGAAACGGCGAACAATACATTGACGCCATTGTCTTTCAGAAAGTTTTTGATATACCGTCCGATATCGAGACTGTATTATAGGTAAGTTATAGATAAGCGGGTGGCGAATGGGTTGTGCTCGTCGACGGATGTATCGATAGGTATTTCGGGCCTGCAGTCGTGGTTTTTGTAATCGTAGAACAACATTAAGGTACGAAGCGTGACTTTCGTAAAGAAAGTCTTGCTTCGCACTATCGAAAGTTTATGGAAAATAGTCCGTCGTTCGATGAATAAAATTATGAAAGTATTTTTGTAGAAGATTGTCTCGCAAGCCAGATGCTGTTGTATATAATTTGAAGAGTTGAATCCATGAATGACTGACTGAACATTTGAAGATTTACACCGTGAATGAATTTCGATCTTATGCGTAATACGTAAGAAGATATCCGGATATTGATGTCAAAATATATTGTTTCTCGTCTCGAAAATGTATTGAAATAACCAAGGTTTCTTTTAGGGGCCGTGTCGAAGATCTGGAGGTAATTGTGCTAGAATAGGGGCCGGTCTGTTTATTTCTTCAAAAACGAATACACGACAATGTAGCGCGTCTAGGGCCAATAAATTTCTGATTTTGTGGGCATGGGCAGGTCACATTCATGCCAAACCCTCGCCAACTATTCCCTCCGTCTCCCGTCTCAGATGGCATGGTCTCACATTTCATAAGAGGATGCTCAAATCATCCCTCTCCTTAGTTCAATCTGGCTCCGTCGACAGATCCACTCGTTAATAAACAAGGAAAAAGAGTTATTATAGTCCCTTGCCGTCGTCAATCTAAGACTCCGTCATCCGGAGATCCGGTAGCCTGGCATCTAACGATCTCGACTTCGCAATTTTCCCAAGCCACCGCTTATTCGTCTCGGGGAAGCCGCTCCTTCAGGTTTAACCTGGTCTCGAGGCATGTTACCAACTTTCGACGCGAGTTTCTCGAATCGAGCCCAACCCTCGACGGTACGGAATCGTACGGATATCCAGCATTTTCTTTTCCTCGACGATTACAAAATCCCGCAGTGACATCTATGATGAAAGGAGGGGTTAATGATACAGTGACTACGCAATTGCTGCATCGTTATCGTGGTCCGTTTGGATTGGGCTTCCCTTTTTTGTATAAATCTGCGGGGTATATGCATGAAGCTGAAGACTTGAGATAAGCTTCCCTTCCTGTGATCTACGTGTGATCAATTTTGCGAATGCGACTCCGTTCCTCGGAGCCGTAGAATCTCATTAAAAAAGGGATGAAACTTTTGTGATAGCTGCTGGGATATCCCAAGTTAGAACCTTTGAAAATATCTACACAATCCGTGAGCCGATGTTTTCGTGGCCCGCGAGCCCGCGAGCCGAAATAGTCAGGCATTGCTCACCGGAAGGAGTGTGAAAACGGAATTATTCCCCACTGAGCCGTTTCATCATATTCCATGCCTCGTAGAAGATTTTTGGCAAGGCTGGCAAAACAGGAGTACTCGTACACTGGAAGCGTCGTGTAGACCATCTCATATCGTAGAACTATTCACATTTTGTCATTGGAAAATTTTAACAAAGTTTATCGTTCATCAACTAGCAATTTCGCAAATTCTCTTGCTCTTACCCTTCCTTTCGTATCAACGATCAAATCAAGTTTCTATATCAGATTATTCATGTAAAAGCAATGAAAGAAATAGTAAAACTAAAGGCTGACAGGAAGCTGCAAAGTTATTGTAGAATGAGAAGTATAAATGTAGACGCTACTTAAATATATTAACCCTACGTTGATATGACGGGTTCTAAATTTTGAGAATCTAAAAATTTTCCCAAAAGTCCGCGTGACCGAAAGTGATTGGGTGGCATACGGCCGAAAATGTATCCATATTTTTGACGGTTCGTAATATCGGTATTTACTTTTTATTTTATTTTATTTTATTTTTTCCTTCCAGGAAGTCTCCAAATATATACAGAGTACGAAACATTATATTCACTTCGGATGTCTCCTTTTGCTAGGAAAATATATTTTTTTGTTAGACGAGGAAAATTACAACAGTTCGTCCGGAGCGTAATCCCAGCCAATATTAACCGATCTCTCTAAACTAGCACCACCCAATGGGAAATGACACCCGTTTCCTGGCCACTCAACATCTAAAGTGTCTTAGGATAGGCTGTCCAACAACTTTTGCCTCATAGAGAATCTGTGTGACTCTGGGTCATTTCGGGTGACCCCGTACAGGTCCTCACCAAACGCACTTAAATTTACATAGATTATTAATATAATATTACCACAAAGAATGTAAGTAGGTTTTTATCGGATTGTTCGGCAACTAAAATTTTAAAACAAAGAATATAATCAAGAAGAAAATAATATCTAGTCAAAGTAATAAAAAAAAAAAATATCATCGACAAAAAAGGATAGAAGATTCGTTTATTTTTGAAGTAAAAAGTCCAAAGGGCGCCGAAATCAACAAAGGAAAAGATATGCGCCAAAATGCAACAGAATCAACACGAGATATTTTTCCCTATTGCTCCTGATGCTGAAATGTAAACCACGGGGTCATTCGAGACTCATCATGTTCTGGTAAAATTCTGTTAAACTTCCGAAGACGGGATCGATCTCTCCAAAGAGATCCATTGTCGGTGCCTTACCTTTCCCTTCATTCCCTGACCCCTCGGGCTCTGCGCTAGTAGCTCTCGAATCCAACAATTCGTCCTTAAATTTCCTTAAAGCCGGTGCTCTGAGGCTCGCTGCCGGAACAGGTATTTTGCTAGTTTGCTTTTCGAAGTGCGCCCTAGCCGGCTCGAGATCTCTGAAAATTTCCATCGCCTGGTTCGGGAGTGTAATTCCTTCCCTTTTCGCCATGGAGCCAACGGTGTACAATTGAAAAGCCGACATTCCCCTCCTCTTAGCTAGCCTGTAAAGGGTTTTTATATGCTCCAAGAATATTTCTTCGTAGTCTTTAAAATCGAGAAAATATAACGTGAATAGGGATGATTGGTAAGCGTTATATGTGAGGGGCAGTGTGGCTTTAGCGCCGTAAAGTTGGTAGTATGTCTTCTGGAGTCTCGCTCCCATTGTGGCAGAGTGCAAGGCGGCGGTGATCATCCGTGAATTCTCTGGGCTGGTCTGGGCGGAATTTGAGATGCTCCCTCGGAATAGATGTACTTGGATCGCGTGGTACAATATTCTGTATAAAAGTCAGCTACTGACGCTAGTCTCCAGACAGGAAAATAAAAAGTTAGGAATTACCGTAAAGTATAGTCTGGTCCGACACTTCCTCCTGTGATTTTCATGGAGTTCATGTACTCATCATGCCATTTCTGAAACTTACCATGAAGAGCAATTATTCCCCTAGGTTCTGGCTTGGTGGCATTTTTGGAATAGAGATACATGGTCATCTCTTGAACTATCAATGCTAGGTCGATAGAGTGATGAGTAAGCTCAATTCTCCGTAGAGGCCGCGACCTCATCAATTGCGGGTACGGCTGCCAAGTATCATTAAGGTCAATTTGTTCCGGAAGTTTTGGTCGGGGAATATGTGGAGGTGGCAATGCATAGGGCTCCCTGAGTACTAGAGCGGCGAAACTATTATCAGTCAAAACAACATTAGTTGGCATGATATTTAAGGAAAATAAATAGTTGTATTCGAAAACCCCAAGGAAAATTGACAATCATTCAAGAGAGGGCTAGAGAACTCCATACCATCGAGCAACCCATAATTTCCAACATGGCCATGATAATTCCAAGGTTCCGGTCGCCTCTTCGCTTACTGGATCTTTGGCTAAAAGTTCCTTGTACATCTCTATCGCCGTTCCAAAATAGTTCCAGCCGACTCCATCGTTGGCTCGATGTGCCTCAAAGTAGTGCATGGTGACTAAGGCTTGCATATAGGTGATGGAGGGAGTTTGCGGTCCGAGTGCGATTATTTTTTCGGCTTCTTTGAAAAAATGGCTTCCATAGGTTCTAACGTCTCGGTCGTTTTCAAAAGACTCTTCGCGATCGGAAAAAAGCTAGCGGAAAGATTTATTAGATTTGGAGTTCTAATAGAAGGGTTTGTATGGAAGACGAACACAGGCGGCTGCAAGCATAGCGTTAACAAGTAGGGGTGAGCAGTATGATGCAGTTTCTGGGTCTCCGGCTCTCATATCGGCAAGAAATAAATCCTTTTCAACAAGATCGTAGAGTGGCGCTTCCCAAGTGAAGTAAAGTTGGATCAGATGTGAAACGAACTCATCATTTGTAGTCACAGTAGTCCACGGCTGTGAGGGAACGTAAGGTATCGAGATTTGCACGAGATTGCCGATGTCCATGGCATCAGAAGGTTCGCTGCGAAGGCTTATCCTTACAGTTAGTTAATTTAACGATGGCGCGTGGCACCATGCCTTTATGGGTTTTTTCCCAGGCAAGGGAATAACTTCTGTAAGGAGTTAAGATTGTTCGAGACCGACATACCGATGAAATATTTGCGTGGTTGGAGATTCTGACTCTGGTTCATTCGGTTCGTAATCTTCGTCCATTGGAAGAGATTCTGAAGATCCCGCGAAGTACCCATATTGACCGGTCTCAAGTTTCTCCTGAATATATTGTGAAATTTGCTCGATCGTAGCATCGCCCCGGATGTATTCTAAAAGTTTTGGAAGTTCTTCTTTTGTGCAGTATTTCGTAGCGTTGAATATTCTAGCCAGAAGTTCATGTTCGCGATTCTTTTGCTCACGGTCTACAGGTCCATGTTGTCGCTTTCTTTTATCAAGGAAAGGAAAGTATACGCATTCGCTGTTGGGTCTAACGGAGCAGGCGGTGCACTTCGGTTTATTATTATCGCACTGGAGATGATAGAAAACTTCATGTCAATGGTGTCTCTCGGTCAGCCAGTCGAGTTGGCATTACTGGAATCGCGCTCCCATGTTTTTGTTTATGGAATCCGAGGTAGGTGATTGATGAGGGAACGTTTGCATTGAAGACAGAACTGCTAGGACAGAATTGGAATGGGGTTAGAACAATCACCGTACCTTTGTCTTACGTGCTTTGCATGCTGTGCAAGCGTTCGAAATTCTGGTTTTCGTCTTCTTGATTGTCTTCTGCGGAACATGTTGAAGGACAGAAGGGCGAGGAGCCAACCGTGGTGGGCTTTTTGTATGCCCGCGTTCGCTCATTTTCCCCCCGAGTGCACCCTCGGGTCCTTTTACTTCCCACTGATCCACTTCGCTTTTGCCACACCTTGTCCTGAGAGACCTGTGTTATTGTAAGATTGTTTGGTATATATATGTAATAATTAATCCTTCCCTGGGGTGACCTATCCTCAAACTAATACGATTAGACATCAGATCAGCCGACGCTCTCACACAGCCTCTTCAGAGTAGTTCTAAACCAGATATATAATTATGAGAGCGTTGACGGTCACAAAGTCATTTGGGTGATAAGAGCTCCACACGAGATGCGGGGATGAAAGCGGCCGAGGATTGTGGTTTGGGTCCTGCCCGCCAGGATATTCATGCAGGCCTGTAAAATCTTTCAGCCACCTTAAGTACGAGTAGACAGTCCAAACCCCCCTCGCCCCAAAGACCCTCACCGACCACCTTGGGAACGACTCAACACTGACTGAGTAGGTATTGTTCGGGTGGTTTTGCTTCCTTTTCCACGGAATGCCCCGAACAAATCTGGACCTTTGAATCACAATTGTTTTCCAGATTCCAGCGAGCCCCTGACGAGAGAGAACTAGGGAAGTCGGAGAGGTCCGTTAACCGGTAGCCCCATCAACGGTGCTCGCGTGTTAACCCTGGAAGAAATCAAAAAAACTGGGCTCCAGATGTGATTTGTGCCCATTCGGATTACTTTCCAATTTTGTTTTTACTAACCCAAAGATTCCGTCTTAGGCTTCCCAAGCCTGTCACCCTGTATCAGCGATATATTCGGTGGTGCGTAAATAACTAGGACGGGATAATCTTACACAAAGAAATAGTAATATGCCTGGGTAGTGATGAATGCAGTATTTGTTGTAAATGTAAGCTCGAGTAAATAAAATCCCACCTGAGCTATCTATATATATGGTGCATGCATATGCGGGATGATGTACCCAAGAGCTTCGCCTACCATATATATAGAGATATATATACCATTTTAGGGTGGAGGTCGATGGTTGAAAACTGTGGTTCGAATGCACTGAACAAGTTTTTTGTTGGAATTGATTTTTTAAAAACGGAACCAAAAAGGTAGCGATAGCACAGGCTTATATATGTCGAACTACTCGAATAATCTGGTGTTTCGATTTATTTTCGCCAAAGCAGTATATACGTCTATCATGTTTGTTGGATTGCAGTGGCGGTTGATACCCAGGATATAAGTTACCACACAGCCAGGTCGGAGCATCTACCCAATATCGTGTAACCGGAAAATGCTTTGGCGGAAATGGGACGGTTGCCACAGGTGAAAACTCGCGACTGGGTTGACGGCTAGTTTGAGGTTCGGATGTAATTCTTTTTTTTGTCAGGCTGGGATACGTCCGGATTTCAAACGATGTCTCGAGATCTCGATAACCAGCAAATAGTACGATCCATACCAATAGTTCGCCCTGACCTCTGATTCGTAGTGCTTGGCAGAAACCCTCTCAATCCGCTCTGGAGCTTCGCGGCGGCAGCTTAACGGGTTTGAGCATGATTAGCCCCACCAGCGGAAATATTTTAGCCTCAAATCCAATACACGGTCTAGCTTTTAAATTTTTATCGGCGTGGATTCATTGCCCACACAAATAAGAGCGTTGAATGATGGATTTAGATTTATAACCTAAATATTAGACAAAATAGAACAATGTACCGATAACTACGTAATATTGCGTCCATAATTCTCAATTTTTCTCACGCTCGTGAGTTATGAGTCGACATTCGATTCTTTCCGACGCTTTAAGCTTCAGGGCTTGCAATATATTTTCGCCCGGAACCTCTTCTCCACCATTTCAGTCCGACCTCAAAATTGTGCAAATATGATAGGGCAGGGGAAAGAATTCCGGTAGGGAACCAGCCTGGGGCAAAATCTTGAATTCAACTTCTGTAAGGGTCCGGGAGGGAAGCTAGCAGGTGCAGGCCCTCTTTGTTGAAACGGATTTTGACGCCAGCCAGTCAGAAGCTTAGATTCAGCCTGTGGCTTGTGATTTCCTATTCAGGAGTGGCTGGAGACTGAGGCTGGAGAGAATCAAACACTTGATGGCCAACATGTCAACACATCAACACACGGGCCACCCTTCGCATGACTCCAACCTCACCTTCAACACAAACAGAATCCTCGTTGCAAACAAAACTATCCCAGCAAATACATCCATGGCCAATTGATCCACCATTCTCATCCACCGCAAGC
Organism: Arthrobotrys entomopaga; assembly: GCA_012184315.1. Lineage (NCBI taxonomy): Eukaryota > Fungi > Ascomycota > Orbiliomycetes > Orbiliales > Orbiliaceae > Arthrobotrys > Arthrobotrys entomopaga. The sequence goes on from LDDX01000151.1 coordinate 63,944, forward strand.
ACCTTGTTTCACCAATCGTCCGTCAAAGAAGAACGCATACTTACGTTTGTCCTGTCCCGCGATTCCGCTTCCCAAATGTCCGTCTAACCCTCAATACTCTTCCGGCTTAGTTAGGATACCACCACCACTGCCCCGCCCCCACCTTGACTGATCCTACTTAAGTACATATCAAAGAATCTCGAGATCTCCCAGGACACAATTCCTATTGCGACCATTCATAGTATCATACAAAAAACTACTTTCTATAATGGCCCCTACGCCAAAAGTCAAGCCGGCAAAGAAGGCCAGTGTCTTAGAAGAAGCTCCTGAGAAGGTCCTTCAAGCTGTTGTATGTCCCTAAGACTATACCAAGACCTTCCTCCTAGCGGCTGATCTCATTCGTGATATTAAGATTGTCGCAGATTCTTTCAACAGACGATTTCGTCCTTTGACGCTCGAAACACCCCGCGTATGTCTCTATTTCTCTATGTTTTCAATATATCCCACAAAGCGGTATATGCTAACGGCTATTGTTAGTGTTTATTACCACTTGCGAATACCCCGATTATAGAATATACTCTAGAATTCCTGGCTCTCGGAGGTGTAGAGGAGGTGTTCCTTTATTGCAGCGCCCACAGCGACAAAATTAAAAGCTATATCAAGTATGCCAATCATTGAGAATATTCCAGAGTCTGGTCTAACAATCCCTCGAAGGTCATCAAAATGGAGTCGCGCATCTTCCCCATTCGAAATTCACGTCATATATTCCCCTAGCATCACGTCTGTTGGGGATGTCATGCGAGAACTTGACAACTCGCGTATGATCAATGATGACTTCATTTTAGTCAGCGGTGATATCGTGAGCAACATCTCGTTGCAGACAGTATTACAGGAGCATAAAGCAAGGAGACTTGTGGACAAGAATTGTATCATGACAACAGTTCTTCGAGAAGTTTCACCGAATCACCGATCAAGGTGACATTTCCACCCCTCTTGGTTTTTCAATTACCGATTCACTAATATCCGAGCTGTAGACCTCGTGGTGAGAACGCGATATTCGTCATGGACTCCAAACGGGAACGAATTCTTCATTACGAACCATTGAAACAATCGCCTCCAACGGAGCGGGTCTCGGTGCCTAAAGACCTAGTGAAGGCCAATCCAAAGCTTTGTCTTCAAGAAAACCTTCTGGATTGCTGTATCGACATTGTTTCATTTGAAGTACCGCCCCTGTTTACTGAAAACTTCGACTGGCAGCACTCCCGAAAGGACTTTTTGCATGGTATTTTGATGGATGAACTGTACGGAAAGACTGTTTACGGCCATATCTTGAAGACAGGATATGCCGGTCGGATTCAATCACTCCAAACATATAGTTCAATCTGCCGAGATGTTACGAATAGATGGACGTATCCTTTCTGTCCTGATAGCAATTTGACGGATGGACACACGTATAAATACACCAAAGGTCACATATACAAGGAAGCGGACGTCATCCTTGCTCAATCTGCTATCATCAAGGAAAATAGTATCATCGGTTCCGGAACCAAGATTGAGGAGGGAACAGTAGTGCAAAGTTCAAGCATCGGACGCAATTGCTTTATTGGCAAGAATGTGAATATAAACTCTGCAATCATCTTCGATAATGCCATTATCGGCGACAATAGCGTTCTGGGGGAGTGCATCATCGCAAGCGATGCTCATGTCAGTAGTGGTTCTGTTATCGAATCTGGTGCCATCGTTTCCTTTGGTGTGGAAATTGAAAAGGGCTTCCGAGTGCCTAGCACCGCGAAATTCACTAGATATACCGTTTCAGGAACAGAGCATGTCAAGACGAACAATATGAACGAATATGAGGATTCAGAAGACGATGAAGAAGAAGTGATTGAGACATCTCTCTCTGGACGTAAGTTTTTCTTCCTTATCATACAATCTAAAGCAGCAGAGATTCTGACATCACCTCTATAGTAAGAGCAATCAAACCCTCTTACGATTCGGAATCCGACATTTCCGACATTGACGAGGAGCCAGGTGCCAAGAAGAAGCACAAACGCAGCAATAGCGAGAGCGAAGTCGACGCCTTTGCACGCGAGGCGTATCATTCGCTGTTGGGAGCACTCAAGCAGAACCATTCGGTCGATATTATGATCCTCGAGTTGAATGGTTTACGCATGTCTGCCAACGCTGAATTTAGCGACGTTCGCCGGTCCACGGCATCCGCTCTGATCAGTTATATTTACTACAAGCTCACACCTAGCGATGCGGTTGACAAAATTGTTGATCCAGTTGTTGAAAAGCTTCTACCGCTTTTCAACAGGATGATTTTTGATGTTTCTGACCAGGCTGAGATTCTGGGGTTTATGCAAAAAGATCTCGCTGGCAAAGAGAAGGGCGGGGCTGTTTTGCAGACAATAGGGATGAAGCTTTATAACGAAGATTTGGTCGATAATGATGGTATCCTGACATGGTGGAATGATGGAAACGGACCGAAGGGTGAGACGGAGGATATGAAGAAAGTGAGGGAGGCGACTAGTCAGTTTGTCAAATGGGTTCGGGAACAGGACGAAGATTCCGACGAGGATGAAGATGAAGATGACGACGACGACGAAGAAGAAGAAGAAGAATCTGATGAAGACGATTAGATTGGTATTTGCTACTTTGCTAATACATATTTGCTATGGATACCCTTCCCTTTAATCTATTTGGAATTTTGCTGGAAAAGTTTTCCTTGTGTTTTTTTTTTCCTAAAAGTTTTTGCTGTTTAAGTTTCATTTGCACTTGGCATACCATACGAAGCGGCGTTTTTTATCACGTTCGAATAGATTAGACATTTCAATTAGACGTTGAGATCATCTAAATTACTTGGAATAACTCTTTTCGGAATTGATAAAAAGTTCTAGCTAGATCGATCTTTGAATATATTTTACACTAGCCGCTGTCATGCTAATTCGTTATCAAAGATGAAATCTAGACGATAGAGCTAAAACAGTATCAAGTCCGCTATATGTACACTTCCATTTCAAATACACTAAAAATAAACAGACTACACGGGTTAATATAACAGGAATAACTAATGAGTATACCGCCTTTACCTACAAATCACAACTAACTTGATTTTATAAATACAGCGTCGTAGGGAAAAAAAATTTAAAACTTTCAAAAGTAATATATATAATATAAGAACCCCCCATCAATATTGAAGAAAATGACCTTTGTATCGCTCGCGCTCGCAGAACGCCGCCGAAGAAAAGAAGAATAAAAAAAACACAGTGAATCCGAAAAAATAAGATACTTGCTTCATCTACAATACTAGTACCCTTCCTGTTGATAGATATATGCTAACCATCTCATACTCTTCCCATTAGCTCGTCTACTTCTTTCTGAAGTTTCGTTAGATCCTCGAGAATATCAAAACTTGCGGAAACTCGAGGGGTTGGTTCTGGTATACTATCCGCTGCACTCTCTGTAGTCGACTGTGATAGTTGGCTTTTTTTCCGAGGAGGTGGAGGAGGGGCAGGCGCCGGCGGTGAAGATTTCGAAAGACTTGATAGAGATTGCAGACGCCCAGGTGGAGCTGACATTCGTTTGCTTCCACGTCGTGTAGGTGGCGGCGTGGGTTTTTTGTTCGGGAGAGGTGATATACTTAAAGATAAGGGCGGCGGTGTTTCTTGCGGTTGGTTTGGAGGTGTCGTGGATTGTGTATTTGGTGATGATGCTAGGCGGCGGCTTGGAGGAGGTGGCGGAGGTGGTGGAGTTGGATGACCAGGGAATTGAAGTGAGAGAGTGCCGTCAGCTGATGGTACGACTTGCGCGGATACCCGGCGTGATAATGGTACAGGTGGTTTTGGGGTTTTTGGAGGTGTAGATGGCGAATCTTGTCCTACTGTAGTTTCTGCCGTGTCTTTGGGAGGGGCGGGATAGGGATCCGAACGAGGCGGAGGTGGCATGGCCATCATGCTGTGTCTTTGGCCTCTTGGTTTAGGGGGTGGTGGTTTTGCTTTTGGAGGTGTAACTGCAGTTGCAGCCTTGGATGTCTGCTCCGGCTCTTCACCACTTCTTCCAGTATCTTGACTACTCCTGGGTGTGATGTAATATTCTGCACTTTCCGGGAGGCTCTGCTTTGACACATTGCTAGTCTCGGTGGTTGTTACAGAGTCCGGCGTATGGGCAGTTTGGCCGGTGAGCATCAAATGTTTGAATGCATCTACATCCATAGACTGGCGGCTTGCTTTGGCGCTCTGTTTTATGTTATTTGGAGCACCAAATTTGATCGGTGGAGGGGCAGCATCACGAGGAGATACTAATTCGAACCGATCATCCTCCGAAGATTGTCGACGAACCGGAGAGTCGCTGCCATCTTTCTTGCGGAATGGGTTTGGAGCTTGTCCAAAAGCAGTCTCCGGCCCAATAGCTGCGGATGCCTCCGCGTATTCGGGATCCGATGCGATTGTCTTGGCCGAAACCGATGCCGCAGATACGGTAGGTATCTCTGATATCTCGCTCTGGCTGTCTTCCTCATACTCCGATTCTATCGACTTAACAGAAGCTATCTCTGCTTCTTCCTTCTTAATTTCGACTATAGAGCTTTCATCTGTTCTTGTCTCGTCGTCATCCGGTACATCTTCAACTTCTCTTTTTGATTCTATAAACGGGTCATTATTGCTCGGAGCGACCGGAATTGGTTCCACGATCACAGGAGCCTCTTCCACGCTTTCTTTCCTCTCTACCTGTTCGGAGGGGCGTCTTTTGACAGATCTCCGAGGTCGCGGCGGGGCAGGTGGGGCAAGAGGCCGACCTGGATGAGGCGGGGTAGGGCCAGTTTTTTGGAGTTTTGTCGGCGTGCGAACAGGTACGGTAGACGAAACGGATGATATAGTATCTACCGGGCTTTCGGCTTGGACTTCAATCTGAACTTCAGGTCTCTTCTCTGCATCTATTTCTCAGTTATCAAAAGCGGTCAGCGAGGAGCGAAAAGGTGTTGAAAGTGGTGATAGAATGTGGTATTTTGACACGACGCAACGCACGATAACACAGGATTAAGCATACCGGTGGCCTCGGTCGACGGTCTCCTTGAACCGTCACGACTTCTAGTATCCCCATTTTGCGAAACAGGGTCGGTCTCCTGTTTTACGGGATCGGTTGTCGGTAGAGATGGTTGAACGTCGGGTGTAGTTTTTGGTCCGGAACTTCCGGCAGGTCCAAAGTCATCATCTCCATCCGCAAACGCTTGTTGAGCGACCTGCTGGAGCCGTTCCTGATCGATGTCGAGTGAAGTCCTGCCGGAAGCTGAGGGAGTGCCGTCGTTTTGTTTCCGCCTGAACGGATTCGACGACATCTCTGCCGTCGTCGGGTAGAAGTGGGATTGTGTACTGGCAAGCTGTTGGGATCCCGCGCAGGGTTTCGGCAAGCTAGGGAAGAGCTCGAGGGGTAAGGCAAGTAAGCAGGTTTGGTGACAGTGCTACGTAGCGAACGTTAATTATGACGATGATGTTTGTGCGAATTACAATACGAGAGGAAGAAGAAGAATATGATGATGATAATGATGAGAGTTTTTATTTACAGATTACGGACTGTTGTTTAATATGATAATATTAATAAGGTCCGTATGCTACGTACTCCTGGCAGGCTGATGTGGAAGTGATAATTAATATATCCCAGACCGTCTGCTGGGGCCAACGACGACGACTCCACCAAGCTAAGCCAGCCAGCCAGCCAGCCAGCCCAGGCCGACATACGACACCCGCTCTGCCTCACAACCAACTAGCCAAACTCGGACGGTGAACCCCAGCCAGGCCTCTTCTGTTGTGCCAGAGCCGGCCTTCGTTTCGTGGTGACCTTGCCGGCCTGTTTTATTTGTCGCATCAAAAATTGCCTTATTCGTCCAAACACGATGGCCACCTCACAAAACGTGCGTGGCCTCAACGTGACAGCCTTGACTTTCTAATTAATTAGCAAGTCTTGGCGTTAAAAAGTAATCACCTTTATAACTCACAACGGAGCTTTAAGCTTCTATGAAACAGGCAAGCATCGTGGCGCAGTGGAAGCGCGCCGGGCTCATAACCCGGAGGCCAACAGATCGAAACTGTTCGATGCTAAAACTTCTCTTTTTGTCCCGTCGACGTCTAGGGTTCGAGCTCGGCACAGCGCGTTTGACATATTTTTCACCCTTTTTTTTTTTTAACTTTTCCAAAAAAAAGAAAGATCACATGTAGCATTTTCTCAAAACATGCCGGTGCATTTGAACTGAATATCAAAATGTAAGAGGTCATACGCCTCGCATCTACACATTAGTTATAGATTTATGTAATAGCTTCATAACCCTTTATTTACAACCTGAAATGTTATGTGTATTGGGGTATATAAACATCATGCATGCATGATCATGAGGAGCAGTAGGGGTATCAAGGGGTATAATATATGGGTATCAATATGTATAAGAACTTCTTGGCTGATATAACCTATGAGCTACAAGTATCGATGCCGGTCGAAGCGACCGGCATCACAACGGCTATGTAGCCGTGGCATCTGACCTGTTAAGCCGTCCAGAGCGGCTTACAACCTGCTGCCAGCGGGTTGGGTCGAATTTCCACCACAGGTATCCAGCATCTCCCCAAGAGTAGCCTTCTCAGCGTCGGTGATGGTGAGATCCCACACGCTCTTAACTTCTACCCAAGCACTTGCATAAGTGCAGTAGAAACTGGTCAGCACCGGTTTCCATTTATCCGGAGAGGAGGCTGATTTGGCCACATTGACTCTATCGTTGACAGCCCATCTATGCATAATCGATATCAGATGCCATTCTGAATATTTTAAAATTTCTCAATATTGATATATTGAAACTTACAGTTGAGGATTCTTCAAATCATTGGCAAACTCTCCTCGTTTCTTAGTCGTCCAGCTTGAAGCGCCAGACTAACAAAATCTAATATTAGTCTTCACCATAAATCAAATATGAATGAAATGAAAATGAAAGTAGAAATGATCGACAAAGAGGATCTTCTTACAATCCAAGCGTTCTTCAAAGGAACCATATGGTCGATATCTATATCCGAGGACTTTGTGAACGATTTACCGCTGTAGGGGCACACCCAAGTACCCGCGGTAGCAGCACACTTCTTGTCAACCTGCACCTTTGTTCCATCTCTCTTGAGAACGTCCTCACGAGTGTTGCAACCGTCGGGCTGTTCTTTCCAGTGTGGGAATAATTTTCGATTATATCCGTCGCCAGAAGTCGACGCTTCCACCCTGATTTTGGCGAGTTTAGCTTTTGCTTCTTCTCCGCTTGGGATACTAGGCTATATAATTTTCCGCGCTTACGTTAGTTGATGTGACTATACTATTTGATATTATATTTGGAAGAGGTTTGGCGTACAGCGGCTCGTTCTACTGGCTGATCGTATGGGTAGGGAGCGGCTTGCGCTACACCAAAAGCCAAAACCAGGGCCGACAAAAGAGTAGCAGACTTCATTCTGTAAGTATTTTACAAATATATAACTCAGATATACGAATGAAAAAAGAACACAAGCAACGAAGAGGGGTATCAAGATTTAAGTATGGATTAAAGAATTGGTTGAACCTCCACTCGACATATCCGAGGAATCCATCCCCTTTATAAATTTATCTACTAAAGTCTTCACTACAGCTAATAACTGGGCGATATCACCGCGGTTAGCTCCCATCCACTCATCCAAGCGCATGATAAAACAAACTAATATAGCGGCATCACTATCTAGCTGAAATGCGACTACCTACCGCAATTCGACCTTACCGCATGTTTATAGTTTCGTAACGGCAGGCGGTTGTGTAGTTTTGTTGGTTATCTACATTTTGACATCGGTAACCCTGGTCGGAATCGTTGATCAGGCTGGGATACAGATCTTCTCAGGTACCTTGGCAGGAGCTTTAAACACTATACATTGGTGGGGAATCAGGGTCTTACTTGCAGATTTCGATGAGGTGTTATGTAAGAGAGACAAGATGGCTAAGCTAAGGCTCTCCAATTGCCCAGGTTTTCCCAAGATTTTCGATGTCGCCGTTTATGGCAGCCACCGAGGTTTAAGTACAATTATACGTGGACGCTGTGGGTCTGGGACTCGAGACCAAATTATACCAATTCCACAAATTTCGAGCGCTGTGCTGGTTAAAGTATATTTAATCCGAATGATTGGACCAGTTTTCGCCTTCCGCCAGAGAATTTCGACCAATCTTTAATTGTATCGTCAATGCGATCCAATCATCTCTCCGCCAATCGGTGCACAACCATGCTTCCGTTTCCGTTCGTCTGATGAGTTGCCTGAAATATCGTGTAACGAGCGGACCTGACCACTCAGGTAGAAGATGCGCGCACACAGGCGAGATCGGCCGAGAGATTAGCCAAGAGGCTTCTTGTCAGGGGATGTGGTTGTATCTGAACGTACAGCGCTTCTGATTGGGATACCCATACGCACCTACCATATTCAAACATTTTCAACACACACGTGCCCATAATTACTTGAGGGGTGCGATAAGTAAATATCCGTGTCCATTTCAATCCATCTAGTTTAGTTACAAGACTGAATCCATCTAACCCAATTTCAATTGCGGTTGTAACAAGAGATCAAAGAACTGGGGGTTAACTGTTTTATCTGATTTAAAGTGCTCCTAATGAATAAAATTGAACCCTTGAAGTAAAGTTACTGTATTGCAGTGATATATTATAATATATAATATCTCAGCCTTTTTTTAACTATCTAGCTAAATACTTGCTGGAGGTCTATGTGTTTAGCTTCCTTCGTAGAGATCTTCACGGGCGAAATCGACTAATCCTGGATTTGAATGATGACACGTCCTTAATCCTCCATTTACTTATCTTCACGCGTTCTTTCAACTTGGAAAAAACACCTGCTTCGTCCGGATTTTCATAGCTATAATTACCAACGAAAGAAGGGCGAGGATTTCAGTTAGTGGACTACGGGTCGTTATTTCCAATTACCAGCATTCAAGAGGTATCCCACGCATACCGAAACAACTTCCGTTCATTTTTTGCTACTATGATTGGATTCTGACTGCATATCCGAATGTTCCAATAATACGGGCTTGGTGTGACCACTGAAAAGAGATCTTCTAGCTAGGTGAGATTTTCGATAATCGTCAATGTAAGTTAATGAGAATAGAAAGGTAGCTTTCTCTCAGCTCCTATCCTCTACATCGGAAAATATTGTCTCCGCTCTGTTTGAAAGCACTTGAAGTTCGGCCCAACATTGAGCGATGTCTTCTCGCGAACGCAATTTTTGTGATACAAAGATATCATACGGGAAAACGATAATAAGAGAGGAAGTATAGCAGAATTGAATGTCAAATTTTCTGAAACTAATTCGATGAACTAAGTTGTCGAGATCGAATCTAGTACAGGTATCGTCATGTGAGAGAAATGAATGAAAGGTCAGGATGCAAATATTTAAATCCTCTCGATTGCTATCGACAAACTATATTTCTATCGAACAACAGTAACACTCTCTATCTACATGCCCTTTCCATGCTGCCATGGCACGCCAACAAGTAGTAATTCGCTTGCCTTACGACTGAATTAATTATGGATGCTGAGTTATCTACAAAATTCTACGAAATTACCAGCGGGGTTATCAATTATCGTTAATACTTAGTTTTTTGTTTTGGTTTTCAAGATGTTATTATATATTCACTCACAAACATAAGCAAATTATCCCTCTAGATACCCTGCATTACATAGTTGAAAGTTCTAGTATACTCACGTACAAGATGTTTCTCTTTTCAAATACACAGCAAGCTTAAGAGGGTTATAAATTGACTTTGAGAAATTTTATTTTGGGTCGTCTGTATGATTTTACAAGTTATATACGGACATAAAGCTATGTACAATTTTCCAGCTCCCGGTATAAAACAAGGGCTCGGTATCCAATCCATCTTCAAAGCGTGACATATATGTGAAACCGATATTGGTTTATAAACCAAACTTGAATCTAGCTGGTCTCGCATGCCAAACTCTCACTTCCAACCTGAGTCTGGGACTTGAGACCAAATCTGGCCTTTTTAAGCCCACAAGGCTGGTCCAGGAATTGGATAAGCACTAGTATTACTGTAAATATCGTAGACAATTCCTGGGGTGCTAGCAGTATAAGCACCGGGGAAAGCAACCAAGTAAGAGTCCGCTGGAGACCTTGTTCCGGATCCATCAACAGTAACTTGGAAGCAGCTTGGGTAGACCTGAGCACCAGGATATTCCCAGGCTGTGAGAATAGATTAAATTGATTAGCGGCAGGAACCCCCTGTGTCGCAATATATAGATTCTAGCCTAGCTATTTAATTCATACCTGTGTGAAGAGCAATGATTTCATGGCGGACGATATAATTGCCTGCAGCAAGGTCGGATGGGATGGTGAATGTGTATGCAGGTACGGGGAGGGTCTCATAAGGTGTCTGAAATATAAATATAATTTAGTTGTTAGAGAGTGATTCCAAAGACATATTAAATTAAATTTAAGATGGGGTTAGAAATTTACTGTTGCCCAGACGCCGCTCGAGCTCTTACCGGCCTCGGCGACCTTGAACCACACTGCACTAAAACCAAATTTAGTCAATTTTGAGACAAGAAGAGTTTTTGTTTTTGGGGGACTTACGCAGTTCCAGGGCTGTAGTCGGTGCAATCGCCAGGGCACTTTGCCATATAAGTGATAAGAGGCTAAACACGTAGCGACACTCAATCAGCTAACATCTATACTAAACTGCACATGGTTGAAACTTACTCCCTTGTGGCTGTCTGGCCACTGGGTCCATGTCAAAGAAACGGTGCTTCCAGCGGTCACAGCTGCAGAGAGTGGTGCTGGAGCCATGGCGAATCCGGCATCGGTGTCCCCGTTACACTGAACGTCGATAAGGGAGAGATCAATCACAGGACCGTTTCCTGGGATTTTGCGGAAGATGCGGTCTGGAATGGGGCTCGAGTAAGGGTCGACATCTGGATTCCAGCCTGGCCATGTATCTCCGTTGATAACGGCGTGGTCAACATAACCGTGGGCCGATACAAGTGGTGCAACGGCACTTGCGACAGCGAGGATAACGGTGCTCTTCATCTTGTTGGTAGGGCTTAAATAATAAATAAGAGCAGAATGTAGATAAAAATGATGATAGGATCTTAAGATTTACTTTGGCGATCGAGGAAGTAGCTAATTATAAGCAGATGGTTTCAAATTTCAATTCATATTTCAAAGGAATCATGGCTTCATTAAATACCTACTCTGAGTGTCAAGAAACAATCATTGTAGAAGAAAGAAGAGAGAGTACGTAGGTAAAACCGGACTTAAGTCAACGCTCAGTCGAAATTTTGTATATTTCCGTATGCATGCCTATATCGATCGATTTGGCGCAAGGCTTGGGAACGTTACTGGGTTGAGTGAAATGCTTCCGCAATATCTGTCAATTTATCCGACGGAGCCAGTTTAGCCGTGGAAGCCATAGCCGTAGGTGTTCCATGGGCATAGTTGTAAAAATATAAATATCCACACCCTGATTTTAAATTCTCAGCATGCGGCTCTCGCGCTCTTGAACCCGAGCCGTCCGAGACTGGGTGGATCCTTGCCTCACAGTTTCGCGAATTTCGGTTGCCAAATATATTATAAGCGAGAAGTAGACAGAACGAATGAAATCGAGTCATGTCATGCATTTCAGGACAGAGGCCAAGTAGCTAAACTAACGGAAGCCCTAGGCCTAGGCCTGGGCAGCCTAGATTTCCTATTATAATATAAGCTTATTTTTAAAAATTTTGAACACATCGATGTACATCGCGTTGCGTTGACGTTGTGATTTTTCATTGTTCCGCCAACGCGAACGGTGCTGGTTCGTCGGGCTTCATTATATGCATTAATTCAGCTGCAATTTAGGGCAACTGTTAGACTTGTCTCGTAAAACCAGAAGCTCGACGCGAAGTGCCAGACGACGAATTCCAGATCGAAGGGAGGATTGAAACTGCACAACATTGTTCCGAACAACCTAAATCCTTGCCCTTTGATTAACATCTTACCTACTTCGCCATGATTTACGGATCGGGATTCGAATATTCCGACCCCAACAAACCCATTCACCTGATATCCAGATGAAGTATTAATTATCGGGAAACAACATCAATATCCGAGAATCAGGGGTCCATCGCCGTCGCCGAAGTCTTTCTTCAATGGCAAATGTTTTTGGGAGTTTCAATCTTAACATATTGTCTCGCAAGCCAGATGCCGTCCTGGTCCTGCAGAGGGATCTTAACAATTGATCGGGAGAAGGAATATTGCGTGGCATGGTCATGACAGATTCCTCTAGGCGTATATACACGAAATATCCTTCAGACCAGTAGCAGTATCCATGCGGAGGGAAAAGCTTTGCCGAGTAAATACCAATGACGGGATGCATCAAGGGGTTTGGTGCGTTTGGCTAAATGGCTAAACTGACAACTTAAATTTTTTCCGACGTAATCCCTAGCATATATTTACGCGTGCACTATATGCAAAAGAGTAACAATTCGAGGTGTCCAATTCGGTAGTCTTTTTCGGATCTCTTTATCCGTTCATTTCGTTTAGGGTTCTCAGGAACCTTGATGTTCGTCATTTTAGAATGCCACGAGCCAAGTGGGTGGGTATAGGAATATATATTATTTGTCTTCCATCGAAGCTTCTTTCAATAGAATATTACATGGATCTATCAGGATATATCCTTGATTTTATAAATTTATCTCTCGGCATGACATGCCCGAATGTGAAGTACCTACATCTTCACGTCACAGATATGTCGCAATGGCTATATAGAAATACGGGTAGCAATATAAAATGCTTCAGGCTTTTTGTGGAGAGACTAAGGCGAGACGGACCGTAATATATTTAGAAAACATCAAAAATGTCCGCCATTAGCCATTATTTTATAAAACATAATTACAGGCTGAACTTATTTTCCGGTAGAAATATAATCCCCCAAAATATTATAATTATGCCGACTTAATAGCATATATTTGCATCTATTAGTCGGGGCGAATAGGTTTTCTTGCGAAAATATAGGCTATATGCAGTTAGCTTACGTTCGCTCTTTGGCCGTATTCTACTCTGCCCTCCTGTCCGCCTGGTCTCGAGGCTAGATCTTGTTATTAATATTAAATTATAAACTGTATATGTGTATTTACATATACTCAAGCACGCTGAAATACCCTTATTGGTATTATATGAGCTTCTGGAATTCTTCTACTCTTTCATAAAAAGATAGATATATTGCGATGAGTAAAATATCCGGGAGGATATATCGATACATGTTCGAATGCTCAGAATATTCTAGATTAATTTTTTGTAAGAGATAAAGAGTAAACACGAAGTATATTCTAGATACCACTTCTCATAGAAGCGATGATGAATTTGTCAGAAAGGGTCTGAGGTTTATCTTCAAGACTCAACTCTCTAATGAATGTATAGTATAGTATATACCTGAGTAGACATCTCGATAGCGCTATATATAGCTCGACTAGTAGCCTACAAGACAAGCTCGAAACGTAACCCAGATCCGTATGTTCGTGAAAATGTGTTGTTGTTGTTGTGATGCTGGTCCGAATCAGCCAATCAGAACAGAGGGATTGTAATTAGCCTGGTTTGGCCTCACCGTAGTTTCTGTTGACCTCATTTGAGACGCTCCACAACGTCCGCCGGAGAAGGCTTAATACACGCAACGCCGACGTCAATTGATTGCCCGCCGCCACCCATCGTCGAATACTCTCGGCAGAAGTAAACCCGATACTTCACGAGATTAATTGGATTATGGTCAGGATTAGGTATTGAGCACGGCTCTCTCAACAATCCGACTCTCCGACAGAGACCTCCCTTGACGCCACCCCGACGGGTCCTCCGCTTCCATTTCCCGATCTACCACCTCTGACTGAAATTTATACCACACAATGGCATCACCGCTACTCTCGCTGAGGTCGTCCCTCGTCCGACGGGGTGCCGTGTCCGTCCTTTACGCTCCCGCTCGAACATTCGCGACTACCCCACGTCGACTCTTAGCTAGCCCTCAGGAAGACCAACAAGTGAAGGCCGTCAGTCATACCCCAAACGCCGGAGGAGTACGAACGTTTAGATTACCGCAACAATCATGGGCGGGCGAAAAGGAAGCGGTCTTGGACAAGGCGGCGCGGTACTTCTTGATGTTGGAAACGCTCCGGGGCATGTACGTTGTTATGGAACAATTCTTTCGCGCGCCGTAAGTACACTATTGCATCTCAGATCCCACGACTGTTCGTTCATTCTTTAGGAAAAAACTTTTGCTAACCTTTCGGTGATTTGGCGTAGTTATACGATTTTCTATCCTTATGAAAAGGTGAGATATAATAGGACGGGCATAGAATGATTACCAAGGGCTTGCCGACTGACACTGGTGGCCTCGAAGGGACCTATATCACCTAGATTCCGTGGAGAGCACGCTCTTCGAAGGTATCCTTCAGGGGAAGAAAGATGTATTGCATGCAAATTATGTGAAGCGGTATGCATCTCACACATCGACAACTTTGGCGTGTGGTGTATTAATATTATGGATAGGTTTGTCCTGCCCAAGCCATCACAATTGAGGCAGAAGAGCGAGAAGACGGCAGTCGTAGAACTACACGATACGATATTGATATGACAAAGTGCATGTGAGTACAATATTCGATAAAACTTACAATACAGCCAGAGTTGAGTTGGTTTTAATCGAATCCTGAATTATAGATATTGCGGCTTCTGTCAAGAGAGCTGCCCGGTTGATGCTATCGTTGAATGTAAGTACCAACGGTCAAAAAGATCAACAAGATGCCCACTAACACCTAGCTTGATAGCTCCGAACGCTGAATACGCCACGGAAACGCGTGAAGAACTACTTTATAACAAGGAAAAGCTGCTAGCGAATGGTGATAAATGGGAACCAGAGTTGGCTTCTGTGATTCGTGCCGATGCACCTTATAGATAAAATACAAGAAGGGTTGTTGCGTAGATATTTTTGTGTAAAACTTTTTTCATGAGCGTCGCTATTTTGCTTGTACACATTTAAAAAGACGGGGATTGGTGTATATAATTCTGAGTTTTATGAAAGTCCGTCAAAGTTTCGATTATTAGTTGATCTGGATTGAATGTGGCGCTGATATCTAACCATGCTAGTATATTGTGTAGTCTAATCAATCGAAACAAGCTTTTTTTCGATTAGTGAGCGTGCATGAGCCTTTCCTATGAATAACCACCCCGAAGACACGGCTACAGATTTACTATCGCAATTCGGTATGCACTTCCTAGAAGCCGAGCTGTGTTGTAACTAGCGTCGTTTCAATGTTGTTGCAGGATATTTCAAATCCCATGAAACCACGGAGAGGGTTTTGATACAGCTGGACTCTTTGCATGGATTTCATAGCCAATATTGGTAATTCTTTTATTCTCAGCGTAATGCATTAATTGTCTTGAAAATGGACACTACATTCATATTCTCCAATCTATTAAGTACCCTGCTGAACGCCATATACCGCGGTATATTATAGATAAATACAATCCATGTAATCGATTGAATTAGTCTTGAATGAGCCTCAGCTTCAATATGATACTGAAGATATTTCAATATTCGCGAATCTATAAATCATAGTATGTCTCCCGTCACCAAGTATTATTTACTAACAATCACACTAGCACCTTTCTCGGTCATACGAAGGAGCCTAGGACATCTACCTGATGCGTGGGGGTGCATACAGCTAGATGTTCTAACGCAGCTAACAGCTTAAACATTTTCGCTTAGCTCACTAGTTGTTCCCGATGTTCAGGACGGCACCCCCTGCAGGGTGGAAAGGTTCCACTTTGCGGCTCTCTGGTGAGATCTAACAAGATGAAGAACCTCGAGTATTTAAATATTTATCTATTTCAGCCCCCACACCCATCTTCAATCGTCTATATTTTCTTTCAATTTAGCACTTTCGAAAAATTTTACTCCCAAGTTTATAAACAAATTGAATCTTAGCTTTTATTTTCTTATTTTTCAGTAAATTTTGTACACAAACCATATACCCAGTATCATACGGAATGATATAATATTTCAACTAAACTCTAACTTTCACGAATATTGGTACGATTTATAGAGCACTTTTACAAAAAATATATCAACATGAAACGATTAACTATACTTTCAATATCTCTCTTACTCCTCACAACTAAATCTACAGCGTTAACAGTCCCCCAACTCCGCATGAACATTCCCTCACGACCCTACAACAGTTTCAAACCATCCACAGAAATAGAAGACGCCGCCCCGCCCTCACTCGATGATGAAGATTACGATGCATCAGGCAAGGACCATTCATATACAATCATGCTTGAAGAAACCGAAACCCGACCGTGGAACAGTATCCTCAAAGAACTCGGCTTCAAGATTAAAACCTCAACTTCAACAAAAAATCACGATTACGGGATGATGAGCTATCGCTCTGAAGATCAAGATATCAGAACCTTCGGACACACAATACGAGCTTTCACTATAAGTATGACCGAAACGGAGGCACAACTCATGCTGGGTAACCCCGCTATCGCAAATTTAGAGAAAACTGCAAGGAGAGAGTATGCTGTTATGCCGCATAATCCGCTAGTCCAACCCAGGAGCCTCCCTGTAAATACCAAAAATACAGAAATAAATCCAAATTTCAGCATTATGAAACGAGACGATCGCCAGTATTTTAGGGATATTTCCGAGAAGAGCGTGTGGATATCACAAAAGAATGCACCGTGGCATTTACAACGGGTTTCTTGCTCGCTGCAGGTTAATCTGACGGGAAGGGCGCCTACAGATTTAAATTATGTTTACAGATACGAGCAACTTGCAGGGCAGGGAGTTGATGTTTATGTCGTTGATTCTGGTATTAATGTCGACCATGAGGATTTCGGTGGCAGGGCGCAGATGATATTTAGTTATTTCGGGAAGAGTGAGGATGATGTGGGCCACGGGTAAGTTATATTTATCATAAATTCTAACAATTCGCTTCTTTGTGGTAACTAAGTAGTATCGTACTTACTAATTTTATTTTGGGTCTAGTACTCACACTGCTGGCACAATCGGCTCCCTCCACTACGGTGTCGCAAAAAATGTAAACCTATGGGGTATAAAAGTAGGAGACAAGGATGGTATCAACGGCGCAGCGATAGTGGCGGGGATAGATGCCGCGATAACAAAGCATAACCAGCGTAAAAAGCTTCCGGGGTTCCAGGGCTCCATCATCAGCATGTCAATGGGTACCACTCCACCAGCCAGATCCGACTATCTAGTCCTGAAAAGAGCTCTGGATGCTGGTATGCACGCCTCAGTCGCGGCAATGAACTCAAACGCTGATGCCTGTGAATCCTCTCCTGGTGCATTCTCTCAGCAATTACCATTGATTAATGTTGGAGCGTTGGATTTGAACGATACCCGCGCTGGGTTTTCGAATTATGGCAAGTGTGTAGACGTTTATGCTCCCGGTGTTTCCATAGTTAGCACGTCTAACAATAATTCGACGGCGATTATGAGTATGGACGGGACTTCGATGGCGTGTCCTATCGTTACGGGGATGATTGCAGATGAGTTGGTGAAGCACCCGGATTTAAGGTTGAATCCTACCGCAATGAAGGCACATATATTGGAAAAGGCTCTCAAGGGGGTTATTAAGCTGAGTGTTAATATGACGGGTACGGAGGGGCTTGTGAATAATGGGTTTAGGAGCGAGCCGAAATTGAAACCGGCGGATGAGAAACCATCAAATGAGAAATCATCGGATGAAAAACCATTGGATGAGACATCATCAGATGAGAAACCATCCGATAAGAAAATATTGGATGAGAAATTATCGGATGAAAAACCATCAGATGAGGATCCGTCGGATGAGGAACCGTTGGATGAGCCACTGTTCGTATGGGGAAAGCAATGGTGGATATAAAATATTTGGTATTTGGAGTTTTTCTTGCTGTAATTTTAGCCCATTGTATTTTTGATGATCGTAATGTTACATATGTCCTTACTCCGCTACAAACTCCCAAATTCAAATGCGAATAATTTTATGATTAATTTGAGGTTATATAATCGTGTTCTAACGCCATGGAGCTAGAATACAAATAGAAGCGATAAATTTTAAGCATCGAGATGCGATTCATAAATTTACAACGATACCTCCACACCGTGGTACCGTTCAACCAAAGCACCCAACAGTTGCCAATCATCAAGAATACGGTAGAACCTAACATCGCTTGTAGAGTTATAAACTAGCGATGAACATTCAGCCGATGTCTTAATATATTAATACTGAAATATAAGTACTAAATCAATCCAGCAACCTACGTGTTCCATATTGATGTTTATATTCATTTCGCATAGTTAATCGATTGTTGCCTACTATTTCATGTTCATCGTAAACGACAAAAGGTATACCATATTAGTCATCCGTGCCTAATCCTGTAACACTTCTGTTAGGGTGGGAAGTATTATATACCTTCCTAGCTGTCCCTTATAGCCCCTATTGAAAATTGAAAACTCTAGTAAGGCGATTACATAGAGCTTACCTTTAACGCAGTTATCCAAATTACACTGGCAATTATAAGACTGGGCTACGGCATAACCTAGAGAGTCTAGCAATCCAACTAGAAATAACATTACTCAAATAAGTAGTTGATAACATATTTTCTAATCCGCTTCGAGTTTCACCCCTTTAAATTTCGTACGGAAAGGCTATATATATATTCATATATACTCGAGTAATTACAATATACTCGAGTAATTACAATAGTTATATCCATCCTTTACCTCTAGCTCGGCCGGTCCCCTCAACTGATCAACAAGCAAATATTCAAAAAGCATCGCTAAGCCGAGCTTACCAGTGACCCGCAGCTTTGAAGAGGCGAAAGTAGTGGACTCTAAAATATATCTACATATGGTATACCTCTCTCGATACCTGTACCACAAAGGCTAGATAAATACGGCATAGCATCAATAGCTCTGTAGCTTCCAGGAAATATAAATGTTGACTTTAAAATAAATTTAAACTATCATATGCATTCGAAGAGAGGCCCAAGCTCGACAGAGTAAACATCCCGCACCTCTACTACACAACGGCAGTTCTTGAGTTTTATGGGGAACTCCCAGCGATTTATACTAAATCCCAAATCCAACCTTTCGAGATTCATACCTGTGATCATTAAAGTTGACTAATTTTGGATCCCCTCCAGTTGTACATATAGTACATACTACCACGGGCTTGAGACACAGCCATGCAAAATGTGTTGAACAAATACACCCACGTTGGCCGCATCACCGCACAAAATGCGCATGCGGCACCAAAAAACCTACAAATTTTGCGTCAAAAGCTCAAAAAGCTCCCAAAAGTCCCAAACGTCGAAAATCGACCATCACCACCAGTCGCAATGTCATAAACCCCCTCCAAACCGCCCTCCAGGCAAAATCACCATAAACTAAAAAAAAAAACCCACAATGACCTCAATCGCAGCCGCCGCCGCAGAAGCAGTGGCAACAGCAGCCACAAAACCGAAGATATTCACCCGCGTGGGTATAGTAATCTCAGCAGGCCTCCAACCCAAAATGATCAAAGTCAGAGTCCCATCTCCCGTATGGAACTCACATCTACGAAAGGTAACCCCCCCCCCCCCCCCCCCCCCTCTCTCTCTCCAAATCACCAAATACGTTTAAAAAAAACCGATAAAGACTAATATAACCCGATTGTTTTGTTGATGTGTATATGTATAGTATCAACACCACCACAAAGACCACCTCACCCACGACGAAACCTCCGCCTGCCTCGCCGGCGATGTCGTCCGAATCCAACCTTTTCTACGACACAGCAAACATAAGAAACACGTGGTATACGAAATCATCTCGCCCTTCGGTACTGGCGAACGCAAGCCGATAGAAACCCCAGAGGAGCGGGAAGCGAGGTGGAAGGAGAAACGAGACGCAAAACTAGAAAGAAAAGAGACGAAAAGGAAAGAGAAGGAGGAGAAGATTATGGCGGGAAAGAAGAAGAAGAAGGGGGTGGTTGAGGTTGAAGAGGAGGGGTTATGATGTTGATCATGTCATGTAGATTTTGAGGATATATATGGGGGTGTTTTGAGGCTTGCATGTACATTTACGTTTCCATTCAACTGTAAGATTATATATTATACAATTCGTCAATTCAGCCAAGTACTCACTCTGTCGTTTTAATCCAACGTTAATCCAGCCCACTTTATTTTTTATCAATACACATGTACGAGCTCGCTAATAATATCGAAAATAAGCGATAATAAAACTGCAGAAGGAAGAACAAAAAGGATAACTCCCGCCAAAAGGATGAAAAGCATGAGGGATAAGAATATTATAACGTTCTTCAAGCAGCCCGTTCACCGAAATTCCTCGCCCAATCCTCGTACTCCTGCAATCCCTCTTTACTAACACTAGGTCTAATACTCTTCAAACTCGATTTAAAGTCCTCCAACATGATGGGTCGTATATCCTCCATTCTCATATGAAGCAGGGATTCGCCAAGACTCCTCAGTGGTCCCATAGCAGCATCTTTGGCCAATGCTGTGATATCTGAGCCAGAGAAATCTATACATAAATTAGCTCTAAATCTTCAAATATATATATCGAGACATTAATCGACTTACCTTCAGTCAACACCTCAAGCTGCCGCATATCTCTCTCTGTAAGCGTATGTTTCTGCTGGCCCAGCAAATTCTTCAATTGTTGCACCCTCACGGGCCCCTCTGGAAGTGGAATATATTGTCTCCTTACGAATCTACGCCGTGCAGCTTCATCGATAGCCCACGGTAGATTCGTCGCAGCGAGAACAAGAACTCTAGATGCATCCCCAGTATCCGTTTTGGCTTCTTTGCCCGCCGCAGCTCGCTGGAGCGCACTCCATTGAATCAGAAACTCAGTTTTAATCCGCCTTGTCGCCTCATGCTCTCCGCTCCCGCTACGGGTCGATAACAGGGAATCAATTTCGTCAATGAAAATAATCGATGGCGCGAGTGCTTTAGCCAGTTGGAACAAAGCTCGGACAAGTTTCTCCGATTCACCCAGCTACAAATAATATCGTTAGTTTTCAAATATTAAATCATATATAGAATATATACGTACGTATTTGCTAGTCAGTGACGAAGCAGAGATGGAGAAAAAGGTAGATTTTGATTCGGTAGCTACCGCTCGAGCGAGCATTGTTTTTCCTGTCCCCGGTGGTCCGAATAGAAGCATACCCCTCGCCGGCTCCCTCAATCCACGGAACAAGTCAGGTCTCAAGAACGGATACACCACGGCTTCCTTCAATGCGAGTTTGGCGACTTCTAATCCCGCGATATCCTCCCAGTGAACCTCATCCCCGTGAATGACAATCTCATTGATGATCTGTTTGGCCGCAGATTGGTCGACACCCTTGTCAAGACTCTTCAATGCAGCTTTGACACGTTTATCCCAAACTTCGTCTTCAGCAATTTCGGGCGTTTGCTCTCCAGGATCCGACGCATCTGCAAGCTCCAAAACGGGTTCTTTGCCTGATGTTTTCGAAGAAACTTTCTTTTGTTTGGTGTCTTCGTTGGTACTCTTCGATTCCGTGTATTTGAAGGTTCTTCTAATAGGTCTATCCACCTCGGAAGATCTTCTAGGAGGCTCTTGCTTTGCCGTAATCGGATTTGCCGGCCATCTAAAGTCCGAGATGGAAGATCCCTTTCGATTAGAGGGAGACTCCGCCGGACCTTCTTCTCGCTCTCGGTCTTGATTTCGCCGAAGTTCTGATGCTCGAATTTCCGATGCTAGCTTGGCCGCGGATATTGGGGTTCTTGGCGTCTGGAGCAAAGGTTTCTTCGGTGGAGGGAGTGGTGGCGCTTTGTCTACACGAGGTGGTGAGCGAGGTGGTAGCCCCGGTGGCTCTGGTTCCAGGAAATTCTGACGATGCTCCGGCGCCGAAACACTAAGATTCGATATATCAGGGTATCCGGGATAGGGTGAGTATGCAGGAGCTTGACCATAAGGCTCTGGAGGCGGTGGTTGATATTGATAAGCTTCGTGTGGAGGGGGCATATACTGTGACGGATCCGGGAAATATTCTGTTCGGTGAGGGGGTGGAGGGGGTGGTGGGGGAACTGGAGGACATAATAACGGGGCGGCGGGAGCTGAACGTGAGGCCGAGATACCCAAATTGGACGCCGAGCTGCTATGTTGGAGTGGCGAGAAGGAAGAGTATATGGGCGAATTGGTAGTAGGACTGTCCGAACGTGTACGAGCGAGATCTATCGTCGTAGCGTCGACGGAAAGTCGGGATCCCAAGGTGGCCGTCGATCTGTCAGGGAACGAGCGACCAACCGAAGGTGCTTCGCTTTTTGGTCCACTCCATGCCCTGGTAGCCGCTTTAGCCGCTGCAGCCACAGATTCTTGGCCCGTGGGTTTGGGAAGTTGGCGTCGTGTGGGCGTCTTGCTGCTCGATCCACCGCTCGAAGTACGAAGTGTTGTAAGAAGGCTCTTCTTTTCCGGGCTTGACGACCTTGTTCTTACGTTTGAAACCGCTGTCGCATTGGGAGGTAGAGAGAGACCAAGATTGTTGGTAGAAGAGGTCGCAACACTAGAACCAGATGGTCTTCGGTCGTGAGGAGGTCGCAAGCTCGCTCCATCGTCTTCCTCACCGAGGAAAAAATATGGTGGTGGATTTCGACCGTTCGAGGCTGCGCCAGCCGCTGATGACGTGGACGGAGAATCCAAGTGCGGGGAGTGTGTACCTCCGTTATAGTGACGGATATAATTTTGCTTTTCTTCCTCCTCTCTTCTGCTTAGCTTGAGAACTTCGATTGTGTCTATTCTATCAAGGCATTGTAGCTTCAAGTCTCCCAAGCTTTCGATCAAAGCCTTCTCGGTTAGCGAAAGACTACTAGAACCTCTCCGGACAGCGGAGGTACGTTCGTAAGATTGGATCAGTTGGAGGGCATCTTTCCAAGACCGTAGAGCTTCATCCTCGTTGTTCTTGGATTCGAAATAGATGGCGGTGGAGCAGGTGAGGTAGGTTTGGTCGTAGGTTTTCTGGAGAACGGCCGCACTGTTTTTAGGTCTCATGATAGGCGACGTGTGAGGATGGAAGAGAATCGAAAGTCCATGAAAGGGGAATGTTTTCTTTCTTTCTTCTCTCAGGAGTCTCTTCCTGGACTAAACGGAAAGGGCGGAGAAGGGATTCTTTTAAGGCGCTAGAGTTGTAGAAAGGGACGATAATAGGTGCGAAGACGGTTGCGAGTGACGTTGAAATTGGGAATGAAGAGAGATTCGACGTCGAAGGCGAGTGTGTTGTTTTGAGGTGGTTGGACCAGCCGGTTTCAGTTAAAGACCTACTTAAGTATCCTCCAGTCAACAAACAAAAATCAGAAACAGCGTAATAATAATAACAATACTATGTAGTAGAAGAACGGATGAAGAATGAATAAAATAAAAAAGAGGAAGAAGAATTGAACCCAAGAAAAGAAAGTCTGACAGCCGGGCCCGGCGCAGTGGACGTATGTACGTACGGGCTGCGGCTTGGTTTCAGTCTACTGTTGTTTGTGGCCGTGAGGATGAGATCTGATGTCTCTGATGTCATTCATTGGCCGGACGAGGTTAATGAATGAAAAAGGTCCGCATCGTCTGCCGCCGAAACATGAACAGACCACGCCCACCCTCTCCTTGACGCCCTGGCACGCGATTCGATTCAGCCCGGCGTTGCATATGGCTTTTTACCTAGCTAGCTAAACCGTACGGAAGTATTCACCTTTCTTCAGGTAAGTTCCTAATTTTAGCTAACTTTTTAACTTATAACTCATCCCGCCCGGCTGTTTGAGCGCCCTAGTTCATAAGCCAGAAACTTGACGTTCCACAAATTACAACAAAAACAACAAATTCACACTAATTACTCTTCCACCATAAGCTCAAAAGATTGTCACCGAATCCGGTGGTTTTCTTGAACTTTCATTCCCGTTTTATAGCCCGAGGATAGTTTTATATCTAGAAATCCTTTAGATTTGTAAATGCTATAGGGCCAGGTGTTTTACGAGAATTTAAACATATTATACTAGCATCCCCAATGATTGCTACGCTAACCACCTTTGTTACCCTAAGACCCTTAAATTTGCTGAGCCTCTTGACCATAAGATTATCCTAAGACTATTTTGTTACATTTATTTACTAAACAGTAATAGTAATATATTAGTATGAATGGAGTTTGCTGTTTTTACTCATATCACCTTAAGGCATACTGATTGTTCATAATAAAATAGCTCCTCGAGCTTTTAAATTTAAACCCGGAATTATTTTACCTAGAATGTAAGATCTATCATATATTGATAGACAGAAAGACAATTGAGTACATTATAAAATTACAACATCCAAGTTTTCAACTCTCCCATCATATATAATGACCACAGCACTAATATCACAGCCCCAAGAAAACATATTATTAGTACTGATTCAATTAAAATATAGTAGTAATAATAATAACTCTAACATCTAAATGGATAAACCTTACCCTATATAAGACCATATACGTGTACTTGATCAAGTCTATAGATACCAGAATAGCTAACCCATGCAAGCATAATATTATTGAACCCTCAACAATTCATTCCTAATCAATCCCATAATCGATATCAGACCGGCCTACAAATAATACATCATAAAATATTACTTTTAATCATCATCATCCTCCCCAACTAGCCACCACCCCCTCCACGCCTAACCTCCCCGCATACCTCTCCACCTCCTCCCCAAACGGCTCACCCCTCGTCTCCGGCGACACAAGCTCAACCATCCCCCTCCCCCCACCGACCCAAGCATAAAACCCCGCATCCGTCTGAATAGCCGCAATCCGCCCTCCAACATCCACCTCCACCGCCTCCACCTCCTTCCCAGCCACCACCTTTCCGGAAAAACTATTCCCCTCGGTATAATTATACCCATAACTATACCCACTACCGTTATCCCCATTATCACTACCGGCGGATATAGATGTATAAGAGTACCGATACGGTACGGGCGTAGCCACACTCTTCATAACCACACGTTTCCCCTCCCGGTCGTTAACACCGATATAAAACAACCGCGCCTGTCTACTCCCCCTGATATTCACCACCGCGGCGGCCATCCCTGTGCCAAGCGGTATGGAATGTCCAGAGGGTAAAGTTAGTGTGAAATCCGGTGATACCTTCCAAATCTCACCGTCGAGTGTAAGCTGTTTTATCTCGCCGGTGGTGGTTTGGAAGTATCCTATCGTGTGGTGGTGGGTTGGGTCCGGTGTTATGAAGGCCAGGTCTGTGCCTTGTAAGGGTGGACAGTTGGGTAGGTTGAGGGTCGGGCCGGGTGACCATGTTGTTTTTACGTTTGAGTTTATGTTTATGATGGTGGTTTGGGCGTAGTTTGGGGATGTTGGCGGGGAGGTTGTGGAGGTCGGATAGACGAATACTCCGCGGTGTTCTTGCAGATGACCTGTTTCGGATTGGTAGAATAAGCTATATCAAAAAGGTTCCTCTGCGTTAGCCCCAATTGTAGTTATACCGATATATATACAATTTCACTGTATATAATAATAAAATATCATATATCAACCAGTGCAGTATATACTTGAGTATATATACCATATAACTAGCACTTCAATTTTTCTTTTTTTTTTCTAAAAAAAAAAAAAGTCGGAAAGATATATAATATGCTAGTATGGGGGATGCATGCAAATAATATGTAATATACGTACCGAATATAAACCTCCCCACCCCCATCCGGATCCTCCCTCCACCACCTACAAACCCCCAATCTACTCCCCACCATCACCCTCCTCGCCCCTTCCACTCGCCCTTCATACCCAATCACACCCTTCACCCACATCACCTCCCTGATATACCCCTCCCGATCCACATAAAACAAATGCACGAACGGAACATAGCTTTGATTATTAACGTGTACCACCGCCGCTAACGGGGTGTTCAGGACGGGTTGTTCGGAGAGACCGAGGATAGGGGTTGCTTTCCAGGTTGGTGGTGTATTATTACTAATAGTAGTATTAGGGGTGTTGGTGGGAGAAGAACCCGGGGATGTGCTGCTGCTTCTGTTGATGCTGCTACTGCCGTTGCCGTTGCAGTAGAGGTATTGTAGACAGTAGAGGGTGGTGGATGTGGATTGGCAGTAGAGGTTCTATAGAGCTTTTTTTGCATGGAGGTTTTGGAAGGGGGGGATTAGTGAGTCTTAAGATTTCAGTAAAAAATAACTAAGAAAATTAAAAAGAGGTATTTTATATACTTACTTACTACTTAAGTAAGTATACAAGATTGATTGATTGAGGAGGACGGTAGGGATGGGGATGGGGATGGGGTTTTTTGGGGCTAAACTAACAATATACATTTTCCCTCTCCTGTACTCAAAGACGTTAACCGCAGCAAAGGCAGACGTCTTGAGGATCCGTTCTTGGGATTCCACCACCGGGTTGAGAAGTCGCTTCACGTCCGTCATTGCATTTGATATCGATCTCGGTCCGACTTTTTGAGGATGAAGGTGTATTAAGGTAAGTTGTAATGATGACTAATCGACCGAGCTACTGACTAGTACTGGTTGATATCGTCAATCTTAAAGTAGACAGCCGAAACCAACGTATATAAACTTTCAGACGATATAGCTAATAAGCTAATCTCGGGGCCTGAAAGTCCTAGTTCAATGGATACTTAAGTATCTATATAGAGTATGTGTGTACTGACAGCTGTGGAATAAAAAGGAAATAAAGGGTCTAAGAGAAAACATCAGACTAGATATTGTAAATGGCTGTTGGCAGTACTTTTACAGCTCAGTGCAGTGCAGCCCTGAAGGGATTTATTCCTTCTAATCTAACCATGCATATTTCGATGCCTGAACTCCTGGTCTCGAGACGTTATCATCCGAAGTGATATACTTGATTACATAATTGTCCATGCAAATATAAAGGCTGCCAAAATTCAAGAAAAAAAAAATCCCTATGCGCGGATCAATTATATCCAATGGACAGAAAAAAAAGAAAGAAAGAAAGCTAGCCCTAGCTATGTAGAGCTCCGTTGGTCTCACGCTATAATATAACGTTTGTATTATCATATCTGAAACTCTTATACTTAATCCGTCACGCGGATACGAAGATGTGCGCGGGAATCGTTTGTACCCACAGCAGTGCAGTAATGTAGTACAGCACAAAGCTTAAGCTTTAGCAAGTATTTCGTCATGTATCCGGAGGTAAAACTAAAAATCTTTTTTACTAAGCTATATTATAAGGAATAATGCTGTTCATGATAATGATGAACACCAGAACGAAATAGCATTCTATTCCTCATATATCCAATTTTTTTTATTTTTTTTGCGAAGCCGGGTAGAGTATCGTGTCATATGACACAATAGACTTCCAAAGCTGCCGCGCGTCAGGTCATACCCTCGAATTATTAAGGATACATGCATACACCGCTTGCAGCTGCTTTTTTAAACCGCAATCAGCCGTCTGTACATTTCTGACATTCCTTTCCGAGTTATCCATGTAGTATACCATAGCCTGGTCTCGCATCCATAGCCCAGGGAGGCGGAGGTGGTCCAAGCTTTTACCATACAAACAACTCAAGCTTCCTAGCTACTAAACTACTTACCTCGCGTCGAGGGCCTCGTTAACTAGTCTCGGGGACGCTACATAAGTACATAAGTACCCTGCGAGCTTGAGACTTGAGCCTCGTATTCGCAATCCAACTCGAGCTACCCACACACAATCCATTCGAAACAAGTCAATCACAATCGACGAAAGAAAAAACTTCTCCAAAGAAGATCTGACCTTGCAATTGGATTTCTCTCAAAAACATGCAGAAGACCCTATTCAACACTTGCGATACGAAACCTCAGCTAGTTCGCACTTCCCCTAGCCTGCAGAATTGCGTACTTGCGCACATCCAATCACAAAAAAAGCCGTTTTGTGGAACCCTCGACAGTTTTTGATTCCTCTAACGGCGATTGCCGTGCGTGTTTTTTGTCCTTCGTCCGAACGACATGATGTGGGCAACTCTTAGCTTAGCTAGCGTACCCGCTTCCACGCCGTTGGGAATCGCTAACCATGTCAGCCATGCACAAGCTCATAAACCGTGGTAATTAACAAGTTTGTAGTATGGTAGGTTGCAAGGTTAGGTGTTTCTGAGCTCTTCAGGTAGCTACAGTAATGACAATCGTTTCGTAGGTGGGTTCAAACCGACCCCGCCGGAGAAAACTTTCGGCTGGTGAATTAGGGTCAGTCTCATTTCAAATGCCCTGCAGGCCTGTTCGCGAGCCAGCTCGTGGTCCGCAGCCAGTAGCTTTCGCTCGATTGGTAAAAACTCGCAGCTAACATGCCGGTCGTTCTCTCTGCTATCATACTCCAGTGTCCAATGCTTCAATTTTTGTTATGAGAAGACAAGATAACGCCAGTATAATGCATCCTCCACTTCATCCCAAATGTTCACTTATATATAATCAAAGATATTCTGTATGATGTTTCAATCAATCAGCCTTCCACCTCTCCCCACCTCCCTTCTGCCATAACCATAACGCCTCAAGCGCGTAATTCTTGATCCCCAAATGCGAACTTCCCTCCCCATTCTTTCCCCCGCTCGCAGCCTCCTGTAAACTCTCCAAGACCCTTCCTTCGTGCATACACCTCCACAATCCCTTTTCCAAATCCGTCGCAATCCTGTTATCCCGCCTTCCTGCTTCACCTCCAATCACACCCTCTTCGATGCCGTTGTTATTATTATTACCATTATCATCATTAGGAGGATCATTATTTGTATTACTTTCGCTAGAATAAGCTCCAACCCCCAACCGGTATAATATCCTGCCTAGTGTTTGGAACGCCATGCACCTCTGCGCCGGGAAGCTGGATCTAGCGAGGTGGGATAGCTCGGGAATGGTGTAACCTGCGCTTAACGGCGAGTCGGCATGGTGGTGCAACCCTAGATGACTGGGAACTTGTCTCGCCCTTCTAGGTGGGAGAAGGTGTCCCTTAAAGTCGAATCTGACGGATGATGGCAGGACGGAGGTGAGTTTAGGAGAATAGTGCGGGTCCGGTTCTGATTCTGAGGGTGGGAGCATCCATGCTAGCTTTTGAGGGTCGACGGGGAGGTTTGGGAAGTATTTTTGGTGGAGATGGGCGAGGAATTCGGGAGAGTTTGGATCCGGGTCCGGTTCTTGCTCGGTTGGAGGTTGAGGGAAGTGGACTTTGATTTCGGGTGGGAAGGCGGATTCGGGGATATCTTTGAGGTGATTGGGAGGTTCTGAGGTTGGATTTGTAGCTGTAGACGTTGATTGAGGTGGAGGTGGAGGAACAGGTTCAGGTTTATCTTGAGGTCTGGTAGGTCGGGATGTTTCGACAGGGTCGTCGAGGGTTGCTCGTTTGAGGAACATTTGAAGAAGCTCAGGACTGAGAGAGTCCATCAATTCTTGCCGTTCGTTTTCCAATTCGTGAGAGGACATATTTGCTACCCTCCGTTCATTTTCAGCACGGATTGATGACATTTCGTCCGGTTTACTCGATCCGTTCGACGGAGCGGATACATTTTGAGGAACCGGAGCATTAGTAGCAGCGGCGGATCTTTGCTGCCGAAAGGCGGAGGGTCGTTTCCTTTTAGTGTGAGCAGGGAAGCCTCCGGAGTTCTTTGAAGCATCCAATGTTGGAGGGAGAGCGGGTGAGGAAGAAGAGACCTGTCGTTCAGAGACGTCGGCTATAAGGCCACCGGAGATGGTTGTAGTGGTAGCCGTAGCTTCCCGATTGAGACTATTGTCATCATCACCATCATCATCGAGGTCTACAGTGAAGCGGGTTCCGGCGGGTGGTGGGATGTCGTCGTCGTCGTCCATGTTTGCTGATGACCGATGAATGACCACAGATTGAAGTCTGAGCCTCATATTATCACCATCGCCATCATCGAGTAGGTGAGTGAGTGAGTCAAGAAAGAAGAATGTGTTGCGGGGGAGGTTTGTTTGTTTGTTCTGGTTGTTCCGGAATGTGCCATGGCCACATGTGTTGTTGCGTGTGTTGCGGCAGGCTGCATGTGCTGCTTGCGTGGGTGCGTGGGTGCGGCGTGTGCTGCTGCGCCCTCTCTCGCAATCAATTCAAACAAGGCCAAGCAAGCGGGTGCATCGGCACACCGGCTGGACTGGTTCTCTTTGAGTAAATTAGACGATGGAAATAGACAGAAACATAGACACTTTTTAATCCTGATAGAATAATGGTATAATAGTAGGGGTAGAATACAGCACCGCGAGAGAGTGGAGAGAAGGCGGGCTGGAACTGTAGAATCGGTGCTTTACATGTTTCGCAAGCACTTCTCAGCTTTGTTCCCATCGTTTCACCCCCGTTCAACTAGTATTTAAGTATAGTAGCATAGTAATTAAGTAAGCAATCAAGTACGGAGTAATTATATCGAGATGAGAGCGTGCAGCTGAAGAGAGGGGCCACCACCCCTTTCCCCGGCTGACAAACGCAACACATCCGCTTTAAATATTAACCATCGCCCGTCCATTCCGCCTTGTCCCTCCCGCTCACTCACAATTCTCCATCCAATCTCATCTCCAAGTCCAATCATCTCCCCATCCAACATCCACTACCCCGACACCAAACTCGTCCCATATACTCAAGGACATCTCCCTCCTCCTCTCCACCGACCCTTTGTATACCAGGAGGTTTTTCGATATCATCATCATCATCCGACTTTCACTCTTCCCTCGATAGAGATTCTCTCCTATCACTTCGAGAACGCTGTCCGCTTCTTCGTCAAGGGGGTTTCGCCTTTCCCAACGGAACTGCCTAGAAAGCAACAGCCTTGTCAGCAATGGCTCCCAGATACGAACGGGTACGCTTCTTCTCAACCTGCTCCCTCTGTTTTTGATTATTTAGGAGAAAAGTCTACAAAATGGGGGCTCTTTTTGAATTTTCGTGTCTAACAGTGGCAAAACTATAGATTCAAACGGACGACCACGGTGAAGACGGCCCGACCGGTATCCCAAACTCTCCTCCTCCATCCTTCCGCTCCCGGCCGGAATCTCCCGTTTCACCAATCGAAGTCACCGAAAATACAGCCCTCGCAGACTCCTTCGACTCCAGTGATGACGAAGACGATGATCTGAGAAGTCCCAGGGGCAGAAATGCCTCCCAGGACGACACCGTCCACTACGAAAGTGCTCTCCCCTACGTCTCCGAAGCTTCTTCAGCATCAGATCCTCAGGCGACTTCTTCCACACCTTCAAGACGAGTTGTGGGCAACTCGAGTAATGATGGTGTTTTTGCCAACCTAAGTGCAAAGCCAACAGTTGGAGGGGAGAAACCTGCTGAAGAGCACCCACCCGTACGTTCAAAACCCTCCCCTGCCCACCATAAAACCTGATGTTCAAGCTAACGAAACTAAAAATCATCTAGAGCTATGAACAAGCTGCAGCCGATGCAACCCCACCTTACTGGGAAACAACAATTCTAGCCCCGGGAATGTCCCCGGACGAAGTGTTCATCGATGGCCTCCCAGTCGGCTCCGTTTTTGCATTCGTATGGAACGCATTGAGTATGTCATCTTTTCATTTTTCAACACGCTGCAATACAAGAATGCTAATACAAAATCTCCAATAGTTTCACTTTCCTTCCAATTCATCGGTTTTCTTCTCACCTACCTCCTTCACACCACCCATGCCGCCAAAAACGGCTCCCGAGCTGGTCTCGGTATTACCCTCGTACAATACGGCTTTTATATGCGTAGCGGATCCACCGATAACCCACCACCGCCAACGGACAGCGCTCCCGCCCGGGAAGACACCCCAGGAGACCCGAATGCCTACGACTTTGACGCTGGAACTCTTCCCACCGATGTTGTAGGTGTAACAAGCGGCTCTGGAACTTCCGATCCCATCTCCGGAAACGAATGGTTCAGCTACATCCTCATGGTTGTCGGATGGTTTATTTTGATTAGAGCAATCGCAGATTTCTTGAGAGCAAGACGAACAGAACAATTGGTACTCGCCAGCCCGGATCGGGGGCTGGGAATTGCGGTTATCGCCGAGGGAGAAGATCCCGAACATGCCGCATAAATGAGTTTTTGTTTTTCACACCGCGTTTGTTTTGCTTTCATGCATAATAGGGTTTCCTGGTTTAATGTACTCTTTTGGGTCTTTTTCTATATTTCGTATCCTCCGGTCTCTCGGGACGGCAAATAGGTGGTAAAGGTGGCGAGTATGGATGGGGTGGGTGTCAAATTCGGTTGCATTTATATCGGTGTGCGGTTTTTTTTTTTAAGTATTCATAGCAGGAGGTGGTAAAACTTGCTACTCTAACCAGTCTCTCTCTCTATCTCTACTTTTTGCGATTTTTTATTTGTTTATTTGCTGTTCGAAGGTATAGGATGGGAAATTGTTTTTAATTTTCTCTCCTTTGTTCGACCTCCCCCTTACCTATGCGATGGCGTTATTTTTAGCACTCGGAAGATTTTTGGAAGATATAGCTATTTGCCCAGCCGTCGGAGAGACTTTTTTATTTTTTTTTTACTATCGGCGTTTCTTCACACAGAAAGACAGACATTTATGTAAGATTATATATCGTTTACTATATTATACAACAAACATGTACAGGACAAGCTAGCTAGCAGGGAAATATCATAGCATGATGATGCTGTTTTTACTCTATATATACAAATATTAAATACAACGCCACCTTTTAGAGTCTATAGGGTATAGTGCAATGCGATTAAATTAAAGGTTAAAGTTTATACTGAATTACGCCTGCTGGGTAGCTCTGGATCTGGGATGAAGTTTGTTGGAGCAGTTGGGATCGGTTTAAGCTTCCCGTGGATCAACTTGAGCTGGTTAGCGGCAAAGCGGGGTAGCGGGATGCGGCAGTGATTGACCGACACCATCGACATGACATGACGTCGACCGCGACCGGGGATGCATGTGGCGGCCGTTACCATATAATATACAGTAAGTAATAGTTAGGCAGTTATTTTATATGAAGTGTTTGATATCAAACGTCGACACGGGTATTCAGTTGATAGTATTATATAACTTACTTCAATATCTTATCAAATTACACATCACACGAGCATAAGTACATTGCATTGTACCTCACGAGCTTCATCAACAGCCAACAACCAATCGGTCGTTTAACGTTACCTTGCTACCAAAATACCACCCTTCAACTCCCTCCGTTCCGTTCTCCGAAATCCGTCCCCCGTGATATATATATCTGTAGATATATCTCCCCGGAGAACCCGAATACTACTACCTCGATATCTGCAATACTCTACTACTACTACTACCAAACCACACCACAAAATGTCCTGGCGCAGTTCCGGCTCATCAAACTCCGAGCTCGTGGAGAATATGAAACGGAACGGGTTGATAGCTAATAAGGAGACTTATGAAGCTATGATGAAGGTATCTTACCTCCTTACTTACGTATTTATCATCATGATTGATATATATATATATCAACGAAAAGCTTGAATCATGGTAGCTTAGTATACCGGTTGGATCCGATATGAATGCTAATATTTGGATCATATTGTTGTATGATGTGGATATATTAGGTCGATAGAGCACATTTCGCGCCGGGAAATGCGTATAAAGATGCGCCGCAGCCGATTGGATGGGGTGCTACCGTATGTTATATTATATCCTCTTCCTCCTCCTCCTTCTTTTTCTTCCGGTTATCATGTTCAAATATAATATATGTACATCAAGAAAGGAGGAAGTTTAGCTAGCTGAGCTAATAATTATGGGTTTGGTTGGTAGATATCAGCGCCGCATATGCATAGTCACGTATGTCCAACCTTTCTACTACATGCACTCCAAATTGCGAATTTTATAAAGGTTTATATATAATATGGGTTATATATATTTATATATGTTGATTCAGATCCACTAATTACTATTAATGAGGTGGGGAAGGGGGGAAGGAAGACTGGTTAGGCCTGCGAAGAGATTATTGAATATTTGAAACCTGGAAATTCGATATTAGATGTCGGTAGCGGAAGCGGATATCTCGTCGCTGTTATGGCGCATATGGTACCCTCCCCCTTTTTCTCCCCTTTATCACTACCATTTCACGATATATATATATATATATATACTTATGCAATATAAACCACACCCGGACTAACGAATCTTTTTTAAATTTTGTTTTGATTTAATCTTAGGTCCAACCAGGTGGAAGAGTAGTAGGAATAGAACATATCCAAGAACTCGTCGACCTCTCCGTTTCCAACCTTCGGAAGGACCCACAACACTCATCCTGGCTCGATGACGGTACTATCACTATAATCAAGGGGGATGGAAGGTTGGGGTATCCTGCCAAAGCACCATATAACGCCATCCACGTCGGTGCGGCGGCGAAGGAGGTGCATAAGGATTTGGTGGAGCAGTTGAGTCGACCTGGGAGGTTGTTTATTCCGGTTGATGGGGAGAGGGGGTATGGTGAGCAGAGTATTTGGCATGTGGATAAAGATGGGGATGGGGTGGTTAGGAAGGAGGAGAAGGTGGGTTTTTTATTCCCCTTTTTAAAATATATATATATGCTTTACTATAGGGTTTGTTTGAAATTTTGGGATGCGCTGACTTTGGGGATTTGATGGTTTTATGGTTTATAGTACGGGGTTATGTATGTGCCGCTCACGGATAATCCGTATGAGAAGAAAAAATGAGGGAATGGGATGTGAATATTGTTGAGATATGGGATATTAATCGGGGGCAGGCATCATTATTTGGATATCGATTGGCGAAAATATGGCGAAATTGGTCTATTGCATTATATATATTGTTTTGGCACAAATATTAATCGATGGTAGTACTGTCGGTAACTTTGAATCTCGGAGCCGGAACTAAGCCGGTCAGTGGATCAAGCTTTTAAAAAATGGGAGATCGATTGGGGTCAGAATGATTCACGCCCATATATGCTTTTTTTTAAATGTATTTTCTTAAGGTTACAAGCGCTGTATCGATCGATAGGACCAGGCCAGGTCCAAAAAATTTAAAAATTGCCAATGTCAAAATGCCATCTGGTTCAAACTTCGAATCAAGATATATATAGGCTTTTTTTTGGGCCTAATTACATATATTAGCGTAGAGAGAAAGAAAAAATATCTCGGGGCTAGCTAGAATACAGGCGACAAAGGCTTCGTGACTGCACAGGTTATTCCGATTGGCTGAATATTTTAGAGATCTTACTTGCGGCGCGATTTTTAGCTGTGGAGGGGGTCATAATTGCCTCAAAAGAAAAAAACAGAACACGATGTATAGTACTAGTATAACATGAAAATATGGTTCCTAGCTCCGAGTAATATTATAATCCTGGCCTGGTTCCGCGCCTTATCTCACAACTTTAGTTCGATAGTGAGAGGGATATATATATATATATAAAATAAAAAAAATTCTGATGGTTATTCCGATGAGCTCATAGCCGGGGTTTTTATATAATAATTTGGTATATATCTATCGATCGAGTTATCTTCTTTTCCCATTTCCCATTTTTTATCCTCTCTCTCAATATTTCAGGCCGGGCGACGTCGACGAGCCGCCGTACTATATATATTTTTGTCAGTCGACAATAAGTATACAGCGCAAAATATACCAGGTCAGTTAATTTTTTTTTTCATATGGCTCGTTTCAGACTCTCTCTCTCAACTGCAATTGGCGCTTCCTCCTGGTTTCAACTAGCATTCCTCGTTTCGCTAGAGACGGCAGATCGGCTGTTAAATTCCTTTGATTCGGTA
Source organism: Arthrobotrys entomopaga (assembly GCA_012184315.1). Classification (NCBI taxonomy): domain Eukaryota; kingdom Fungi; phylum Ascomycota; class Orbiliomycetes; order Orbiliales; family Orbiliaceae; genus Arthrobotrys; species Arthrobotrys entomopaga. Next base: position 99,691 of record LDDX01000151.1, read on the forward strand.
TACCTTATTTTTTCGTGTATCATTTTTGATATTTTTGTAATATTTGAATTACCCGGATGGACTATCTCTCAGCCTTTCGCTTCTTCTTTTTTTTTTTTTAAGAGAAAAGCCCGAAAATTGCTCCGGATTCGATCGAGCTCGGTTTGGGATTTTTGGGTATACATTCTCGTTTGGTGGGGCGGACTTGGTACTTGTTGCGTAAGGCTGCATGCAGACAGTAACAAGCTCTCGCGATGCAATGGCCGATTCGATCCATGGAGGGGTAATTTAATTTCTGCTTCTCAGTCGAAACGGGAGAGAAAGTGTATAAGTATATCCCGCATGCTTAAAAGTTAAGGCTGTAGAATTGTACGATTTGTTATTCGAGCCTTAATCGTTATTTCATACTTTTCTTTTTTTTGTCCGTCGCATCAAAGCTAATAATGAATTGAATTGGAATGGAATGGAATGTTAACCCGCAGCAGCAGCAGCCCCTCCAACGGAAACGAAAGAAGAAAATCAAAAAATACGTCACTTTGCGCAACACCAAATTTATTATTATTATTATTATTAGTGTCAGTCAACCACATCCACATCCACACTCACTCACTCTGCCTTCTTCCCAGCGGGGAACCTCGATCTATCCTTCTTTTCTAATATCCCATTCGAAATCGCCCTTTCATAAAATCTACCCGTCGGTCATAAGAGAGATAGAAGCAAAAAAAAAAAAAAAGCTAATACAACTAAATCCAACGAACAACAGCCCCGCGCGATATACATCTAGCTACTACAGCTAGACTAGACTAGACTAGACTTAGACTAGATATATCGATATCAAACAATGTCCCTCCTCCTGATATCCAACCGGCTGCCCATCACGGTCAAACGTAGCAACGATGGCACCTACGACTTTAGCATGTCCTCCGGCGGTCTCGTCACCGGTCTGTCCGGGTTGAGCAAGACGACAACCTTCCACTGGTTCGGCTGGGTGGGACGTGAGATTCCCGAAGATGAGAAGGAGCTGGTGGTGGGCAAGTTGAAGGATGAGTATAATGCCGTTCCGGTATTCTTATCGGATGATTTGGCGGATAAGCATTGTATGCTCCTTTTTCTTCTTTCTTATGATATAAAAATTGCTAATATATACTTTTGTATCTAGATAACGGCTTTTCGAGTAAGCTATAAACTCCACCCATCGCTCTTCAAGATATCGAAAAAAACTAATTCGTGCTCGTGTGTTTGATAATAAAGACTCGATATTATGGCCCCTCTTCCACTACCACCCCGGTGAAATCTCCTTCGACGAGCCAGCCTGGATAGCATACCGGGATGCCAACCGTCTCTTCGCCAAAGCCGTAGCGGCTGTAGTCAAAGAAGGCGACCTGATCTGGGTCCACGACTACCACCTCATGCTCCTCCCCGCCATGCTCCGTGAGGAAATCGGGGATAAAGTGAAGAACGTCAAGATTGGGTTCTTCCTGCATACCCCGTTCCCCAGCAGCGAGATTTACCGTATTTTGCCCGTCAGGAATGATATACTGTTGGGCGTGTTGCATTGCGATCTCATCGGGTTTCATACTTATGATTACGCTCGACATTTCTTGAGTAGTTGCTCGAGAATACTGTACGACCCCGACTTCTCCCCCCCTTTTACCTTTTTCCTTATACTCCTTTGAAGTATATATATATATATATATTGAAGGGTGTTGATTTGTGCTAATCTTGTTTAAATATGTTTATGATTATAGAGGTCTAAACACCACACCCAACGGCGTGGAATTTCAGGGAAAGATGGTATCAGTCGGCGCGTTCCCCATCGGTATCGACCCGGACAAGTTTTCGGAAGCATTGACGCAACCTAAAGTCATGAACCGCATCGAAACACTGGAAAAGAAGTTCCAAGGTGTGAAATTGATCGTTGGAGTGGATCGACTGGATTATATCAAGGGTGTGCCGCAGAAGCTTCACGCCTTGGAGGTGTTTTTGACGGAACATCCCGAGTGGATCGGGAAGGTTGTTTTGGTGCAGGTTGCGGTACCGAGTCGGCAGGATGTGGAGGAGTATCAGAATTTACGGGCGGTGGTGAACGAGCTCGTGGGACGGATAAACGGGAAGTTTGGTATGACAACTAACATCTTCCCCCCGTAACATTCTCCATAAGTAGTAGGACTACGAATAGGGTTTCTAACGATTGCTGTGGTTTACTACAGGAACGATTGAATTCATGCCAATCCATTTCATGCACAAATCCGTCTCCTTTGACGAACTGGTAGCCCTCTACGCTGTTTCCGACGTCTGTCTGGTTTCATCCACACGAGACGGCATGAACCTCGTATCGTACGAATACATTGCCTCCCAGCAGAAACGACACGGAGTGATGATTCTCTCCGAGTTTGCTGGTGCAGCGCAGAGTTTGAACGGGAGTATTATTGTGAATCCGTGGAATACGGACGAGTTGGCGAAGGCGATATATGATGCTGTTACGATGCCGGCGGATTTGAGGGAGGCGAATCATCAAAAGTTGTATGGGTATGTTACTAAATATACGAGTGCGTTTTGGGGGACGAGTTTTGTGAATGAGTTGACGAGGATTGCGGAGGGGGGGAATAATGAGGTTGAGAAGAAGGAGAAGAAGAAGGAGGGGGGTGTTTAGATTGGGTTTTTGGGTGTTTTAATGATGGGGTGGGGTTTGGATCGATCGCATGGAGCCTCTTTTTTTTTTTTTCTCTTTTTCTTTTTCTTTTGGTCGTTGTGATGTTGTGATGTTGTAGTTTTGATGGGCGATGAGGAATAAGACTATTACTCTCTTTTTATATATCCTTTTTTTTTTTCTTCTTCGTTTCTTATTGTCTATAGTATCCTTTTTTCTCTTTATATATTTTTGGTTTTTGCAGTGAAAATTGAAAGAAAAAAAAGTCTACATACTTGAGTATATACAAGCTTGGAAAGTGAAGTTTTCGTATAAGTTTAACCCCACCCCCACCCCCCCATGCAAGTCGGTGAACAATCGAGAAGGTTCAACATAACATCGGATCGAATGAAAATTATCTCTCTACAAATTTACAAAGCACCCAAGTTAGGATATTCAATACCCATATCATATATGCATACTTGAGTACTTAGTATATACACATGCAAGTGAATTCCCAACCAAGTATCCATAACACAGATATATATACTTAAGTATATATTATTATTGGTTTTGTTTTAAAAAAAAAAAAAAAAGGAAAAGGAAAAGGGTACTCAAGTAAGTACTCAAGTAGTTACCCTTTTTGAATTGTTTTATTGGCATACAAGTGTAAGTGTAAAGTGTGAGTAAGAAAGAAACATGTTCGCCTGTACATTTAATATCCCCGACTGACTGACCGACTGACTGACTGACTAAACCGAACACAACAGAAACATGTCAACAGTAACAAATAGTAAGAAAAGAATCAATACCGTGAGGAACAAAACATACAAACGCCGTGATGATTTTCAAAAAGTCTCTCGTCCCATAAACAAAACACAGTAACGAAAAAAAAAAAGTGAGGAAAGGAAAGGAAAGAGATGATATATGATGATGATGGGCGGATGGGATGATGAGAATGTTGGACATGCAAAGGCGGAGAAGAAAGTAATAAAAGAAGTAGGCAAAAAAAAGCAGGTAGTAGTAATAAAACATAGAAGTAGAAGAACCCCGAAAATCCACAATGGACTTTTTTTCTCTGAAAAAGCAATCAGTTCGTGATAGATAAAAGCGGATTTTCAAACTGCGAGACCCCGCAACATCTCCTCGCATACGTCCTACGCAGGAATTGACCTAGGAACTTGTTGCGGGGGTTGCGCTGCTGCTGCTGCCGCTATCTTCAACGCCGTCTTTTCCCTCTCCTCCTTCTCCTTCTCCATCTTTTCCTTGAGAGCTTTGGTGACCCGCGGTTTCCTCGGTGCTGTCGATTTGCCCGCGTTACCCCCTCCGCGTCCGGTACCAGCTCCTCGTCCTCCCCTACCTCTTCCACGTTTCGGAGGACCACCGGCCGTTCTACCCAAAAAAGAAGAGAAAAAATCAGTCTCCAAATATTCGTAAATACGCTACAATTGTCAAAATAGAATGGCGGGAAATATATACCTCTCAATCTGCGGTCTCTCTCCTTCCGGTACGAGTGGACCGCTGTATACAAAAAACCCATCCTTCGAAGCAGCAGCTTGTTCCTCCCAAAGCATCTCACTATCATCGATAAAGGGATCGTTGGCGTCATAGTACTCGTCCACCCTTCTCCTCCTCTTCTTTGGTTTATCCTTATCACCCGTCCCGCTGAGTCCGGCGTCACTCAATCCACCCATCTTCTCCTCCATAGCGCTCTCCGATTCGGATGCGTCCATCATGGCTTCGTCACCGCTAGCGTCGGGACCCCGTAGCTTGGCACGAGCGAGACGAGGGTTCAATGCAGCCCAGCCGTACTTTTCCTCTGCCATTTTCGAAACGTCAATGTACTTGTTTGTTTCGCCGTTGAGGGAGATTTGGAGGACGACGGTGGGGACGGTGGGTTCGGGATCATCGTCGCCTAGAGCTACATCACCTCCAAAGGCACCTGCGAGAAGACCACCGGATTTGGCGACGGGAGCTGTGGAACGGGGAGCAGGTTTCGGGGAGGCGGGAGCCGATGTTGCCGATGTTGTGGAGGCGCGTTTTCCGGAGGATGATGAAGATGAATTGTTGTTGTTGGAGGCCTTTGTGATTTCGGTTATCGCTTTAGGTTGAGGAGGGGAGAGGGTAGAGGAGGTTGATTGGACGGCGAGGGAGGCATTGGTGGTGGGAGGTGTAAGTGACGGAGGAGGGTTCGTGATTGGAGAACCTTGGGTGGGTCGAAAGGGCGGGGAAGGATTGTTGAGAAGGGCGGAGAGGGCAGGAGAGGCGGATGCTCTGTTCTGCTTGGAAGGGATGTGGTCATTGGTGGGATAGGGCGAGTAGTCGTTGGAGGAACGTTCGGGAGAAGCCTTTCGTTTCAAGGATTTGGAAGGCGCGTCGGGATCGGACTCGACGAGGTCGGTGACAGTGAGACGTCCACTGTTTCTGGATCCTTTTGTAGGGGCATTCGAGTTAGTACGTCGAGGAGGCATGATCGAATGAGAGAGAGAGAGAGAGAGAGGTGATCGAGCGAGCGAGGAGGAGGGAGAAGGAGGAGGAGGAGAAGGAGAAGGATGGATGATTGATGATTGATGATGAGGATGAGGATGAAGAACAAGAGAGAGGGAAAGGAAGTAGTAGCAGCAGCAAAGCAGGAAGTACCGGAGAGAGTAAGAGGGTCAAGGGGAGCTTGACGCGAGGCATATCCTCGGCATGCCTATATGTGTAGAAAAAACGGGGGGAAGTATAATGGATGATAAGAAGAGCTAGAACAGGATTGATCGAGTTGAAGATAAAGAAGAAGAAAGAGAAGAAGAAGAAGACGACAAGATGATGAAGACGAGAAGGAGGAGGAGGAGGAGGAGTAGGAGAGAGAGAGAGAGAGAGAATGAAGGGAGCGCGGAAAGTGCGAGTGGAATTGGCGGAGAGGTGCCCGTCACAAGCAACACGAACAACCTCAGCGCTGTGCGGCAGACCAACAAAAAAGGAAGCACCAGTGCTGCAGCCATTCATCCATTCATTCCTCATCGCCAGTGCCCAGTTCAACCACCCAGCTCTAGACAGCTCTGTCTCTCCGTCTCTGAGTAGTAGTAGTAGTAGCATCATCTTGTATAAACAAAAAGAAAAAGAAAAAAGTAAAAGAATTCAAAGCATGCAAGCAGGCAAGCAGGCAAGCAGGCAAGCATATGTATGTTTTGGAAAGTTCGATATTATTGTAGCAGCGTTCCGGGGAGGGAAGGCCCGGCCGGGTGTGTGTGTGTGCGTGTGTGTGTGGAGAAGAGCACCAGCACCAGCACCAGCAGCACATGTAACAGGGCCATGTAATGTAATAATGTATGTAATTGTATATACGTACGGTACGGGTAACCCCAAACTAGGAGGGGGAGCAAAGGTAGGTAAGGCAAAAAAGGGAAGGGGAAGGGAAGGGAAGGGGAAACAAGAAAATTAAAACCCTCACCTGCAGGACGAGATGGCGCCGACGAGCCACTGCCACCCACCCCCCTCACACCGCCACCACGGGTTACCGTTGCTGACGCTGACGATGTTGAGGATGACGATAATATCTGGTGGTCGTGGCCGTTGCTGTAGGGTGATGAATTGTGACGATGGCCATGGCCGGGGCTACCATCGTACGTGCTGGCCGCCGACATGACTCGCGGGATATATCTTGATTGAATAATAATAATAACCCTTCTTAATTTTTGCAAGTCGAATGGAATTGAATTGAACCTCGAGAATACTACCAAGATGGGTGAAAAAAGGAAAAAAGAAAGAAAAAAAGATGGCGTTCCGAGATGGAGAAGGTTCGTTTGCAACAGAGGGAAGAAAAGGTTAATGAATAAGTAAGTACTTGTCGGCGATGATGTCTTTTCTTTGAAAATTAAAATAATAAACACAATTATTATTCTCGAATTTAATTATCGCAACCAGTGTATTTTATTAAAAAATATATGTGGCTGTGGGGTGCTGTTGCTGGTGGTGGTAATTATCGGTGGATGGATGATAAATAATATATAATAAAATATTATTATGGTGATGTTGATAATAATCTTCTTCGGCTTCAAATTGGTTCTGTCCTTTTCGGGTAAAAAATAAAATGAACCACCACTTCACTCTCTCTTGATTTCTTTTGTGTCGGCCTTGTTTAGCGTATTTGCAGATGATATTATAGTTTTTTCGGAAAAAAAAAAAAAAAAGAATTGGTTAAGCGGGATCCCCCAGTTTGGCGAATATCAAAAAAAAGAATCTCTTCTATTTTTGATTAAACGAGTTTTTATCGATCGAATAGAACTTCAAAAAAGGTACAATTACAGATGCAGTGTATTATCGATAGAGGGGAATGGGGGCGAGGGAGGAAGGAGAAGAAGAAGAGAAACACCAGGGAAAAGCGGTCGAGAGAGGATGAAAGGAGAGGAAAAGAAGAATCATCGAGAAAAGGACATGGACAAGAAGGGGGACCTCGTTATTATATTACAAGAACAGACAGAGACAGAGACAGAGACAGAGACCTCTGAGAGACATACGTATAGCCAGCCATACAATAATATCCCATTACAACTTCGTACGCACATTGCCATATTACATATTTTTTTTTTTTTCCCTTCTTGCTACTGTCGCATATTTCCATGGGACTTCTTTTTCCCTTTTTCCCTTTCCCTTTTCTTTTTCTTTTTCTTTTTGAAAGACAGAGCGAGAAGAGAGAGAGAGAGAGAGAGAGAAAGGTTATTTGCTCGTGGGCATCGGTCCCAAAAGTCAAGTCAGTTCAAGTCAGTCAGTCAGTCAGTCCCTTTTTCTCACTTTCGGTCCATTTCTCGTCCTCTCATTTGTAAAAGGAAAAATGCTGCTGCTCTTCTAACCGGCTTGTGCTCAAACAGGCACCTGTTTTAAGAGGGAGGAAGAAGAATAATAATAATAATAAAAAAGAAAAAAGGGCCCATCAGATAATATTGATAATATAACAACAGTACAGCAGTACGACTAATCTAAAAAGCAATATACTCTTTATACATACTTAAGTATTACCATATATATTATCAAACCCCAATCCCACCAATTTGGATTTGTGTGCATCGCTCTCTTTCCCTTCTTCTGGGCTGGGTTTCCCACCCCCCTCCTCCGGCCGGACCCCGGGAAAAACAAAAAAGACCATGTCCCCCAATCATATCCTATCCGGTCCAAGTTCCAATCCAATCCAGCTCAGACACACAGCCGAAAGAAAAAAACGATCGATCACCTGGGCATCTGCGTGTGCCTTTTAAATTGTACGGAAGTACTCGAGTACTCACATACCCGATTGTACATACATGTATACGATTAATATTGTGCGGTTTGAATGTACATTATTATTTACAGATAAGATAGAATACTCACTTTAAAATTTCAGTGAGGGCCTAGGGAAGTTAAAAAACGAATTAGGAGCGCGCCCATGTGCCTTCTCTGCGCATCATTCATTATTCAGTCCAGCCACCTCCCGGCATGATAGAATAAATTTAAAAAGGTCCGCCAATTTCTGGCGGAAGTATCTCTGGTCTTTGTTTCGTCGCTACTGCAGACCTGCAGGTCCGGATCAACTACAATTAACTTTTCCATATACTAAAATGGTAGTCTCGATCGGGCTAAAATGGGTTTTGCGCTTGTACGTGTAAAAAAAAAAAAAAAAAAAAAAAAAAAAAAAAAAAACCGAGATCCAGGATTAATCGATTGGAACGAGTTACCTGTCTTGGGATTTTTTGATATGTAATATATTACTTTTCTTTTCCCCTCCCCATCCTCCCTTTTCTTCGAATCAGTTATATATTCTGAGTGCTAGTTTGCGGGTGAGGCAAAAATATCGATAACGAGGACAACTAGTATACTTAGCTATATCAAGGTTCTAGAATCGAATCTCGGATCGAATGGCTAGAATCAACAGTTCTACTTGCTACAGGACCGAGTTATTTATCGACGCGCCTCTTCAAACACCTTATCATCCGACCTAAAACATGAAAGTGGTCGCGTCGGTGTTCGGCATTCAATACTACTACCTACAACGTTTGCTTGCTTTTTTCTATTTTTCCTTTTCCAAGCGTTGTTTGATGTGTTGTGAACCGACCGAACCAACCTTAAACCTAAAAATGGCCATTTTTCTTTCTTTTTTGATCAAACCTTTTTTTTTTTTTTTTTTTCGGGGCGGGGAGAGAGAGATGCGATAAACGAACAACACGCGCAGAAAGAAGAACAAAGGAACACCCGAACATCCCCCTTCCCTTCTTCCCCGGGCGTGGGTGGAACATTCCAAAAGAAAACCAAAAAAAAGAAATTATCCGTCTAGACTTGCCTGCAACACAAATGGAAAATTTATACTCCATACAGCCATCTCTATCATACTGCGACGACTGACGACGATAGATCCTAGTCCGGCCGAGGCTACATACTATATCATACATACCATACCATGCGATAATCTCACGCTCTCTTCATCAACCACTCGCAGCAGCAGCAGTCAGCAGCTCGGAAGTAGCAGCAGCAGCACCACCAGCCATGTCCCTCTCCCGTCGAGCAGCCGTACGTTCCGTCCCCATATAGCCCCCCATAACACATATAACTAACACGATATTGAAAAAATTAATATAGCAAAAAGCACACTACGCAAAACTAATCCCCCAATGGCCCAAAGACCTGATCCGTCCCCACATCGACTTCCCCGCCTTCCTCACCCGCCGTCTCGAAAGCGACTTTGGCGACGCCCCGCCACCCAAGGAGAACGATTGGCCGGTTATAGACGACGGATCGAAACGGCCGTTGTTCGAGTATGGCAAATATAAAGCCGGTTCGGACGAGCAGTGGAATGTGCTGGGTGGTTTGGTGGGGAATAAGTATCAGAAAAAGGTATCCTTTACACATACTCTTTCTCACCCTTTCTTTTCTCTCCATTTTTCTCTCTCCCTTTTTTTTTTCTCCATCTTTTTCTCAAATAATCAATATACGATCAAACAATATATGATTTTATCGTATATATATATAAGTATATAAGTATATAAGTGGGTATATATAGTAACAAGAGCTGATATGTTGATGGATGGATAGTACCCCGTAAAGAAACTACTAGAACCGGGCTTTCAACCAGATTACTACCAAAAACTGATCAAAGAAATAGACGACGTGCCGAATAGAAGTTGGTTGGCATCGTATATCAACAGCTGGAGGGGGTTTATCCGATGGGAAGATTAAACATAATTTAATTAACTCCTACTATAAGTATTTATTTATATTGTACATATATACCATAATGAAATTGTATCCATACCACTTTTTAGCTATATCTAAGTATATATTTGATTGCTATTGTTTTTTTGGTAATACTTTATCCAATACCTCCACAGTATCCAGTCTATTATTACTGAGAATATGATTCCATACTTCATCCCCAATACGTTCCGAGTCTTCCAGACACCGCCAGTTGGGTGATGGTTTATCGACTTTAAGCCAGTTGAAGTCATCTACTTTATTATACATTCCTTTATCCTCACCATCACCACCACCAGTAGTATTAGTAGTATAATTACTACCACCACCACCACTACTACCACCACGGTTATTATTATTATTACTACTGTTGCTGTCGTTGCTGTCGTTGAGGGTACAAGGAAGGTAAGAGATTCGTATACCACTACAATCCTCAATAATAGGTCTACTACCGCATTTGAGATAAATGTCCACGTTATGAGAGGAGTGTAATCTGAATTGATGGCATGAGAGGAGGATTGTGGTGTTTCGGAGGGAGGTTAGATGTGCTGGACCTGAGATTTGGGGGTGGATTATTAGGAGGGAGGAGGTGATGGAGGTTACTGATAGGGTTGTGTAGTATTTATTATCATCTTTATCTTTATTATTATTATTGTTGTCGTTGTTATCGTTATCGTTATCGTTACTATTCGTGGTTGAAGAAGGAGGAGAAGGAGAAGGGGTGACGATGCAGGAATTGAGGTTTGAGAGGGAGAGGATTGTGGTTTTTTGCGTCGGTTTGGGGATTTGCAAGTGGGTGTTTTCGTGGGAGGAGATGATTGTGGACGTTATTTCAAGGCTTGTTGGTTTTGTAGGTGAGGATTGTTGTGAAGATTGAGGTTGAAGTTGGGTTTGTTGGACGGGTGGTGATGCTGTTACCGCTGTTGTGGTTGGTGGTGGTGGTTCAGTGCTAGTGGTCGTTCTACTACCACGGTTCTTAAAGGAGAATTTCTGACGCGGTGCGAGTTCTTTTCGGGCGTTTGAGAGTTGTTCCGTGAGGGATTTTAGTTGCTATATGAATAAATATCCATTCGAAATTCGTCATATACACCATTCGTTAGCAAGCGCAAGTCTGTATATAAAATGCTATATATGATATGGTGTGTTTTATTATATATATGGGGTGTTATATGCAGACAAACCTCAGAATAAACTCTCTGGTCGTACGCGGGTAGATAGGTAGCAGCATCCTTGAGATCATGCGTCAATGTACCCATCTTGGAGAGGATATTATCGATCCATGACTGTCTTTCTGATGCGCGGGAGGTGGGCAGGGAGGTTATCGTATCCGTGAGAGCTATATACATATATATCAGAAACGTTCGATTAAACGTGCGTTAGTTAGTGTTAACGTTTGGATGGGTAATTGTGGTGGATGTGGGTTGCTGGTACCTTTAGTTTCGGCGGTGAAAGATTCGTGAAAGAGATGTCTAGGATCTTCTTCTGCCTTTTCTTTTGCGACCGGTTCATCACCCTGTACCTCTAGGCTATGTTCATCCATTTTCGAGATTTCTGTTTTGTATGAGGGTTGGTTGCATGGGTTTCGGGCGCGGGGAATATGGTTTTAGGGGGTGATAGCTATTGCGCATTTGGCGTATCGTTTAAAACATTTAAATTTGCAGCACTTTAGATCCTCAAGAGAAATTTATACAACTACGCATAAAATCCCAAGACTAGCATAAAATGCATTTAACCATGAAAGTTCATATTACGTGGCGAAAAAAAAGAACGCTATATTTTCGATATATGTACAATCCAAACATTATAAAAACATCATAAATATAAATCACTCCACTATATACCCTTCCTACCACCTCCCTCGGTTTATATCCCCCCTCTACCAGCGAACAGCGAATATGAATATAATAAATAAATCAAGCATACGGCTTCTCCGGCGTCACCGGAACATCAATATTGTATTTCGCCTTCAACAGCGCCGCTCTCCTCTCAGCATATCCAGGACCGTAAATACCTATCCCCAGTACTCATCGTTAGCACACCCAACAAGAACCAAGAAAACTATCAAGCAATATACTAGAACGTATAATAATTATAGAGTAGAGGTGTGTGTGTAAAAATTACCTCTTCCTTCACCAATCTCCGCGATGGTCTCCTCAAACGGCCGTCTTCTCGTCATCCTGATCTCTTCCTTCCTGGCTACCTCATCAACGTGAGGCTCCTTCCAACGACTACCTCTGAGATGAGCACCCGAGTATTCGAATGTAGCTAGTATTATCGATAGACCGGCGCCGAAGCCTATCACGCGGGGTAACCTTCCAGCTGTAAGTTTTTATATCAAATGTCAGCACGATATATTATATCTATATATATGTTTGATTTTTTGGATGTATATAATGGGAGGCGTACTGGGTATTCCTACTAGCGCACCGGCAAAGAAGCCACCGAGCGCTGTGTTCCATGTATCGTCTTTTTCTCTAATGTTTGCGGAGGCGTCTTTGATGAAGGCGTAAGTTCCGCCCATTAATGCTGTTTAATCAAAAAAAAAAAAAAAAAAGACATCTGTCAGCCAAGAATTCTCGGAATGGTAATATGTCGGTAAAACCGTGGATAGTGAGTATAGTATTTGTATAGTAGACGCACCGAATATTCCAATTGTGCTACCCGTCCGGGTGAAGAGTCCGAAGAAACCACGGTTTTCTCTGGCAAGGGTGTTTTGAACACCGGAGACGACGAGACCAGCGCCACCGGTTAGCATTATGGCATTCATGGTGTTCCCTACGGCGTTTTTAGGGTGGTAGGGGCCATCGTCGGAGTGGGAGCGGTTGGTCATGATGGTTATTAGGATGGATTGCGCGGTAGGGTATCGCGGAAGAGGAGGAGGTGGTGGGTTCTTGGATCGAGAACGGGACTCTGTTGAGCCAATTGGATTCGATGGCGATTAGTGAAGTGTGAGCATGGATGGATGGACGATTCCTTGGATCGTTGACCCGTTCGAGGCTGGAGATACGAGGTAGGTCTCGAGACGTCTTCGTCGTCGTTTCAATGGTCGTTCGTCATGTCATATATGCTCGATCGGTTTCAAGGGAAGAAGAACATCAACCAAATCGGAAGAGCTGCGATTGGCTGGTGTTTGTCGCAACAACGTCAAACCACAACACGGCAACACATTTTTACCTTATCGATAAGAACAAACCAACAGCCCACCAGCGGGCGTCCAACGTTCATGCATGAGCTTCGTGATTACCTGACTTATTGCAGGATTAGCGTATGATAATATTATCAAATGCCGAGAAGAATATGGCATCTATTGATATCCGTATCGTATGCATCTATTCAACTTTGTCAATGATGTCATGTTGAAATCCTCTTGGATCTTGCAGGGGGTTGCTTGAGATGGGAATATCGGAATACGGGGGAGCTATGATGTTGTGCAGCTAAGCTGTCTGTCGCCAAACGGGTAGAGCCGCGCATTCAACGTCGTAATCCGCTTCCATTCCTCCTCCACCTTCCCTTCCTCCTTCTTCCTCCACGCTCCCTCTTCATCAACCATCACCACTCCCTTTCTCTTGCTTCCACGCTTTCCTTACTTTTTTTTTTCTCCCAGACGTTAGATTACATCCCTTACTACGACCGGCTGTCGTAAGCTTCTTTGCGGGTACAGTGTCTTTTGCCTCTGTGCCACCTAGTTTAAGCTCTCGACGCAGCCTTTCCCTGGACACACCTCCATCCGCTAGATTAATAAACATCTCCAACTTTCCAAATCCCTCCGATACCACAACCATCAACGTCTATCAACTTCCTTAACCTTCCCCATACCATAACTTGAAAGATTTCAGCTATTCATCCGTTCCAATCATGCGCGTGGACGGTCCCACCAGCAGTGCAAGCCAAATGTCACCCAAGACTGGCCCTGGTTCGAACGCCTCTCTATAGCTTCCATCTCTGAAAAAAAAAAAAAAAAACAGCCCAGGCTAACTTCTCCCAAACCCAATCTAGGCAAAACTGCACCAAGACTCTACACGGACATCCTCACATACAACCCATACAATAACGGCATAAACGTACTTGCTGAGGTACCACCGGAATACAGACGGAATAGCGTAGGCGCCTACGAGAGATCCGGCCATAACCATGTCTTTCTCCTAAAACCAAACCAAAGCAATCGATCTCCGTTTGCCGTTGAAGCCGGAGCTCGACACGTCGTCGCTGCGGTCTGCCAGGTCTGTCGGAAACACATCGAAGTCATTGTCGAACACGATGCCACGGCCGAAGTATCCTCAATGTGCCCTACCGAGGTGAACCCTCTGCACTATTTCAGATACGACAAGGACAGATCGGGGCCCTTCGTGAGCAAAGATGTCAAACATGAAAAAGCCGGCGAGCTCGACGTCCGCTGCTTCGATTGCACGAATCCTGGCTGTAAAACCAGGGTCACCATCGTATTCAAACATAGAAGAGTAACCGAACATTTTAGAACTCTGTTGACAGATAATAAAGTTCTCTGGAATCGAAACCAAGAAGCTATGAACAAGTACCCTGAAAGGTTCCTTGATCCCAAAGCTCCTGCCGATTCAAACCCCAAACCCGTTGCGAGAGCTGTTCCTACCCCTGCTATGGTACTCAAGACCATGCGACAAGTCATCTCTGGTGTTACCGCACGCAAAGAGCGACGCAATATTCCGAGATTTAACGTGCGGTTTTTGACTCAGCTCGGCGACGAGTGCCTGGATATTATGACGTCGTTGGGTTTCACCGTAGAAGGGGAAGAATTGGTACCTCCTCTACTTCCACCTCAGGATACGAACCTCATATTGCAAGATGAGATGGCCAAAACTTTGGATGATTGGGACCAAGAATTGATGATTTTGGCCGCATTGAATGATAGTAAGAGACTTTGATATTTGCAACTCGCTGGATCTTTAGCTAAAAAGATGGTTTTGTTCAGTCGGAGAGACGGTATTATCTCCTATTCGAGCCGACGGCGACCTTAAAAAATTGCTAGGGGCCTCTAACTGTAAGCTTTTCTCCATAATGTCAAGAGTATCGCTCTTTTAACTGACATCCTTCCGATAGACGATATGGGTTCCCGTCGACATTTGATCGATCTCACACAACTTGAACATCCGTAAGCTCTCTAATATACACACTATCATCTGGACGTTCACTGATTTTTATGATTTAGAATGTACGCTAGCCTCGGCGCTCAATCGGACTTTTCAGATCGCCTCCTATTTTGGGCATATCAACGTCAGAAGGAGTGCGATCCTATCCATGCCGCTTATTATTTTGACTGTCTTACAGATTTGGCCCATGGTAGAAAGAGTGAAGATCTGCAGTTTGAGGTTGCAACCCTTAAATCGCAAGGAGAATTTACGACTACTGATATCAGGGAAGCCTACAAAAGCCTTGGTGTATCAGAAGGCTCCACGGATGAGAGCTATATTATTGGAAGCTTTCAATCGCGTGTCACTGATGCACCAAGACATGAACCTGCCCTGAGAGAGTCGCTCAGCATCATTGGAAGAGCTATCGGGAATCAAAACATCGTCACCGCCTCGCAGAAAATCGTGATGGATGTCGCTCAGGCATATCGCAAGCTTGGTATCGAACAGAACGCCGAATCAGAGTACATTCGCGCAATATTCGAATATCAGGTTAGATTTTATACTCTGTTCGCGCTTTCTTTTCGACGGAATGATTGACTTGAAATTATCGACAGGTGAACGAGCATCCGAGTGAAGCGGCGAACCTTTGGACAGCGTTGAGGGTTGTAGCTGAGGCAAAGAAAGATCATCAATTGACGTCCATGTGCGACATGCACGACTCTGGCGTTGAGTTTATGGACTACGAGGCTGCTATGAACCGTTTGGGTGTTAATGAAAACCTCTCGGATGAAAACGTCATCGCAATTTACGAGTTGAATGTAAGATCATTGTAACCCATACTCGTTCATTGACCTCGATGCTGATATTTATTCAAACAGGCAAAAGAACTCCCAAGCCAGGGGGCTTCTTTGAGAGCAGCTCTCAAGGTGATTGCAGAGCGTAGAGGTAGCAGAGCTCTAAAGTGAGTATTTGACCTACGTTCTATTAACAACCTAAGCTAATCGGTTATGACCAGCCACTATGTGACTACCGGCAGCAAAGACCTTCTTTCTCGAGGGACGAACGACTGGCCTGTTGGACTTGAGAATATTGGTAACACCTGTTACCTGAACAGCTTGCTGCAATACTACTTTACGGTCAAACCACTTCGAGATCTAGTTCTTGACTTTGAAAAACACGAAGAGGGCGAAATATCGGACGATGTCCTGGAACGAAAGCGCGTCGGCGGCAGAAAGGTCACAAAACATGAAATCGAACAAGCCAAACGTTTCGCACACTGCTTGAAGAGACTTTTCCACGACATGACGACAAGCACGGGAACATACGTTAGGCCTGAACACGAACTCGCAGAGTTGGCACTCAATAGCATCCGTGACGAACCATCTGCTAGAAAACGTTCGATAACTTGGGACGAAGAGGCGGATGGGTTTATCGGCCCACGACTTCCTCCAGGAATGATGCTTAACCAAGAAGAAACTCTGCCCTTCTCGATGGATCTCGATGACAAACCGGTTAACAACCCCCTTCAAGTTGTCAATAATAATAACACCGACGATCGATCTAGCGAGGGCACCCTCGTAGGCGATAATGAGAATCCACCAGTCTACGAAGAACAAGGCTACGTCGTTGTCGATGGCAAAGACCCAACTGAGAAGGAAGCGCCGACTCCACTCGTCACACAGCTCGAAAAGCAAGCCGAGGAAACGATCCTCTCACCAAAGCCACAGGACGGCCGTCTGCAAACCTTAGATCCTATGAGCATTGATGATGACGACAGTACCGTTCCCCTTCTCCAACGAGAGGATGACACTATGGGTGATCCCAATGAGAAGCCTCTCCCCGTTATTCCACCACCTCCAGAACGACCACCTCCCATCCCACCCAGGCCGAGTCAGAAGCCGAACCGCAAGAGTTCGAATACTTTCAGTCTAGGACGGCAGCAGGACGTCACGGAGTGTATCGAAAACGTCATGTTCCAATTGGAAGCCGCTTTGAAACCCCAGGGATACGACGCGGATGGTGAACAGCTCGATATTATCAAGAGCTTGTTTTACGGCAAGACTCAACAGACTCTTGAATTCTCATCTCCTGCCGAAACCAGACTCAAAGAGGAAAGATTCCAGCATTTGATTGTTGACGTTGCGGAACCCGGACGGGATATCTACGATGCTTTGGATAGCCACTTTGACGCCTCGATTGTAGAACTAGAAGGAAAACAGGCCAGACGCCATTTGTCGGTTACCGAACTTCCTGCGATCCTTCAAATCCAAGTCCAGAGAGTCCAATTCAACAGGGAGACGAAGCAACCGTATAAATCGAATGCACCCTTGACATTCAAGGATACTATCTATTTGGATAGATATATGGCCTCCGATGAAGATGATAAAGCGTTGATGGCAAGAAGAGAGCAAGATTGGAAATGGAAGACAGAGTTGGAGAAGTTGCAGAAACGACGAGATGAGCTCACTGTCGAAGTGGTGAGTTATTTTTTTAAATTATATATAATTTGCGTGGTGATAATAACGGGCTTTTATAGGAGGGATTGAAACTCCCGGAGGTTCTGGATGTTACAAGGATGTATCTTGAGGAAATTAACCAACTTTTAGGCGAAACTGATGATGATGAACTCATAGTGGTTCCGCCCTCCCTTTTGGTCGAATTGGATCATCATAAGGACCGGATTGTCGCAGAATTGAGGAGTATGCCTTTCCCTCCTTTGCTCATAACCAAGCTTACGATATTTGTGAGAGACTAATACTTAATATTAATTTATAGGCATTGACGAAAGAGTCAAGGATTTGACAAACAAAATCGCCCAGCAATTCACAGATATGCGTAAATATGGATACCGTATCCACTCCATCTTTTTCCACAGAGGTAATTCTTTTTCCCCTTCGGAACACGTTAAAAAAAAGTCTTTATAGAGAGCACAAATATTGATATATCGTATAGGAACCGTAAACTGGGGCCACTACTGGATCTACATTTACGACTACGAATCTGGGTTTTATCGCAAATACAACGACGGCAGCGTCTCGAAGCCAGTCGATGAGCGAGAGATGTATAAAACTGGTGCGGAAGATAAGAAGGATTTTAACCCTCCTAATCCGTACTTTTTGGTGTACGTTCGTGAGGATCGAACGGATTTGATGCAGGCTGTTTGTAGGAATATTGAAGAGGAAGGGGCGAAGGGATATTTACCATCGCCACAGTCACAGGGGGATGTTGTTATGAGGGATGGAGGGGTCGTTAAGGGCGGTTGAGGGGGTGATATATCTTTTTTGTAATCTTCTCTATCCTTTCCCTTTCTTGATTTGCTGGGTGAATTCAATTGACAGTGGATGATGATTTCTTTTGTTTGGTTTGGTTTTGATACAAAAAGATGCATTGGAATAGAACACAAAATGGTGGTAGTGGTTTTGTTTAAAAAAACCCTTTTTGTCTGCATGCTCTTTTTTTTTATGGATGGCTTTGGGTGTCTGGCGTTTTATTTGTATTCTTTTTTCGCCTTTTATTAGTGGAGGTGGAAAGAGGCGGGTTTCGGTTTTAAAAAAATTATAATAATAAAATATAAAATGATCAATTTTGTTCCTTATTTTGCGAGTTTTGGGTTAGGTTGTATACTTAAGTTTGGAAGTTGAATATGATGCTAATGTATCAACGATCCACATTATGGAGTTGGTTCGGAGACTAAGCCGTATATGTATACCCTAAGTAACCCGACTTGATTTACTGATTAACTCGTTGCTAGTCCCGGCATTACGCAATCACTGCAGTGCACTCTGACTACAACTTATAAGCTTAACTTCTTAGCTTATAAATTCATTCAAAGACAGGCTTGGTTGAGTAGAAATATATGAAAGAAAATTCAAAAGGGTATGGTATTGCATTTCGTCTCGTCCCGTCCATCGAAAGTAGTATACGTGCCACTCCGGCCGCTAAATAACAACAACCCCTAAAAGAAGGAGTAGTAATAAATGACTAATAATAATGATAATCTATATACATGAATTGATAAAACCTAGGAGATATCCGAGCAGATCTGATAGACCCGGGTAGACACCGAGCTATAAGCAAGCTTGAACTTCCTTTTGTAAAGATGATTTTTGCGTGTTAAGTTGGGGTATTTTAGACATGTATGGTTGGAAGAAGGAAATAGTGAGAGGGGGGGATGAGAATATCCAATTGGAAATAGTGGAAGGATTTGGTTATTATTCGAAAAGGGTAAAGAAGGTGTTCCTTTTTTGTAACACTTCGGAGTAGGTTAGCGGAGATGGTGAGGTCATGATGATATGAGGAATGATAGCTCAGGCTAACTGCTGCAGAAGGGAAGGAACAACGCATGGTGGGTGGAAAAATGCAACAGGCTAGTGAAAAAATATCCAACAAAACGCACACTTGCATTAGTTGTAATTGGTTATGCCAGGATAAGATGGAATGATTAGAAATCCAATAAAGAAAAATTCCGTACAGATTCGAACAAATCCGATTCCTTTTACCGTGTCGTAAGATATAGCCAAAAAATAATATATATACGAAAAGTTGCAACAAATCAAATTAAATGACTATTTGAGAGCAAAAACACTAGATCGTTGAATCATGCTGCCGGTTTCTATTGTTGCCCCGTCTCATTTCTTTCAGATTCTTCCCACAATTCGGTCACACTCTGTTCGGAATGTTTAGGGAAATCGGTGCCGACTGTCCGACGCCCGTTCAACTCGACGTCAGAAAACTTAAAGCTCTGATCTCCACCAACCATCGGATTTTGGGAAGACTGTTTTAGGAAATTGCTCCAAAATCCTGAGCCGCTCTGTTGGCCCGCTGATTGCCCAAACATCATACTAGGTTGATGTTGAGTATTCGTAGTTGGATCATAGTAGAGATCCTGCTCGTTTCGGGGTAATGAAAGATCGAAAAAATACTGATCTGGATCAAAAAAGGGAGACTCTGCCTCAGGGATGGAGTTCCCGGAATTTTGGCTCGAAGTCGGGAAGACCTGATTCTCAGATACTGTAGTCTGTGTTCCCGTATTTATTCTTGGCGAGCGTGAAGAAAGGTTGGGCCCGGCGACAGGGTGAGAAACATTATTCATGTTTAGGTTCATCCTACTCTGACGCGGGTAACTGGGAGTTTCAACTCCGAGTTGAGAAGCGCTGGGAGAGTTGTAACCTGAAGATCTTAACGGCGAGCCTGGGACTACATTGGGCATGGACAGTCTTCGAATTGCAGAAGGGTCCGGAGATCCCATGTTGCTGTGTCCAGCCGGTGCAGTGTGTAATGATATCGTCGAACTTTCACTCATCGGACTCCGTTTAGCATCAGTGGCAGTAGACGCCCGACGCGCCAGACTTTGGCTCATGGCGTGAAACTGTTCAGGCGTCAGGACGGCGCTTTCATAGGGGTTCGAATTCATTTGGTGGGCTTGTGACTGGGTGTTCATTTGCATCCCTTGACGTGCAAAAATCGTCCCCTGGAAGGCTGCTGGAGGAATCGTTCCTAAACCTAAAGGTCCCATATAGAACTGAGTACCCGAAGCTGTCAGATGCGTCGAAGGCATATAGGTGAACGGTGACGAAGTGGGAGTATTCGATGAACCAGGGGCGTACAATTCTGTGTTTTGATTTTGAGATGGAAATTGTAGAGTCGAGGGCGACTGCATCGACAGTCTACCAATAGCCCCAGGATATGTAAATGCGCTTGGTGCAGAACTGGCGACATTCGCGTCTGCCTGGCCATTCCCAGTTTGCGCAGATATCTCATAAGACCGTCTCAAAACTCTACCCATCGCAGATCGGGCGGCCTCATTCGCCGCAAGATATGAAGCAAGCCGGTCATTGAATGCAGCGTCATCGGTAAGGAGGTGGTTTGATAATTGACGATATGGTAGGGGGAATGCATCTTCCTCCTCTTCATACACGGTATCGTTCAGAACATCCTCTTCAGTTACTCGAAGACCCCGACCTGTTCTCCTCCTGTGGATCTCTGACGCTCTGCGTGCAGACTCCACGCGAGCATCAATGCTCCTATCGCTCCGTCGAGATGCTGCAATGTATGCTCTATAAGTCAACGCAATCGAGTGTTAGCAATTTGCAATGCATAATGATCGATAGTCTCGTTCTAATTTCCTCACAATCATCCGATTGAAGGGAAACGGGAGAGCATTTTCATATTCGGTCAACCACGTAGTCGAATAAAATCCAGAGGGGAGGTTATATCAATTTACAACGGATCTATTAAAAGAGGAAACCCTACCTTTCTTGATTCTCTTCATGAGTTCTCTCCGACTTTGTACCTGAATTCTTACCTGATGGCATTTTTCGTGGTGGTGATGACATAACTTGGTTGAAGGAAAATCTAGAAAAAGGTTCGAATCATGCTCCTTCAGAGTATATATCTGTTGGTCTAACCCAGCTACGTGGCCTGGCAAGACTAGCCAGGGTGCTATGCTTGTGAGGGTGGTTCTTTCGAATTAAAAATGGGATTCAAAATCGGGGAGCCAGCCGAGATGGGAATGTGACTTAAAAGAGACCAAGAAGAAAACGGTATTTCTTGGACGACGGCGAGAACTGTGTTACGGCTGACGGGGTTTCGGTAAGCTTGCGGTTTACTAGTGGAGACGATCGATCGAAAGCACGTATCCACAACTACATGTAACCTTTTGGCTTTTCTGGAAATAGTGGTCCGAGCAATCCCAGATCAGAAATGGTCTGGAACGGTTCAAAGGGATGGAGCCTTTTAGAGCTTTCTTTGAGTGGATGCAAGTGTGTGCATGTTTCAGACAAAAAGAGTGACCGAACAGAGTATTTGCGGGCTTTGATAGTGGATCCTAGTTAATGGTAACGTAGTGCCAAAGTAAGCTATGACCTAAAACTATCCAATTTACTTAGTCAACGAGGATTCTCCAATCACTCGAAGTAAGGACAGAGATCGATCAGCGGAAACCCTAGAGCCCGGACGAGGATTTCCAGAAAGATGAGGTTTGGTCCGAGCCACCTTTAGAAAAACAAAAAGCTGCCACCCTCAAGGGTGTTTTGGATGAGGGTGTGCTTGGAAGCGTCTGTACAGCTCAGCAAGTAGTACATGAGCCAAAAGAGCTCCGGCAGAGGGAATTGCGTAAAGTCTTGATGATAGGAATGCAAGAACAAAAGTAAGACCGAAGGGATAGAGAGTGAAAATCCAAAAAGCAAGCCGATACACAGAGATACAAGTGAAGACTTGAAAAGTGTACAACTGGGTATTCTGGGTATCTGGCTATGGGCCCGCGACACGGGATTGTCTTGTATAAAATGGAAACAGCAAACTGCAGCTGCAAGCTCCTAGGAATTAACTAACTCTTTGTGTGGTATTGCCTACAACCTGTCGAATAAGAGGCTTTGATAGGAGTCAAATTAACTTGAAAGCAGACCCTGCTTGGATCGAAAATTATTATTTTGCTGTGACGGACGGCAGTTCATTCAGGAGTCCTTAATGCTTTTTGTTAACGAGCTGAACTGAAAGGCTCAGGGACAAAGGCCGATAATTCGATAAGATTAGTTTTTGGTAGCCACCGTGCACCGATTTAGCACGAAGCGAAAGGGACGTGAAGATCGGGCGAAAAAAATCACTGGCAACTTTGTCAACTGCAGTACTGGCGGCACCGGCACAAACGGAAATAAAAAGAAAACGAAAAAAAAGGGTAGAAGCACACGGGTCAATTTGATTCCGTTAGAATCCTCTGTATCGAATATAGTCAATGCGACATTATAATAAAAATATGTCCAACGTACATTATCGTAAGTCACGGCCATGTCAGAGATTCGGCCCCATTAGCCGAAACCACTCTCTTCTTTTTCAGGTGGCCAGCTATGCTGCATATTGCAAATATTTGCAACCGGAATAGCACCGGCCGAAAGATCGATGATCGATAGATCGAGTCATTCAGATAGGAATTCAACCGGCAAATGAAAATGCTTCCTTGTCCAAACGGCCGCGCGGAGACACGATTTTTACGCTGTGAACAAGCGTTGGATCGTCACAGGTGCATCGCGTAGCCCCCGCTGCGCTGCACGATCGATCGCTTCAGCAAAAAACGACATGCAGGCAGGCCGAACGATCACGCTTTAGATCGATTCAACTGGAGCATTTCTCGACTCTCCAGCAACGGCTTGGGAGGGGCGGCTTGGGAGGAAAAGGAACCTCGTTCGGTTCTAGGGGGGCACCTTGTCTGTCCCCTAAGGAAAGTGGTGCGGAGGCGTGAGATCGGTCGATGGGATTTGATTCGATATCAACGCATTCGTTTAAATTGGCGTCGTCCGTTCAGATCGATCCGATCGCAAGTTCTGTCTGTGGCCGTTTGAGATCGAACCGATTTGAACCCATGGGCCCAGCTGAGCCGATGCGAGGGATCCCGGCGGGGTACGTTAGCTAATTAGGCCTCTCAAATATCGCCAAGCTAACTCTTCCGGCTACGAAGGGATGATAGAATAATTAAATGTGGATATTATCATATTATTATAAGGGGGAGAAATCTACAAGAATCCTCAAACGAGACTATCACCCGTTTTCAACAGAGTTTTATATATTTTATAACTCGAAGTCGCAGGTTTTGATTCCTCGATCGGATCGGAATCATGATATCAACAGCCTAAAAGACGACTCTCTCCGCGCAAGATTGAGCGTAGAAATGACGTCGGAAATCATTCTGAATTGGCTTCTTGCGGACGAGAAGTAGTCGAATTCGGACATCCAGTCGGCACCAGTATCACGATATACCACCGATCGATGGTAGAACCTCACGATCTCCAGGTTTTGAATTTTCCCGTTCGAATTCATTCCATCTTTCCTTGGTCTGGCAGCATTCACCAAGTTTCATGACATATGAAGCATGAAAGGGAACAACGAAAAGAGGTCTTCCATGAAATCGGACCCGACGAAGTTAATTAATAAATACACACAGCTGCGCACAGCCGTTTTTCTGGTTTGGGATCCTATTCGCTGATTAATAACAACCCCAGCAATTTGCCACGCAGCTTGCGCATGTCTAGATCCTGCGTATGTGCTCAACGCTGCATTTTGACGAGTCCTGTGCCCAAGGTATACGTTGGCCCGGCAGGAGCTTCTCGGTACAGAAAGGAACCTGCTACGATCCAGAAGATACAACGTTGTATTCCAAAGATCGAGTACTTCAAGTACTGTGGCGCCTCTAATTAGAACCTGGATCTCCTGTTCAGATAAGCGAGGTTGCGCAGAATAGCTCGCAAGCTAGCCTTGACTTGACTCTCGGTTGAACATTTCCGAACTTGAAGCCGAGTAGAGGGAATATTTTCAGCCAATCGAAGCATTATGGTGTGCAACAGCCGTAAACAGAGAAGCAATTTCTTGAGCCTCCCTCTATCTCATGGTTGGGCAATCGCCACCTTTAAATCCGAGCTGAGCCCTCCACAACAGGAATAAGCCCAGGTTTTGAC
Organism: Arthrobotrys entomopaga; assembly: GCA_012184315.1. Lineage (NCBI taxonomy): Eukaryota > Fungi > Ascomycota > Orbiliomycetes > Orbiliales > Orbiliaceae > Arthrobotrys > Arthrobotrys entomopaga. Next base: position 124,053 of record LDDX01000151.1, read on the forward strand.
TAATAGTGGCTAACGGCACTAGACTCAGACTCAGAGGCTAAGGGCTCAAATCTGTAAGGGCTTAAAGCTGCTTATTCGTCACAATACTGCTAGCTCACCTAATCACTCGGAAGGCGAGATTCCGTCTACCGTTAATTAACCGTCGTTTGATGACTTCATTCCTAGATCCCCATGTACGTCGACAGATGGCCACGATCGATAACTGCAATAATATTATGCAACTCTTCAAAATAGGAAAGATTACTCGTGCTTCTCTTGAAACAAGTTTTTTTCAAGACTCAGGATCGGTGCAGTGAGTTATGAATGAACAGATGCAGACGCACGGAGAAAGTTCCTAAAACAGAAATATTGAGACCCTTTTGAACTGACCACCTCTATTCTTTTTGAGATGCTGGTCTGCGCCTCCAAGAAGAATAATTTTGTCTCGTATAAAATCCAGACCAGGGGTGCGGGGTCCATTGTATGACTCGCGAATCTGGCAACTGGAGATCTCGGCCCGTTCGTTGGAGAGATCTCGATCCATTCCCGTCGGCGAAGTCCCGACGCGAGGGCTAGGGTCCGGTTGGCATTTCCACTCTCTTGTGAAATTTGTTGGATCTGGAGGGATATTGATTTCCGCTAAAATTCTAACTCCAATATATGTGAACACTCTCAAGCCATATGCATTATTGAAGAGTCCTGCTTGGGAGAAGGAGTGCATATTGCTGCAGCCACCACTCAATCCACTATTTGTGGTGTATGCCAAATCGATATAATTGGAGGAACAGGCATCTCGCATTCCCAGAGCAACAATGCCTAATAGATGAACGTGTCACCAGCAGAGAAACTGACAACCCCCAACTCGGCAAGAGAAGACCACTCTGGACTGTCCAATCAACTCCTGTCGGAATTTTGCTTTTGTAGTCTGTTTAAAATTCCAACTTGAACCGAATTTTTCGATCATTCCTCCTTGCGCACCGATAATTCGCAGCTGCTCGCGGACGAGTTAAAGTTGGATTTACAATTTACAAAAGTCTGCGCCCCCTCTAGTTGTGGAAAGCACACTCCCCCCAAGTCCACGACGTTCATGCATGCATGGCAGCATTCCTAGAGTACTTACGTAATCTTATTTTTTAATCGGGGCTTTATCCTGAATCCCACAGTGATTCGCAAGCCTAAGAATCAGTCACTTGTGACGCGTGACGGCGCGGAAGTAGTATTATCCGAAACAATATATTCTACTCGGCCTGCGATCAATAATGGTTCCCGCCAAGGTTGGTGCTATTCCTTCGGCCAAGATCTAGGCATCTATGGTAAGCGTAGATTTGATCAATTAAACCACTGGTACTATAAAACTATATCTCAAGAACTCATGAAAATATCGATACAATATCAATGCTTAAGTGTTAGCACGTTAACTGACTAGTATTGATATCGACGAAACCACTTAAATACCACACACAAAATTTAGCTATCACTAGCGTGTATGTACTAGTAGCACAATCAAGAAAATAATTCTTTCGGATTTTATAGAATATCATATATGAATAAAACGATGTGTATAATATATCCTTCAATATTACGATTTGATTCACGAATATTTATCCAACCATCAATAATATATCTACAGTTTAAAGGCCGGATAGAAATAATATATAAAATGCAATTGTAAACCCCGATTATCATCATTCTTTTGATCCTTATTTATACAATATTCGTTATATGTAGATGGCTTTATCATCTATCTCCGCTCCAACCCCTCGCACACTTCCTATCCCTTAGCCGAGTCGTGTGTGCTTCTCAGTGGTATAAGCTCTACTGGAATCTGATCCATGATGAACGATTCATCCTTCAATTTGAAAAATGGTATAAAAAACTTCAGCAACACAGCAGTCTCTTTGAAATTCTTCGTGATGCGGATTCACAAATCCAGTATAGGTGACTACAACCGCTTAACAAATAGAGTGCTTGATATCGAGACGTTTCTTTGTGCGGTAGTTCCGATTATACGCATCGGCTCTAAGAACTGTTTTGGAATGTAATTAGTCCATTACTCTAGTTAAAATTTCTTTAGTGATCCAAACTACGATATGTGCGTGGGGTCAGACTAACTTTGTGAGCATATAGTCTATAGATCTAGGTGAAGCACAAATATATCTAGCTCTCGCCACTTTATTTTGACAGTTCAAATATTTAAATTCACCCTTCATCCGAATAATCGGTACAAGAGTAACCGGGTTGAACGTTTTTCGAAGTATGTGTATGAGGACTTACTTGTGTCTGTGGAAACTCGCCAAGTTCAATAAAGATACAGGTGGTCTCGTTTCCAGCCTGCTGATACAGGTATATTATTTGACGCTCGCTATTCTATTCCGAAAATTCAAAGTTACGAATTTTCTAAAAAAAAAGGGAGATGCTACCATCAGCTAGTTATTAATGCGGGATTGACTCCAATTCCCTGCACCGGTGAATGACACCGTCTGGTCAAGCTCAAGAGGTGTATCAAGTCTAGTTCGCCCCGAATAGTCGCACCAGTGCCGAAGGTGATCTGAAATGTTTCAGATTTGATGTCGACCTTAAACTCTGGGTCGTTTTGGAGGAAAATCTCGTCGTCATTATATTCGAGTTTTGCATTTGTAATGTGGAACTCCGGACCCAGGGCTTTGTTGGAATAGTTCCCTTTGAAAGAGAGTAATCGCCCTTGGAAGTTGAGACTGGCTTCGAAGGATGGCTTTTGGTGGTTGCCCTTAGCCTTAACGGAACCTACTACCTGCGAAAGGTGCGGACAGTCTCGAGAGCCAAACCGAACAACACAGTCATGTCTGGTTATGATATTGGGGTACCGGTGCGAATTGCGCGACGACATAGCAAGATTGCATGCACCGATTGCATAAAATGTTGAATATGCAATGTTTGGTTTCTAAGCACTGGCGAATATATTGATAGCAAGCTTCATATTTCAATATTGATACAACAGCAATAGAACAATCACTTTTTAAGCTAGCTCAGAAATCTTTCCTTGAGGATGAAATATAAATTCGAACACACTCTATATCAAGATCCCTCTTCCTATTTCTTCATAAAGTGATCTTCCGAAATTTTTCAAGCATGCATGGAGCACATGCATACATCCAGACTCCAATTCTATCAGGTCCTCAGTTATAATACTAAGATCAAAAATCAGGCAAATCTGCATATGTGCATATGCGGAAATCCCTTTCTCTTAAACTATACATTCTACGGTTAAATCCTATATACCGAGTTTACAGCATATTTTCTATGCAAGCACGCATATATTAGTATAATGAATGTCAACGCACACATTATTGATGCATTCGTCGGCTTGTAAACGTAGTAAATCCTTAATATTAATTCAACTGACTATTTTTTCTTCAAAGTTAAATTCCAAATGGTCTCACCATACCATGGTAGCTTGTTACTTGGCGCCCATTGGTGGAAATTGTGAATATGCAATATAGAACTTGAACATGATATAGCTAACTATCTATGCACCTAGCAACGAGAATAGCTATGACATCTATAGCTCCAACCTCGGATCCGGACAAGTGAAAATACAACAAGGTAAATGTGTTGCACGCACCTGAACGCGTGACGACAGCTCCGTGTCCGTCGCGTTACCCATTTCGTCACTAGCACTTCTATGCCCAATGCGCGTGGATTGATATCCCAAGAGTCTGGTACTCCTGGCTTCCACAAACCAGCAGCACACACCTCTCACCTTCCCACGTTGTCCAGGTACCATTTTCCCGCTTACACCACCTATCGCATCTCTCACCAGACTCAAAAAAAAAAAAAAAAAAAATCAAATCAAATCACCATGGAGAACGACTACGAACGCCAGCGGCTCGAAAATATCGAGAAAAACCGCAAGCTACTTCAAGAACTAGAACTCACCTCAGCCGCCAACGCCTTCCGCGCCGCCACGGAACAGAAAAAAAAAGCTGCAGCATCCTCATCGACCTCCAAACCCTCCTCTGCGCAGAAGAAAAGATCTCGTCCCGCACCTGTAAAGAAGGAATTGGACGATTTCACACCCAGACGGACGTCGTCACGTATAAGGGGTATAGCCGCGGATTCCGAAATCGCAAAGCGAAAGGCAGACGAGCACGAAGCAGCAGTAAAAGAGATCGAAAGAGCGAAGAGGCAAAGAGTCGCCGGAGAGCTGTCCTTATCTGATATCGTGGCGCCGGGGAAAGAATGGGACCGGACGACGAATTTCCTATCAGATGTGAAAGGGGAGCGATACCAGAGGACGTTTACAAACGATGATGTCAGCAAGACGACCGATGCGGAGCTTAAAGCTATGAGAGAGAAAATGATGGGGTTGAAGTTACATGAAAAGTTTGAGCCTGTTGGTAAGTTATACTCTCACGAAACAATACCTTTAGTATACGGATGTTAACAGGGTTGGTGGGTTTTTCTAGATATTAAGATTGTTCCGGAGCGGATATACTGCATGACATTCCACCCCGTCACATCCAAACAACTAGTCTTCGCGGGCGATAAAGTCGGAAACCTGGGCATCTTTGACGCCTCGAATCCCCTACCAAACCCAGACTATAATGCCGACGAAGACGACGAAGCGTTTTCAGAAATCCCCAACGTCTCCACGTTTAAGCTTCATTCCCGATCTATTGCAACCTTGTCAGTAGACCCGGCTTCTGCGGAAAGTCTTTACACAACTTCATACGACGGGTCTATTCGAAAACTAGATTTAACAGCGAATAAATCGGACGAGGTATTCGCCGCAGAAGATACCAAAGAGTTCTTACACGACGATGCCGCGATTTCCGGACTTGACTTTTTCGATGCAAATATCATCTATTTTTCAACGTTGACGGGTGAAATTTGCCGCAAGGATCTCCGTGAAAAGGCAGGCGCTACAGTTTGGCAATGCCATGAGAAGAAGATTGGCGGGTTCACGCTTAACCCTAGAAATCCATACCTCGCTGCTACCGCTAGTTTAGACAGGACGATGAAAATATGGGATCTTAGAAAGATTGTCGGTAGGGGAGAAGATGCTAAGCCGCATATGGTCGCAGAACACGAGTCGAGGTTATCGGTTAGTAGTGCGATCTGGAGTTCCAATGGCAAAGTGGCGACAACGGGGTACGACGATACCGTAAAGGTATTCGATTTCAGTGAGAGCAAAAAATGGAAGGAGGGTCATACTCTTGAGGAAGTAGAGCCGGCGGTCACGATCAAGCATAACAACCAGACGGGACGATGGGTTACAATGTAAGTTTACAACCAGTCCCTTCATAATTTCATTTGGAGAAGAGTAAGGACTAATTTGGTTACTCTGTAGTCTTCGAGCACAATGGCAGCAGTCACCCACCGGTCCTCAGAAGTTTTGCATCGGAAACATGAATCGGTTTGTTGATATTTACTCAGAATCCGGTGAGCAACTCGCCCAGCTCGGTGGAGATCTAGTTACCGCTGTCCCTGCTGTGGTCCAGTTCCATCCCACTCAGGATTGGATAGTTGGGGGTACAGCCAGCGGGAAGGTATGTCTATGGGTTTAAGATAGGAACGGACAGTCAAAACCTACCATTATCTACCACATTTGTACACTTATATATATCCTTAGCACATATTATGCTTGTAGTTGGTTTCTTTTTTGGTTTTTGTATCATGTGTAATTTTAGGCGTTCTATCTGGCGAGCGGTATCATTCAGCGAGATATATATAAACCAGCATCATTGCTCTCCTCTACTTTATAAATTTATCCACAAAAAGTAGTTCTCAAAATATATAATAAACAACCTAACAGTCAAAATAAAACACAAAAATTCACGGAGAAAGCACGGAATCACACCGCTCTAAACGATTTAATAGGTATTTAATCTAGGATATCCTTAATCTATACCGAAACACCACCGAGCATATCGAATGCTCTAAAACTCCACAAAATTATGCAAAAAACAGAAACAAAACTTCAGAAACCTCAAAAGCAAAAACGGTATAATTATTATAAGTTGTATCCTTGTTCCTGAGAACCGAACGACCCGTCTTTAGAACCAGTCCTCGCAGGGTTCAACTTTCTCATCAGATATACATATAACGCCCACTAAAACACACTCTCTCTGTTAGAAAAAAAAACCTGCCCGCGTATCTGATAACAAGGAGTAGAAAGAAAGAAGAAAAAAAGGATAGTAAACTCACCTGAACAGCATTAACAAAAAAAGACCGTCCCATACACCACCAAAACCCCGAAAAATACCCCCTCAGTCCTTCCGCACTGTATATCCCCTTCGCATGTTCCCACGCCCCGGCACCCTCCGCCACACCCCGCCCTCTAATCAACGGCTGCTCTTGCGCGGCACAAGGTAACAACTGCCCCTCACTCTGAGTCTGCACTCTAGTCTTGATCACATCCAGCGGGTATATACTCGCCCAAGTAACACACCCGGCGATCCCGCCAGCCACGAGGGAAGTAACAGTTTCGTTCTCCAACCCCATCATATTCTTCGACGCCTCGTACGCCCAAAAGTACCAGCCGAAACCGATGCTATCGCGTAACCCTGTCACCACCCCGCCTTGGTAGAACCCTTTCACACCCGTCCTGTGCCAGATGTCACTCATCACCTTCCAGCTGGAGGTGGTGCGGTGGTCGTAGACTTGAGCGCGGCATTTTATGATTTCGGTGGGGGCTGAGACGACAAAGCATGCGAGACCGCTGATGGCGCCTGCGATCCAGACGTTTGTGAGGGATGGGTGTGGGATGGGTTGGTTGTATGGGGTTGATTCGAGGTATTCTAGGGAACGGTTGTATCCGACGAAGAGGAGGGCGGCGAGAGCGCTATGGCCTAGGACTGGCGCGGCGGCTCCTAATTTTTATATCAAAAAATATTAGCCGGAAATCTTCTAAAATTCTCGAGCGAGTAGTAGGTATAGAAGGTTAGGGGGGGGAAATGGTAGTAGTACAAACCTTTAAAAGGCGACGTCCAAGTTTCAAAAGCGGCGGTCGTGGAACCTAAAGTTCTAGCTCCGGTTTGCAATCTAACCTTGATTACTATTATCATATGTAACCGCAAGGTATCAGTGAATTAGCCCATGCGTGCGCTCTATGTTTTTGCGGACCAAACCATGCATGCATCCGTCGAAATTTCGATCGAAATTTCAAGTTTTCTCGCGCGATACGTATAAAAGATTGTAGTAATTAAGTACTTACCATCAACCGGATTTCCCAAAATTATAGCAGCAGCACCAGCTATCGAGCTGGCGATAAAATCCGTCATTCAATCTAATATCTTTTTTTCTCCTCCTTATCTTTGATAAAGAATTATATATATATATTCTATCTGCAATGCTGTTCTCTCTAAAGGAGTGATTTTGTAGCTTTCGGTTCGTTTATCGTTCGAATTGGGTATATTGTATCTCGGAACTTGGCCGAACCATGCACCACCCACTGTCATGCATGCATAGTTAAATAACTTAAGCTTAGCTTTGAAACCCTACTTAGCTTATTTACTTAAGTAGTTATGACAGTTGACCGGTTGCAGTGGCAGCCGTTGGACACAACTTTAGAAATTAATAAAAATAAAAATAAAATAAATAAATAAATGTTTGAAGATTCTGTTTGCCGCGAGCACAAGTTTTTCGAAAAAAAAAAAACCGTCAAAAAACTCGTAAAGTCTAGTAAACTTTAAATTGAAACTGATGTATATTCATTCAAACGAGTGGGTATAGTCCGACTCGGGGACTCGATATATAAGCTAGATCTTCAAAGGCTCGTGGACCGTTTCCCTCCCGTTTAACGGCCGTTCCGTCCGTTCCTGATGACCGAGGAACGCCCCGATATCAATCACACTGGCTTGACCAGCTGATAGTAGTACTGTAGTTCGGACAAAAGGGAAAAAAACAAAAAACGAAACAATAAAAAAGCAAGAAGCAAAGGAATGTAAAAAAAAGAAGGGGACAAAGATCAAGAGTAGAAGATTTAAACGTTTTTTTTATTTAAAAGGGTAGACGAATTAAAATAAAAACCCGCGCCATTTTGCGGATTCTAAAAGAAAAAAAAGAAAAAGAGAAAAAAGGAAAAAGAAATCAATCTCGTGACGGTGTCCCGTTTCAATTCGCGAGGAATGGATCTTCTGGAATGCTTTAAAAAAGAGAAAATCTGAAGGAGCTCACACTGATACCCGTTGCGTTTTTTATCGCGTTTAAACGGTTAACATTTTAAAACTTAAGTAGTTTTTGAAATTGTGTATTGTAGTTTAAGTATTGTATTATCTAATCTTATTACATATCGTAATCGTCTCCAGAAACTAAAAATAAAAATAAATAAAAATAAAAACTTCAAGCTCGATCATTACCGTTGAGAAAAAAATCATGTTAGCGGTAGCTAGCTAGCTATCCCAGGGCTAGCTGACCCGAGCTAAATGATCTCGCTAGCTTCACTCGCTTGCATGAATCTGCGGGAAATATTCTATAAAAATAAGATAAAAAAGATCCAACCTCCCATGATCTGATGACCAGATCTCACGGCCCGAAAGGAACCAAAAAGAAACCCATGATACGATCTTGGATCTGGATCTGATCCGATCTGATCTCTAACCCGGCCGACCCTGACCCTCAAGCCCCCTCTGCCGCTTCCTTCTCCTTCAGTTTCTGCCACTGTGCCGGTGTGTAGGTCTTATTAGACCAAGCGTGGATAACTGCAATCTCATCCTTCAAAAGCGTATTAACCAAGCGACTCTTCGCCAGACTCGTCTTGCCTTCGAACTGTGGAGATCTGCCAAAAAAATCAAGACATGACCAGTCAGTCAGTCCTACACTTCCTCTCTTTCATCAGATAGCAAATATAAGGATTTTAAAAAAATGTACACTATCACCGCTTCGAATATTTGTCCGCACCCGCCTATATATAATCCACAATGTAAACATTCCACGTTAGTACATGATCGATACCATGGTCTACATGCATCATCTTATCTGATTCGGAATATTTATCAATTTTATTTTTTTTTTCGTGACACCAAACGAAAAGAGCTCGAGATAGCTAACCACCGCGGCCCCTTCGAATGTGCATATGTGTATGGTCACAAGGAATGGAAGGGAGAAGAAATGACGAACCGGAATTATCGACAACTGAAACATACGTCGCCGCGAGTCTCTCACGGATGATATCCTCCAGTGATTCTGCTGTGATTCCAGAGTTTTCGGCCATCGTTTACGCTTTGATGACAAGCTTAGGTTTGGTGGTATAACGGACGTTGGTTCGAAAGTTTTTGGGGAGAATCGAATCGATGGCGAAATCATTAACCTGCTTGTACAACACACTGCGGCTTACAAAGCCGACCTGGTGAATGTGTCTTCTGAGAACATGCATGTATGTAGTCTCCATTACTGTGATGCATTAATGCATTCAGCGTTAACAAGTGATCCTAGTGTCACTTAGGTACATAAGTATATACCTTACGGTCCACGATTATATTTAGGAAATAAAAAGTCTCCAATTTTATATTATATATATATCATTGCCAGACCCAGCCAGCCAGCCAGCCAAAAAAAAACAAAAAACAGACAGAAACCCAATTTAAGAAAGAAAAATGATAGCAAAAGGATAAAATGATGCAGCACCATGTATTAAAAACAACAACAACAATTGTATAATATAAAAGATACTTCAGAGTGCACACTCATTGATGCCACCCAAATTTTTCTCAATTTTTCTTCTTTTCTTGTCGCAAAAAAAAAAAAAAGGCAATATAAAAACAGACGGGAGATCCCAGCAGCAGCAGCAATGTGAGATAATACATGCAATAACCGAAAGGAACAGAGCCTCCTCGAAAAATGCAAGCCATGATACACGTTTGAGTGGTGGGGACGAAAATGATGAAAGAATAATAGGAAATAATAAAAGTCATTCTGTAATAATAATAAGCGTAGTGCCGATTCGAAAGTGTATGTATGGATACCAAAAAAAAAGGATGCGTGAAAGTAAGTCGTATCTTTCTTAGTAGCAGATCATTAGAGTATGTATCCCATTCGACCCTGCTCGATGTAGGAGCAATCCCCATTTTCTCTTTACATATCCGCCGAAACCCCTATTTGGATAAAAATATGTGCCTGTTAGACCTTGTCTCCCAAAAAAACTGGCCCAGTTCATTCCCAACCCCAAACCAAAAAATGAACATAGTCAAAGACAAATAAGGAGAAAAAAAAAAATCCAAGTCAGAAGGGTTAATCCTGAGACATGGGTTGATCCGTACCCTCCATTGCATCACTGCCTTTAGCGTTAGTGTATTTGACAAAGCTAAGTCCGAGTGGGCGGCCACCATATTGGTAACCGGTGAATTTGGCTAACGATGATTTAAAAAATGGTTAGTGGTAGCAAAGAAGAGGAAGCAAAAGAGAAATCTTACCGATAGCTGTCTCGGCATTGTCTTCATGATCGAATTGAACGACGCCCGTTCCTCGAGAACGCCCACTAGGTTCGTACTGGATTTCGGCACGTTCTACCCTGCCAATCGTGGTGAACAATTCGACCAAGTCGTCGTTGCTGGTGGACCATGGAAGCTATACGAGAAACCAAAAAAGTCAGTTACATAAAAAACGAAAAGGAGAAAATCCATCGCCATGTAAATAGCCGATGCTCAGTGTTTTTCGTACGTTTCGGACAAATATCGTCGCGCTTTTATCGCCGCCACCTTGAGCGTAGTCGGTGAACGGGTTGGGCTGAGCGGCTGTGGCATTAAAGTCGGAACTACCGGCACCACCTCCACCTCCACCGCCGTGGCCACCATAGCCTCCACGGTTATACCCGCCTCCGAAACCACCCCCACGGCCGCCGCCGAATCCGCCACGACCACCGCCAAAGCCGCCTCCACGGCCTCCAAAGCCTCCACCGAATCCACCGCGACCGAATCCGCCGCCGCCGCCCCCGAAAGAGGTACTTCCGGCAAATCTATCTTCTCGAACTTCAAGTACACGTCCTTGCCAATCATAACCATTAAACTGTTGGATGGCGCTCTTAGCATCCTCTGGGGTTTCAAAAGCCACGATGCCGCTACCCTTTGGTCGCCCATCATGTCCGATGTGAACGTCGGCACGAAGAACGGTTCCTAAAAAAATATTAGAATAGTACTTCTGGGCGAGCTACTACTTGTAGATGAGGTTTTTGACAAGCCCAGTGCGCGAAGAAAAAAAAAATGCAGTTGTGCAACCTACCAGCTTGCCTAAACATGTCCTTCAGGTCTTGCCAGCCGACATTGAATGGCAACTGCAAAAACATATATCAATTAGCCAACCAAAAAAAAACGGACACATGACATGTCTCCCCGCGATAGTTTTGAAAACCTACGTTGGAAACGAAAATCTGACGGCCACCACCACCACTACCGCCGCCAGATGATCCTCCCATAGAGCCTCCAGCGTTGTTGTTATAGCTTCCTCCGCCATAGTTTCCGCCGCCACTACCGCCGCCGTAGCCACCGCCGCCGCCGCCGGGTCCTCCGGTTCTCGCGGCGCCTGGAGGGCCGGTGAATCTTGGTTCCGCCTCGCGATCCTAGTCCAACATAACCTTTAGCCATAACCGCAATTTCTCACATCCTCGCAAATTTTCGGATCCCGGATCATCATCAGGACAATCAAAAAAAAGTCCAACCACCCTTCTCATCATCCACTGATTCTCCGGCCGAGACAGAAAAAGTTTTCCTCCATACCTCTCGAACATATACTAGTCTACCCATAAGGTTCTGGTTGCTTAAGGTGTTGACCGCGTTTTGAGCCTGATCTCTCGTAGCGTATTCCACAATTCTATCAGGAAAAAGAAGAGAAACAGTTAGTAAATATATATAAAGGAAAGGATGTTTTAAGAGAAATGGCTAGCTTACCCGCATCCCTACATATACCCATGGACGTTCCAGTCCGACCCCGTCAATCCAAAATTCCACATCCAAATATTTAATATATAACCAAGAAAACCATTTGTGAAAGAAGAAGAACACCCGAGTTCTTTCATGTGCCCACCTTCGACATTCCATTCGGTAATAAGAGAACATCAGCGAAGAGAACTTCGCCAGCTATACACAGAAGCCAAAAAAAAAGGGAAAGAAAAAAGTTAGTTGCCGTAAATTTATAAAAAAAAACCAAGAGCACGAATAGGATAGCGTTTAGTAGTGCTCTCCTGATGTCTCAGTAGATAAGGTGGAGGGGGAAAAAACGTACCTTGTCGCATGAAGTCTTTCAGGTGGTGCCATTTAACGTCATAGGAAAGGTTGCCGACATAGACGCGTCGGTCCTGTTGGGAGCTTTCGCGGACGCTCTGCATCATAACTTCCTTTGCAAGAGCGCGTTCTTCGTACGATCGCGGTGGACCTCCTCTTCCACCGTGGTGACTAGAATACCCTCCTTGGTTTCCGCTCCCGGTCATAGGACTCCGTGATCTGTCTCTCCTCCGGTAGTCGTCTCTGTCTCGGCTACGAGAGCGGCTGCGTGGCGAGTATGAACGTCGGCGCGAGTGTCGTGGGCTCCGAGCGCGGTCGCGATAGGGTGAACGAGATCTGTCGCGCTGTCGGTACGACGAAGAACCGCCTTCAATCAGCATGGTTGGCATATTTATGGGAAAGTTATCCTGTCTTTCTGCTATTTTTCGAAAAAGGGAATTCTTCAAGGGAAAAAAAAAAAAAGAATTATGCCTCCAAAAAAGGTTTGAAAAAAGATATGCAACGGGCAACCGGAGATGGAGATGGAGATGGAGGGGAGGTTGTGATGTCTGGGAGAAGGAATTGCGATGCAGTCGCGCGGTGAGATGGTTGAGCGAGCAGGGGGGAGGGAAAGGGAAGAGGAAAAATAGATGTGAAAGAAGAAGCGATGGGGAAGAAAGGCTAAGAAAAAAATGAATAAAATAAAAACAGCCAACCGAGCGAGCGCTTTCGGTCAAGTGCGCAACAAAACTCTGGTCCTTCTTAGCTTCCAGCTTTAGCGGCGAACAGTTAGAAAAGCAAGACAAAGAGAAAACCGATCCAACTGGAATCCTGCGATTGAATATGTTTCAGACCGAATGGTGGGAGGGAAAGGACAGGTTGCATCTACACAGAGACAGAGACAGAGAGAGAGAGAGAGAGGCACAGCTCTGTTTGTCTGAGCGAGATAGATATAAACAATCTCAAAGGCAATTGACGACGACGACGACACAAACGAGTGAAGGATCTCGAACAGCACAGGACAGGACACAGGACAAGGCAGAGCCCAGAACCACTATCGATCGATCGATAAATAAATAAATCAGCCCGGCAGCGGCTAAAAGAAAACAGAGAGAGAGAGAGAGAGAGAGAGAGAGAGAGAGAGAGAGAGAGAGAGAGAGAGAGAAACGGATCGGACAAGAGATCAAGAAGAAGGACAAGCAGCAGGGTTTCCCGGGCGCCACTTCCTCCCCGTTCTTCGGTCAGCTTCAAATCTCGTCGTCTTCTTTTTGTCGGGCGATGCGTGAGGATCGATGGACGAATGAATGGATCCAGAGACCTCCGAATTTTGTTTCACCGCCTCGAGCTCGAGCTTGACGAGGAGAAGGAGCAAAAAGACCCGACCGAGCAGTCTGATTAGCTGGATTTTGACATGAATGAACCCGTCCGCGTGGCTCTTTGTCTCTGGTCTCTGGTCTCTGGTCTCTGGTCTTCTGTCTCTGTTCGATTCAATAGTCGTCCGCGTGTGTGTGTCCTTGCCATGTCTCGCCCCACAAAACAAAAGTGACTGTGCGCCAACCACCACCACCACAACACCAACACACTTCTTCGTCCTTCCATTTGAGTCCCATTCAATTCGATTCGAATTCGATTCAGCGAGAAGGACCCCGTCTGTTTCTAAACCGCTAAAGCCAGTGAACTGCTATTGACCCACTGTAAAAGAAGACCAAGAGATTCGGTGGAGGCAAAAAATAAAATGGTAAAATGGTGCGTTAAACCCCGGATTCCCAAATGCATCAAGGTTACATCGACGGTGCCCGTTGAAGCCGCTATACTAGCGAGCGACTCGGTACGAAACCCCGTCGCGAGTCAGAAATGCAAACAATTCCTCAAGAACTAGCTGCTGCTAGGTCGCAAAAAGATGGGACGATTGCATCGTGACCGGACGGGACCGGGTGAATTGGAATGAACGAACGAACAAAGAAGTGTAAATATCCAACATTTTTCCCGCTGCGACCTCCAATTGTTGGAAAAATCTCCCAATCGCGTCTGACAATCATCCAGTCTGGGTCACCGGCGGACAGAATAGAACCGGCCAGTAACCAGCTATCAAATCGCTCTTCTCTTCATGGGGCTAGGGTTTCCGGAATGGGAAAAAAAAAATGTATATATCTCAGAAATATCAAAGAGCCCCCAATCGCATCTTGTGCGCAGGATGAAGCAAAAAATGTATATAATAAGAACTACAAAGAGCGGGGACATGCGCATTGGCGTCGTCCCGTCCTTTGCAGCCGCTATCCTTTGGTGAGCTCGCCTCTGCTGTTAACCGCCCGCTTGGAATGGGTCACGCCAAAACCGTCAGTCCTGTCATAGCTAAACGTATGACAGGTTGATTGATCCTCGGATGTTTAAAAAAAATCCACTCTCTTTATCGAAAGGAAAAGCAAAGAACAGGTTCGGAAAACATATATTCCCAGATGGCAAAAAAAGGAAAGCAAGGCATTGGGGAATAAAAAGGAAGAGACGTGATGGTGGTGATGTAAAAGCTGCAAATAGAAAAGAAAACGCCCTTCTCGCATGATCTCACCAAGTTGTGTGAATCCCAATGATTCACCCTTTCCAAGGATGTGCAACCGAAAGGAAAACAGCCGCCACAAACCCCTTCTGGCTGATGTTGAAATTCTGATCCAAAAAAAAAAGTTTGTAACGTTGTAATCCTTCTGCCTCGCAGGGGCTACAAAAGTTATCTCTGTGACTAAAAGATGAAAGCTCTGGAATAGGCCTGTAGCTACCAACAAGAAACTAGGAGTGTCGATTTCAGATGAAACATACGGGGGCGTTTGAAAATGGTGAAAGTAGAAAGGACACGAAGATGGGGAGGGGGAAAAGACGCCATAGATATCATTTCATGCAATGTTCGGACGATACCAAAGGAGAGGGGTGGGTATAATACCAATTTGTCCGTGTAAATTCTAGGTCCTTCGAATCCTCACAGTCGAATCGCGACAGTCAAGGCAAGACAGATATAGGGAAAACACAATAGGGAGGTTGAAAAACAGTGGATAATGGAAATTTCAGTCTCCTTCGCTTGGTATTGTCTCTAAATCTTCGTGTCTTGTCTCACAAGAAGCGTGGACGGTACCCGTTTCAGGCGTAATATCTAGCCGTGAGATCGTTAAGCAATAAAAGAAAAAATAAAAAAAAAAATCGAAGGTGAAGAGGACGGATCAGACGAGAGGGAAAAAAATTTTCCTCTTTGGCAGAGCTTTATAAGTAGCTTAGTTAAAGCTACGTTGTACGAGTGTGCTGCTCTGCTCTAGGGCGTCACTCGAAAGAAGAAAAAACGATAGGGCTTTATATGCTATCACTCGAATGGTAGAGCGAATGTAGCAGCAACCTGCAAGCTGGCAGGCACCATGGACGACAACCAACCTAAAGGGTAAAAGTCCACAGGCGAGGAGCTTTGTTCAGGGCACCTGGTGAGCAATGACAGCGCAGCCTTGGTGTGGTTCGAGACACATGGATTAAAAGAAGATATGTGGCATAAAAAAAAATTAACGAAATTGGATGAAATAAGGTATAATGAAAGGGAAAAAAAAAAAAAAATGAAAATCGGTATAGATCAGAATGTGAATTTGATCGATAAATAAAAGGGATGGCCCAAAATAAGCCGAGTCCAATCATTTACCGTGCAACTCTCCGTGACCAAAAAAGCCCTCGACGCAAAGAGGGCGGCACTGAACGCCATGCTTGCCTCAAAGGATAACGTGACCTCGAAATGTAAAAACGGGAGCGGATCACGCCTCTGAGGGATCCCGGCACCAGTATTCTTGCATACCTGGTGTTTCGGGCTTGTGTGGAGATACTC
This sequence comes from Arthrobotrys entomopaga, assembly GCA_012184315.1. Lineage (NCBI taxonomy): Eukaryota > Fungi > Ascomycota > Orbiliomycetes > Orbiliales > Orbiliaceae > Arthrobotrys > Arthrobotrys entomopaga. The sequence goes on from LDDX01000151.1 coordinate 140,052, forward strand.
ACCATTGGAATAACACACTAGGCGGTACCTGACATAAGGTCTTGTGAATGAGGTCTTGTGGTCAAGTCGGATTTACGGGTGTGGGAGGCATATGCAATATCAAGCAAAATGCAGTCTTAATAAGCAACGTGGAGAGAGGGAGGAAGGAGTTGCAGCTTGGTCTCAAGGTGCAAAGAATATTGGAGCAAGAAACTTTTTTTTTTTTGTTGACTTACGTTTCGGTGTGCCGCCCTATGATTTCCGCTACCTGAGGATATGTCTGTAGTGTAAAACAAGAAACGAAGCACAGGTTAGCAGATTAAGCTCTGCATAGCGCAGGAACAAGAGACTCGGAGGCGTCAAGGGTATAGGTCTGTGGGCTAATTTTTATGTAAGATGCAACTGGAATGGAAGGGGATGCAAACCCATCTTGTGTTTTTAAACACTTGTTCAACGGAAAGACAAAAATTAAAGTATTCAGATGCCACCCTAAAAAATTTTACCCTCCCTTCGATTCAGATCTGTGATCTCCGGGGGAAAGTACTGGCAGTGCTCCGGGGCAGCTTTGTCTCTAGGTGGGGTAGAGCGTCAAGATGTGCGTGGTCCGGTTTTTTGTAAAACTAAGTACTTGAGTACTTCTCGGTTGTAAAAAAATATGCCGTTCTTCAGTTGGAAAAGAAGTAACGATCCAGATTGTTTTTTTTTTCCTGGGGAGTCTCTGTACATTCAAGAGAAATGTTCAGAGACAGAAGAAGATGGACAATCCTTGTTCTCTAGCTACATGTGCATGTAACACGATGTGACAAGGGTGTCAACGGCTCGTATCGGTGTGTGGCCCCCGTAGTTTGGCTGAGATTTCTTTCTTTTTCGAGGGAAAAGAAATATCGTGTGGTTGTAAGGTACAGATACCTGCACAGCATATGCTTCGGGAATTTTAAGGTGCGTTATGTTCTGGCGCGAACCTTCTGAAGATTGTGTGGATGAGGATATGGGTTCAGCTCGGGTTGGAGATGCCAAACCGATCAAATGGTAAATGCAGGTGTAGACCGCAAAATCATGTAGGATACACAAAACTGCTGCACAATTTAACCCGAAGGCCTTGTCGTGATTCAGACTTGGGTAGTCCTTGAAGCTAATCCCTTTGGTATCTCGCTTCAGTGCCAGCGAGCTGCGATTCCGGGAAGTATATCGGATACTATACTAGACTACCTAGCTCGCACGATATTAGTTTTCTCCTAATTAGAGCGCTAGATTGTCTTCGTCTCGATGCACTGCTTCTTTCAAGAAGAAAAAATAAGATAATAAAACCAAGGGCAATAACAGAGGGCGGAATTACGCCCGATGAAGAATGGCCAAAGATGTTGGTGTGGTGCTTTTTTCTTGTTGGACTTGCTTTCCCTGGTGGGCTGTGAGGTTTGTATCAAAATGCCGGGCGAACCTCTTCCTCGGGTTCTGCCAAAATTTGTTGATAATAAGCGGACAGATACTACGCCCCGGTTCAGGGATTAATGGGCTTGCAAAGACTGCAGAGAAATTTATCGATTATTCCTCTCTTCAGCTGCTTCTTTTGCTTCCGCGTCTAACAGAAGAAATGCAGCAAATCAGGACAGCCAATAAAACCCAAAATCCGAATTCGACTTGAAGCAATGACGAAATGGCAAAACTATTGGTCTCCTTCTGGTGGAGATATTCCACTCACTGGCGCAGCTCGAATGCAGTCTTCATGTAACATAAAGCCAGCCAAGCCAAAGAACGGCTGTCGCGGCAAGAATGACCTACAGTAGAAGCTCCCACTGAAGGTAGAAGCATAATTCTCGAAAGAAACTCAAAAAACCCAGCAGGCTCTCCTTTTTTTCTTACCTGATTCGATACCGTAGGCGTGGGACCAATACGGATGGATATCAACGATTGACAGCGGGGTTTACGGATGCGTATATGATATGATGCTCATGTATAGTTGGAGTTTCCTCACTGCTCGACCAGCAAAGGGTAAGCACCACGCCGAGGAGAACGGGGTGTGGGAGAAGCTAGGGGATGCATACATTAAACATCGCCATTATGATATGCCTTCTGTTTGGGTCAAATGTCGTGCTGCGCTGCGCCCGGAGGTGGAAGTATAAAGACCAGGTTGCGTTTAGTCAGGTCGGTTCGAGCTGGAGCAAGCAATCGGTGTACATACAAACTATCCTGCTCCCTTTTTCGATGTTTAAGGGAACGTGCTTTGCTCGTGAGGGAAAGGTGTGTGGCCAGACAAGACGAGGGGTGGTTGGAGTTCGGAAAAGGGTGGGTGTGTCGAGGATGGATGGCTAATTGGCGTCCGCATATCCAACCACACGCAACCACGATCTCAATAATAATAATAATAATCTCGAAACACCACCAAGAAAAATTGAGGAAATGATGCCGCCGACTCTCGATTGCACAGATATCAGAATCCCTGTTCATCTGCAGCGTCACAGGACACCCTACCGTGGAACTGATTTTCTTTGTGAGATTGATTTTGATATATGTTATTATTCCGTTTCGAAATTTCCGCTGGTTCCTCAAGCATCCTACAAGATCGCGATCGTGACCGCACTAGTCTAAAACCGGCCAATCGGCAAGCCTGCAAGCAAGAAACCTTTAGACTATTAAAAAAGAAATGATCTTTTCAAAATTCGAAAATCTCCCCGCTATCCAGATGTGCACATTAACCGATATCTCATAATCACCGCTTCCTTCCGTGTTCGATGTTATATTATTATATCTCATATTCCTATTATATTGGTACTTTTGTCTTCTCTGTGTATGGCTTCCCCTATATTTATTTGGTGTGCATTCGAAATGAGACATACGCTCGCGAGTCTCTTACTTAATACGGAGTATACAGACCTCAATTACTCCGGAATGCAAATCCAGCAAATGATAAATTACTTAAGTACTTAAGTACTTATAAAAAAGTACTTATATATTAATCAAAACATTCAAGGTACTGCCTCAAGTTATACAGCAAACTGTCTTGTGATTATGAAACATGGCTATAAATCCTCGGATAGTATATGTCAACCAGGTAATCTGATCCGTTTGGTCCAGGAGTGATTATGAAGATTTTTGCACCTTAAGATGGGAATTTTTGATGTATTACGTTATTATAAGCCTTTCGAAATCGATATTGGGCTGGAGATTTTGCTTGACTAAAGTCCGAAAGAGTTGTAATGTTACACCAAATTCGAACGGGAATCCCACTCATGACAGTCAACCTTAAGTTAACCGAAACGGAAAGGAGCATCAAAACATTTATTGTACTCGGCCGTGTCTTAAATCTGGGGCATTTGAAGCACCAAGATTTTTGATATTCAGAAAATATCTAATATCTGGCGGTTCAAGGATTTCGCCATCAATAAAACAAATAATGACATTTGGATGGTGGCCCCAGTTGGTGGGCAAAAGTGAGGAGTTTCCCTGCTCCGCCTACCCATGACCCCTTCCAAACTAATACAGAAAGATTCAATCATTTTCATTTCAGGTTCTCGTCAGAAAACTCGACAGACACTCCTTTTTTGTGGCTTGCATGCGTCTATCTGAAAGAGAGATATGCATATATATATGGGGGCCAAAGCTAAAAGGATCCTTGAATTTTTGAGTCGGATAACGAATATAACATTTTGTGACTTGTGTGATTTTTCCTGCATTACACATCTGCGCCATAATCGTGAGAGGATCAAGAGCGCAATCTCAGGCAAATCAGTTTCAGGGCTGTGGGTCAAGAGAGGCGGGAAAAAGAAACGAGCGAAATTTTGAAGACATGTCAAAGCGTCGAAACAACAGCCAAGCCGTTCGCTCTTGCCTTCGTTCATTGTTCCAGTTCCTAAGACGTAACATGTGCGCAATTCAGTCGCGGAGTTCATTTAGTTAGGCCTGGGCGGTAGGCTGTCTAACACCGCGAGCACACTCCTTTAGAGCCCGGTCAGCTGAGCGGACTAATTAGTGGGTCAAAACACAAATTGAATGAGATAAAGGAGCAGAAGGAGAAAATTATTTGATGGAGTGGATCTCTCGACTCCCAAACAGCATTTAATTATATTAAGCACTCCACGATGTCGAAGGAATAAAACGTCAATATTAAAGGAATTACCTCCAACATAGGCCATGGAATGTACATGTACATGTATGTGCATTGCTTTTGCACGTGTCAGACAATCCCTTTCGTGCCAGGTTTTTGGCAGAGAAAAAGGCGAGCCAATGGTATGATAGTATCATGTTGCGGCGCTGGCTAGATTATAATATCGCACCGGAAATTTACCATTCATGGTTGAATTCATTGAACCCTTATCTCATTTCCAGTAACATTGATCAATCGAGAGACCGTGAACAGGGATATCCGGATGGGGTAGGTAATTTAAATGGATTTTTTCACAGCAATGAAGCACAGTTCTAGAAATCTTTGGAACATTTAAATTTTGTGATCTCGAGATAGAAATGATATTGGCATCGCTTCAGCGATGAGTCGACGAATAAACTCGGCTTGTGCTCTCTACTATTAGCCAACTATTGGCTGATCCCGGGGCATGTGGATCTGTTCAATCAATGTCACATGGTTCAAGGCGTGATATATAGCCACGATCTTATCAATCATGTATTCAATTACTTGGATAGTAGAAATACTACCAGAGTTTCCAGCTGACGGAAGGCTTCACTCGATGTCATATTTGTTCGATTCGATTTCAGACGACCCACTCTAACTAGACTGGTTTCGAAGAGCCAACGAATCATTGGCGTCATATTATATAGTGCTAGTGCCGTCAGCTCGTGAGTTCCGTAGCGTTGATAGTATGGTGATTATAGCCCCACAGTGTCTTTGAGGGTAGCCTGAATAGCGATAGTATGTTTGCTGATGCAGCGTACGAAGTATTTAACTCCGACGCCTGGGAAACTGGTATTGACTCATGTCGAGCATTATAAGGCCTTGAGGCATATATTGAACTTCAAACTCTTAGTCAAATAACCAACTATTAATTTATTGCCGATTCGAAATGTTTATATTTTATGATAGGCTACATTCCGAAGGGGTTATATGATAGATTTCCCAATATATATATGTATCCTTTGATTGGCTCCTTTGAAGCCAAAGTGTGGAGAATTTTTTAGCTAGTCGAGCAGGTGAAGCCTGGGTTCTGTTCCCTTCTCGTCCTAGTTGACTTAGCCCCCGGCTAAAGCTCCAGGCGCGAACACCAAAACCAAAGAACAAGAAAAATTAGACCGTTGCGCACCAGCCAAACGTCGCCCGACTTAATACCATTTCGCAACAGAGCAATACTCCTACCCGCGCTGAAATTCACTCTCGATCGGAGCCGCGGCATTCAAATGACCGGCAACCCACAAATCTAACTGGCGTGCATCAAGAGTCGAGCTCAGGGTATCATTAATATACTCTTTTCAGTTGCGAGTGGATCAAAGCCGGGAGATTATCAAGGACCCTTATCCGCTTCATCTCCGAAGCAGTGGCATCAGCACAACCCTGCCACATGCAATTCCAATATATCGAATAATTTTTTGACATCATACCCCACTTAGATTGGTCTCAAGTCAAGGAAAAAAGTTTTGGTACATAGTACTTCTCCATAAAGTTTTTACCACGGAAGGAACATTTGTCGGTATGTCCTTTCTATTTGCACAATATATTCCATCTACCAATTGCATCTGTCCCATGGCTAATAATTTCGGATTAGTATGACTATAGGATATGGTCACAAAACAATCACATCGTATTCTTCGCCAAAGCTTACTGGGATTTGGCTTACGTGCCAAGTTATCGCCGGCGAGCCAGTTCTTCAACAATCATGGCATGAATCAACTTCGACTGAACCATGGACAAAGTTCCACCATATCTAGCACCCCGTATACACCCGAACAAGGCGCAATTCTTTCGGCCGCCTTAAGCCATGTACCCACTCAAGGTTTCTCTGACTCTGCTCTTCTCATGGGGGTCAAAGATGCGGGATATCTGGACGTCACAACAAACCTGTTTCCGAGAGGCGCTTTTGATATCGTAATGTACCACTTGGTCACTCAAAGGGAGCATTTGAATGGTTATGCAAACTCTGAAGAATGGAAAGATTTAGAGGCCTCCAGTCAGAGGTTTGGTGCATCAGATAAAATCAGAGCACTTTGCATCGAGCGGTTAAGGCAAAACAAACCCATCATTCACCGGTGGCCAGAGGTACATTTTGTCTCACTTCCTTGGTTTCTTACCTTTCCTCCTGCTTATTACGCACTCAAGATTCTTTCTATTAAATTCTGAAGCTGACTTGCAGATCTCGAAATTTTCTCTTCAACCGGCATAGGCAGTAACCCTAATGAAATTTCCAACCAATCTTCAATCTTCGAGTTCCGAGCTCTTTAGCCTAGCGGATACCATGTGGAATATCGCCGGGGATACAGCGAAGGACGCCTCGTGGTATACGAAACGAGGTATACTGTCGGGCATATATGCAGCATCAGGCAAGTAAAATAGCTACGTACCGTTCAAGTATCTTCATTCAACTTGTTTGCTTGTGAGACTATCCGAGACATGTTTGGCAGATACGTCTCGGTTACTTTATGGCATGCAGGTTCCTAAAGTCTCAGTCTCCAAATTCATAAACCCCCCGTTGTCACCCGTTCTCCCCGGCCCAATACCTTCAACAAACCTTTTGTTTCTGGCAAGTGGATCTATCCTTTGTGTGACGATGAACGAGGATGGATCCACAACAGCAATCCAGAAGATCCGCATTTGCGCAGCCCTTTTAGTCACAAAATCTAACTTCGAAAAGTTCATTCAGTATTTGCTAACGCTCGGATTTACCACCTTATAGAGGTTTACATGGCCCAGGACAAATCCGACCGTTTTACGAACACTTGGACCTTCCTCGACCAAAGATTGGCTGATGGCAGATCGGTGGGCACTACCGTGGACCGTGTAGGACAGTACCTCGACTACGCTCGATACAACATTGTCAATGTCCTCCGCAGCAAAGGCGTAAAAATTTAAAAACCCAGTCCACTATCTACTAGTTGGAAAATTTTTTAAATCTTTTCCCAAACTTTTTTTTTTTTTTTTCACACAATTCTCTTTCTCCCCTGGATCCTGACATCGGGATTTTTAGCGAAACGAAAAAAGATGCAGCTCCCTGCCACATTAAACCGAGAATTTATTACATGTAGACACGCATATCAGGACTTGGATATATGCTGGGGAAGAAGTCAAATCCCTGGTGTTGAGCTGATGACCTGCCCTTAGGAACGAATTCCTGTGCCCGCAAACAAGGTTGCCCCCTACACCCGCACCGTTTCGGCTCTGAATTTTTCTATTGGATAGGTTTCCTCGCTGCTGCGAAGTTTCTTGTTGCAATCGGCGTGCAGCAAGCTGGATAAAACCGACTGGGGTGTTCGATGGTCTCTTCGGTCTCTATGCACATGCGCTGCCTCACCACCGTCACATTTCATTCCGCCAGCCTTTTTTTACCTCAATCATTTACTATAACCCCCCACACATGTGTGTGCCCCATGGAGCTTCGACGTCTTATCATCATCGCATTCTCGAATTCTGAGACCCCAAACACAGACAAAATTCCCCATACTTCGCTTACTTCCACAAGCTGCACCTTAAGTCCTTGCAGCTATTCAGCTCCACTAAGCTCACAAATTTTATGTATATATCAAGCAACTTTTTCCCCGTTTCGCTCACCTCGAAGCGAGGCGTGTATATAATCGAGTGCTACCAAAAAACAAAAAAGAAATGATATACCAAGTTATGCAAGAACGCAGAATCCGCGGAGGGATTTTTATATTAAATGATGTGCTTTTCCCGTCCAATCAGTCGGCCTGGATCCATGGATGGCGAATTTTGTCCCATGCCCACATACTCTCGGGACGCTGCCCACGTATTCTTTCTCTTTCTCTCTCTCTACTCTTTTCAGGCACGCGGTCCGGCTTTTGAATTTTGCACCCACACCCCTTTCCAACTGATAGTCGATGTGAGGTGCACAGGTGCGATAGAAAAAGGCGCATAAGGGAAGAGGGAATATTTTTTTCCCCTTTCTTTTCTTTGACTTGCGTCTTCTTGTTTAGGATATTTTCTATCCTTATTGCTCACATATTTACGTACTTTTGAAGCTAGACACACACCTATGTAGTTACGTACCTCGAATTGTGATTGGATTCCCAGACGCATGTTGTCTCCGTGCTACATGATCCCCCCAGCAACTCCCAGACGCATGTCTCCAGGCTACTTACTTACCTAGCAGCAGCGGGAACTCTAAAGGGAGCTAAAGCTGTAAAGCTTTTTTTTTTTTTTTCGACGAGTGATATATTTTCCAACCGGGGAGGTGATTCGTTCGATAACCTAAACCTGGTGTATTTGGAGGGATTCCGCGGGTGTATATATCGTTACTTGCGTACGTGTCGATCCTTTATGCATATGCATTCATGACACTTCATGAAGGTTCATATCGGATTCGAGGCTAGTTCATATGATATCTGTGGGTTTAGTGGTGCTGGTGTTTCATATTCACTCCTCAACCTACCTACCTACCCCAGGGTTAGTTCAGACCTCCTGTAGAGGATCTTTTTATGTTGAAGGTATAGGTACTTTGAAATTAGAGTTCAATTTTAGCGTGTCAAAGCCACCTTTTTTTTGCTCTTTTGTTGGAAATAGAAGGGTCGAATGTTGACTTTGCAGCTTCGTGGATTACCACCTGTGGCCGGCATTCTTTTCCATCTAGTGAGAAACTCTTTCAATGACTTTTTGAGATGTAAACCTCGAAATTTTTCTTTTCGCATAAGAAAACGATGTGAAGGGTATCCTCTTTTTCTCTCTATTTTACAAATATTCGAAAAGAGCAGATGCCTCGCCAAAAAGTAAAGGGTGGGAAGATGTTGTAAAATATGATGGTACCAATGGTGATATAGAAATACAGAAAAAATTTTAGCCGCCGAAAGACAGCTGCTGCGTGCGAATGGGGTTAACAGTTGCGAGAACGACCGGACCCCCCCTATTGTCTTTCTTAGTTTTTTTTTTTCCCCTTCTCCTTTTACCTCTTTTTCTTCCCAGCTCCACCAAACCCAGTACCCTCGAAGCCGGCTCTACCTTTTGACTTTTTCGACGGTACCTTCCTAGCTTTCTTGCCCGATTTGCCCGCCTTCTTTTGCTCCTTGCGTGCTGCAATGTTGGCATCACGCTTCTTCTGACGCATAACCTTAGCCTTCTCAACGTTGGCATTCCGTTCCTTCCTGTGAATCCATGAAAAACCAGCAGTTAGCAAAGCAAAATAGAAAAAAAAAAAAAATATGCACGATTACAGCGAGCATATTCGCACGGAAAGAAGCGGGAGGTGAGAGACTCACCATTCTCTTTCAGACTTCTTCTTAGCCTTCTCTTGTCGCTTGAGAGATTTTTTCAACAAGCCTTCGTCATCCTGAAGTTTCTCTCCCGCTGCCATCTTTAATGCTTTACTCCACCGATCCTTCTCCTGTATATCCGCCCGCTTATCGTCCGACATACTTGCCAATCGTGTCTTCTTGGCTTCGACCTGCTTGAGCGCCCCGAGTACATCCACGGGTCCTCTCTTCTTCTTTGCGGTTTTAATAGCATCGAGGTTGGAGTTTAGCTTGTCGCCGTCATCGAAGCTGACCTGGCCGAAGGAATAGTTTGCCGGAGCCGCAGAGGCTTTTGATACGCCGTTGGGTTTGAGATCGGTAGCAGATTCTTGAGCTTTCGCGGCCTCAACTTTAGCTTGTAATCGCATCTGCTTCTTGCGCTCTTTCCGTAGTTCATCGCGTTTTCTTCGCTGGTCCATTAACTCTGTTCTAGTCCGGGGTGCTTCCCCGCCATCCGCTTTTCGAGCTTGCCGTAATTCTTCGATTCGCTTTGCGAGACGCTCCTTGAGTTGCCGTTGAACGGCGGGATCTTTGGAGTTTTTTAGCTTTTCGGCGAGTGATTTTTGTGCCGTAGATGTGTCTGTTGTGTTTGATGGTGCGGGAGAGGCGTTTGTGTCTTCGTCCATCGTAGATGTGAGGCCAGTGATCGGTTGTATTGAGTCTTCAGCTTCGGAGCCGTCGTTCGAGACATTGTCTTCCTCCATGTCTTCAGGGTCAGAATCGTCCTGAGCCATTTTGTGTGAATCCTCTGAAATGCCATCCTCCTCTTCACCACCGCTATCTCCATCGTCGCTTTGTTCTTTGGTATTTGTAGGCTTTGTAGGTTGAGATTTTGGCTTTTGAATTTCAGCCTTTCCAGTGTTTTGGGTACCATTGACTCTGAGCTGGACACCATTTGGTTTGATCTCTTTCCGTTTAGCTGGATGATGTTGCTCTTTGTTCGGAGATTCAACTAGTTTAGATGCCTTCTTCTGAGCTTTCTTAGTTTCCTGCGCCACAACTGATGTAGCTTCCTCTTCCTCTTCTTCGGACTCATCCTCGTCCTTGTCTTCATCTATATCCTGGACCTGCGTCTTCTTCTCGCCCCTTTGAGCTTTCGGCTCTAGCTTCTTCTTCTCCCTTCTCTCCCTCCTCTTCTCTTCCTTCTTCCTAGCCTTCATCTGCGACTTAGTCTCATACGCTACTCCATCTTCATTCAACTTTCGCCGCTTCTCCTCCCTTTCAGACCTCACCCGTGCCCTTTCCTCTTCGACTTCCTTAACGGTGACGGGTTGGTCGGGGTCTAGTTTCGCACGTTTAGCGGCTTGCGATTCTTCCTTCGTTTGCTTCCGTTTCTTCCATTGGTCCTGAAGATGAAACGAACATGTCTATTAGTCTCTCTTTCTCATATATATATATAAAGTGCATTGTTGAGCAGAGTTATATGGATGTCTTATCGTACAGAGTTGTCTTGGGTGAAGTAGAGCTTTGCGGGTATAAGGTTTAGTAAGCTATCGAACGCTTTCGCATGGCTACGTAACCGTTCCTATGTGATAAGCCATATTAGACAGAGATTATGATAATAGTATAATACAGGGTTTATATCGTACTTCGATGTCCTTTTCGCTCATGATGAAGGTTGTGAGGATGAAGAGCGTGAGAGCCGCTCAATCAACAATGATAAACGGATGGTATATGCGACAAGCAGGCCGGCGTGCAATTGATGATACTACGGTATCGATAGCGATCTCACCGTGGAGGGGTAGGGAAAGAACGCGCTGGTGGTGATGTCGCAAGGAACGAATGGTTGCAATTAATCCCGGGGAAATTTTTTCTCTCTCTTCGAGTCGCAAAGAGAAAAAAAAAAGTGATAGGCAATAATAAAGTCGCAACACGTTTGTTTGCAGCCAAGCCATCGGATTAGCCGCGCGGTTGGTTTGAAAATGCGCGGCTAATTTTTGCTGGCAAACGGCGCGAGTCGGTGTTTAGAAAATCTTCACGTTTCATTGGAATAGAATATTATAACCCACTCTCCGTCCAGGTTTCTCTCAATTGCTCGACAGCATCCCACCTCGAATACCTTTTTTCCTCTGCCTCGTCAATCAGTCAGTGCACATACCCAATTCGACAGTCATCATGTTCCGATCCGCCATCCGACAGTCTTCCCGCCTGTTTACCGCCGCTAGGCCAGCAGCAGCAGTCTCCACCGGCATCCGTGCTCTACCAGTGCAATCATCGACGATACTGCCTTCTATCTCCACGGCTTCACAGTTGTTGTTTGGCATTCGATTCTATTCTTCCGGTGGACCCCCACCAAAGGCCGATATTGAGGCCAGAATAGTGGATCTGTTGAAGGGATTCGATAAGGTGGGTTTTGCATCTCTTTCGATGATATCAGCTTCCAATTGTCTTGGGAAGCCATGACGAGACTATTGAAACTAATATGTTTCTCATATTGTGTTTAGATTACCGATCCATCCAAGGTGCTTACTACCTCTACCAGCTGAATATCATATTTAAATATCTCGATCACTAACAGGTTCTCGTGGTTGGTCATATGAAGATTACGTCAAAGGCACATTTCTCGAATGATCTCGGCTTGGATAGCCTCGATACAGTCGAGGTTGTGATGGCAATTGAAGAAGTACGTTTCATTTTATCATATATATTTGTATCTCTATGTCTCGATACACATAGAAGAAACAGAAACAAATTGGGTGCTATGGCTAACACTCTATTTGTTACAGGAATTCAGCGTCGAGATTCCGGACAAGGAGGCTGATGCCATCCTCAGTGGTACGTAATACCCTTATCTTAACCCTTCTTTTTTCGGATCTCGGTTGGATAAATTGGCTGATTGTGATTGATCTCTATATATAGTCGAACAAGCTGTCGAGTATATTGCGAATCAACCTGGAGGTGAGCTTCAAACAGAACAACATACCTTCTCTTTTTTAGAGTATTTACTAACGTATTGCTATTTATAGCTGTCTAAATCGGAGCCAACCACCTGGTTGGTAGCATGGTATAGGACCGAAGAAAGACAAGCCTGGGTGAATTGTACAAAAAATGAATTTTTTATATCATCTTAAACGACCAGACGACACGAGAAACAAAATAAAATAAATAACCGGTGGATTGGAGAATGAAGAAAACGGCTGACCTGGAAGACCGGGGAGTTTGCTATTCTGGTTTGCTCGCTGATAATTTTTATTTTATTTTGATGCTGTGAAAATGGTGGTCAGCCTGCTGTATATACTGAAATATCACAATTGAAATCCTCCACGAAGATCTGAATCACCTGAAGCCATATGTCGCGCGATAGAGTCGATAGTTAGTTCAGTATGGTCTTGCGGTTAGTGGTGTCTAGCCCGCGATATATGCTTTGATGACTTATATCATGCTACACGACACGGCAAAAGGAACCGATCACGGCCGGTGTAGTCTCATGCCCAGCCGACTGCCGGTTCGACAAGAATGGAACAGCTGCTGCATTAGGTCCATGGCAGCTTCCCCTTAGCCGGGATTCGATTGGAGATATCGCAGTGCGCGGGCGGCGGTGCAGCTCCACTACAGTACTACGTCCTAGCCAACAGGAACATTTGAAACCCGCGTACCCGCCTACGAGCATCCCAGGCTAAAACCAGAAGTAGAGAGGGAAAAAAAAAATTCCACTGGATGATGGCGATTGCGTCCTTAAGGCCTTCCTGTTTTTCTTCCTCTGTAGTTCATATATAAAGAGCTAACGGTGCAGAAGAAAGGAGAAGGGAAGCTCATATTTCTGAGACCAACCAATTGGCTGCTAGCTTGCCCAACGGCTGACACCAAAGTTTTATTAACAGCATCATACCAGACAAGAAAACATTTAATTTCCTTACTCCGTCGCATACCAGTTCTGTTGCACTTCTCGCTCTTATATAGCATTATCAAACCCCCGTTTGATATTTCGTCTCTGTCTTCGTCTCTCGTCACAGGAAATCCAGCATTCAATTAACGTTCGTTGAGGTTGCAGCCGCAAGTTACAGCAGCAGATCGGATCGTTCCTTCGAATCCGTGCCTTGTGCCTGTGCCTGTTTTCCCCTTTCCAACGCCATCCAACTTGTCCATTCTCACACCACCACCACCAAAACTACCAAAACACCAAAAATCCCGGCTCCGACGACCCTCTCTCGACACGAAATTTATCCTCCATCTCTCTCCCTTCTCTTCCTTCCTGCCGACCACACCGACTTTAATCGATAATTCTTAATGGAGTCCACAGGCCTGCGAAAACGAGGCGCCGGTGGTGCCGCGGCGTCTGCTGCCATCAGTTCCAACGGCGACAATGAGGGATCGTCCTCCAGAACGCCAGCTGTTGCCTCAGGAGAAGGCGGCTCCGCCAACAGCTACACCTCCGAGAACGGCGGCCACAAGATCGCGTACGATCCCAGGGATATCAGCGAGAGCAAGGAGAGGAGCAAGCAGCCAAAGCTCACCCTCATGGAGGAGGTGCTGCTCTTGGGCTTGAAGGATAAGCAGGTTTGTCTCTTCCAACATTCCAGCCCGTCCAAAAGCGAAAACGGGCATCAAGAAAAAAAAAAAAAAAAAAAAAAGTCTTAAAAGTTCTCAAGCTAACATAGCCTTACTTGGTTTTTCTTTTTCGGTTGAATGTCGACTAGGGTTACTTGTCTTTTTGGAACGACAATATATCATATGCGCTACGCGGTTGTATCATCATAGAACTCGCCTTTCGCGGAAGGGTCAGCATGCAGCGAGACTCCTCCCGGCGGCGATTTCCTCTGGCGGATCGATTGATCGAAGTCATCGATGACACCCTCACCGGTGAAGTGTTATTGGACGAGGCTCTCAAAATGATCAAGGCGAGTGAGAAGATGAGCGTGAGCACCTGGATAGACCTCATGAGCGGTATATACGCATTCTACCCATATAATATCAACATTCGCTCACTTACACGCACAACACAGGCGAAACATGGAACTTGATGAAAATCGGATACCAGCTCAAACAGGTCCGGGAAAGATTGGCCAAGGGTCTGGTGGATAAGGGTATCCTACGAACCGAAAAACGAAACTTCCTCTTATTCGACATGGCGACCCACCCAGTCGCGGACGGTGGTGCCAAGCAAGAAATCAGAACACGCGTCAAAACAATGCTCACCGCGAGAACGATAACCCTCCCCTCCACCGAATTCTTGCCCGAAGATATGGAATTCAGATTCCTACGAACCGTCGCCATGGTTTGTGCCGCTTATGCCGCTAACGTGCTTGAGAACGCCCTGTCCAGTCTTGGGTACGAAGCTAGGGAGCGTGCCTTTGCATACGTGGAGGAGCTACTCGCCAATTTCGCGCAGTGGCCCTTCGGACGACAGAGCAGTTCGGGTAGCGTGGGACAAAATTTGGGACAAATATGCATGGATGAGGTTAACGACAATAAGGACAAGGAGCTGCAATTAGAGGTACGAACATGCTAGCTTAGTTGAGGACTAGCCGGAGAATCGCGAAATGCTAACATTTATAAAAAATTTCAGGTTGTCGCAGCATGTCTAAGCGTGTTTACGAGACTCGACAGTTTGCTTTAATTTAAGCATCAAGGACATGCAGCCGCTATCCTATTGCTTTTTCTCTCTTTTGAAATAGGGTGGGAACTAGTCTTCTTTTTCATTTTCAAGATATCCGACCGTTATGATTCTTTCCCTTAAACGAGCAGGCCTTTTTTTTTTTAATGATATTTCAAAAAACACTTAACCTCATTACATTTCTTACCTCTGACTCTGATTCGGAAGGCTTCCGTTCATTCCGTGAATTCATGAAAAAAAACACAAGGGCTCGGTATCTGTTGGGTTTAACGCTTTCCTCTCTCTTTAAAACATCACACTAAACCACCACTACCTTCTACCATCGAATGACTGACACTTTTCTATACGCAAAAGCTCTTTCAATGACCTTTTTAATTTTTTTGCTTCATTTGATTTTTGGAATTTGTTATGATTATTTTCCAGGTACCTTACTATTTTTTTTTTCTTTCTTTTCTCTATTGTTAGCGGTTCATCGGTCTTCAAATCGCTTTCTCTGTTTCTTCTGTCGTGATGCCCGGAATTGTTTGTAATTACTTTTTTTTCTCTCTTTCTATTATTTTTTTATTACTCTATTGATTAAAAGGCATATAAAATTTCCACATATGATATCATGCTACAGTTTTTTGGGGTTATTGAAATGTATTGGGCCATGGGCTTATGTGTGGGATTGTGGCCGATGCACTGCGCTCTTCGAGATGTCTGGGTCTTATCGAGACCAGGTTGGGTATTATCTAGGCTTGTCGACGATATATATATCGATATACAACTGATAGTATAGTCAGAAGCTCGCGGCATAAGAATATATACGTTTAAGGACGCTTTGGATCTTAAGATTGCTTTCTAGACGTCGACCGGATTTATGGAATGCGCCTGGTTTATATGTGGTAGTAACGCTAGATTGGGAACGCAATATTATAATTGCCCAAGACTACCAATTGTTTGGAATGTGATACTGAAGGTAATTTTACTTACAAGGTTGGTTCAAGGACTAAAATGATGAAGCCATTCCGTGTGTCTTGGAAAAAACGAGTATGTTATTTCGTATGTATGGTTTCTAGTATATCGCGTCAAATACAAGAAACTAGTATATATGCGTTGCATCAGAAGCTTTTATCATTCTATGTTCCTGTATAGGCACTCTCTGAGAGTTTTGATGTTTTCTGAGCTTGTATTTTTCATTTTTTTGATGCCTTTCGGGGTTTGTAGATTGCTAAGACGGGTTTAAGTCTGTGTGATCAAAGAAGGAACTATATATTTATGCACTTGAGTAAGTATCTTGCATTGCATTGCACCAATAACATTTGAAAGCATCCTGCATGCAAGTGGCGAGAAATTTAGGTTTGTTTACTTATTTTACGAGAGAAGCACAGAGGGGAATACAACTTGGTATGTTATAAGAGATGTGGAGGGTCGTTGGCTTTAATAAGCGCTTTCGATAGTCTGTCCATAAACGAATAGTGGTCTAGATTGGATTATATGCTTTAAGTATTAATATTATCCACTTATCTACTGAACTTGTCTCGTGAACCAGTCGCACAGCACGAAGTACTGAACCGGTTAACCTGGTATCGGTTGTCTATAATACGTATGTGTCGATATAATACGAGAGAGCCCGAGAGCTTAAGAGGCGCTCATCATGTGGCCACGAGGTAACTTAACAATTGACATTGATGCATGCCCAGGCCTGATACTACTTGCTTTAAGTCCTGCTCAAGCACTTTGCCCTTCAAGCCACAAACCCAAGTCTTATCAGTACCCAATCTTCACGACGTTTCTTATCTTTTGTTTATGATCAACATTGCATCGAATTCTCGAAGTTTGCACCCATGCGCGTACACATACCAGATCTAGATTCGAGATGGCTGGAACAATTCTCGGTCAAACCAAGCGAGTTCAAGCGCAAGCGTTATCTATAGATTTGCCCTCCATTTAACGTGGGGCCGAGTTCCGAGACCAAGGTCGAACTTAAGAGACGAACTTATAATTCCTCTCGAGGATACCTGCATCAAGTGGACTTCAAAGCTTCACAACAATGCAATGCCGTTGCGCACGAGCCGCTCGGATCTGGTATTTGTTCATCACGTTACCTAAATTTGATCCAGTTTCCAAATCCGTAGTCATACAGATTAAAAATTCGGGTGCCTTGAAGGATGTTTTGCCAGCCCAGCTGGCCAGGCAATAATAAAATGCTACTCTATAACGCCCAAAAGCGAGGGACCGATATCTACTTAAGTAGAGATGGGGTTTATTACCTGTCGTGAGGTCCCCTGCACCCAAGTTAACAAGTTGGATGTTGGTATTCGGTAGCGATATGCTTATCTCTTCGCTCTTCGGACACACCGCGCATGCAGCACCGCAATCACAATCATGGAGACGATTAATTAGCATCACGATTTCCCCTCGAGTTCTCTTCGGAGGCAACAGAGATCAGTCAAGTGCAAAGGAGGTGTAAAATTTTTTTTCTGAATTATATTTTTAATTCTTTTTCGTGGTAAAGCCGACGACAATGTTGATGCAAGATTTGAACTCGTGACATTATAGCCACTGTACTAAGGGTTTTAAAAGCATCAAAGCAAAAAAAACCTTTTATCGCCGTTACCATTTTGTCTGCGCCTGGTTGAAAATTTTTTTTCGTTCCTTGTTGAATTTGTCTCGAAGCCATGGAAGAAACATGCGACTGCGACGGGTCATGCAGACTAATGTTGGTCGGTTATCAGTAACATACAACGGCTAGCTCGAAGGAAGGAGAAAAGAGGCTTATCAGTAACCCCCGCGGCGGGAGATGCGAGAAAGACTGTTACTCGATCGTATCGAGAAAGAGAAATAACAAGCACGAAAGCATCGAAGGCCGACGGAGCCAGTAACCAACCATGCGCCCGCTAATAACTAAGTAACCGGCAGGGGCCCAATCTGCGTGGTGGGAAACGCACTTCGCCGAACCAATCATCGCTGCAGGGATTTCAACATTGGTGAGGACTTTCTCGAGCTCGCGTAAACCTTGTCGCGGATGCTAAGACCTCCTTCTGACCTTCGCTACTTTGTTATCTCGACTTTCCTCCGGTGGCCAAAATGTCTCTCAAACTCGCATGGAAAGCAAGTTAATTGATCCATCCGGATACCCTCCTCCCCACCCGGCTACCGCATCAGAGAAGACCTCAAAGCAGGAGTCAATTTGCGGAAAACCATGCGGAAAAACAAACATACTTCCTGCAGCAGAGAAAAGTATGTGCCCGGCACCCTTGAATTTGATCGGACGAGCGAGAAGGTTTGACGAGGGTATGCCATGATTCCCGCGAAGATCTCCTGCGCATTCGATATCATGTTGATGCAAGTATGCCTGCCAGGCATGGTCAACCTGCACACCGTGTCACCCCCACCTCCATTCCATCCAAGCTAGGCTCACATCACACGAGCGAAATCTGCAGGCAAGCGGGCAAGCTAGCTTACCTCTTTCTCGATTTCCAGGTCCGAGTTACATACCATAGTACATACTCACGCATGTAAGGGTACCATGATAGAAACCGCCAACCTGGTATAAAATAATGCCCGTTGGCTCTTTCGGTTCCTCCGATGAGGGTGCCTTGGAGTTGGAGTATTTGAACCCCGCAATCCCTTCCTCGTCCTCATCTGCAGTAGCTGGACCGTCTCGGGATATCGCTTTCGAAGACGCCCATCCTCGTCGGGACAAATATCGTTCTCGTTCTTCAAGCCCTTCTAGTTCTCTCTCACTTTCTATCGACGAGAACGACGAACAATCCGAAGAAGAAGAAGAAGAAGATCATCGGCTGTTAAACTCCGCTGGAGGAAAGGGTTACAGAATGGGTACTAAATTGCAGTCGTTTATCAAGAAGATCGAGGTGGATAATGAAGCCGGGCTCACCAACAAGCAGCTTTTTCTGCTGAACGATGACTTGAAGCCTGTGGAACCCGCTCGCCGGAAATGGCAGTGGTTCAACTTTGTCTTCTTCTGGGTTTCGGACTCGTTCAACGTTAACACATGGTACGAAATATCATCGATGAGGAGTTGATCATGGTTTCAATAATATCTAACAGGTCTATAGGATGATTGGCGCTAGCACAATTGTTGGTTTCGGGCTCAATTGGTGGCAAGTATGTGAAGAATTATACCAATTTCTCATACTGGCTGTAAACTAATATTTGGTTGAACTCTAGGCATGGCTTACCGTCTGGGTTGGGTATTTCATCGCAGCTTGCTTCGTCGCTCTCACAGGTCGGATCGGTGCAATGTATCACATCTCCTTCCCAGTCGTCTCGAGAAGTTCGTTCGGAATCTGGGGTTCTTTGTGGCCAGTATTCAACAGAGCGGCGATGGCTTGTATATGGTACGGTGTGCAGGCTTGGATCGGTGGTACTTGCGTCTACTTGATGATCCGTAGTATTTGGAACAGTTGGGATAACATCCCAGATACCGTAAGTGATCCAATATTACCCTGATTCTATGCAATCATCATTTACTAACACGAGCATTTGAATCATTAGTTCCACTCACAACCTCCCGTAAGACCTTCCGAATGTGGTAATATCCACACACGTCCGAAATGCTAACGATGGATTTTAGTCTCTCTTGAACACCCGTGATTTCGTATCATTCTTCATTTTCTGGCTTTGCTCATTGCCGGCTATATGGTTCCCTGTCCATCAAATTCGGCACTTGTTTACAGTCAAATCTTATGTTGTTCCAGTAGCAGGTATGATGGTATTCGTTTGAAGCGCTGTATTAAATTTTGAGTAGCAAACTAAAGTATCACATAGGCATTGCCTTCTTAATATGGTCTCTCGTCAGGGCTGGGGGTATCGGTGGAATCGTCCACAGACCTGCTAAAGCCACCGGTAGCGACCTCGGTTGGGGTGTTATTCAGGGCATCATGTCGTCTATCGCCAACTTTGCAACCCTGATTGTGAACGACCCAGATTTTGCTGTACGTCAACCTCTAATGAGCTAAACGAAATCAATAATAACTGCTAACAAAGCAACCGTTTAGAGATTCGCCAAAACACCCAAGGATGCGCTTTGGTCGCAGCTTATCACCATTCCCACCGGCTTCGCATTAACATCTTTAATCGGTATCCTCACCACCTCAGCCTGCACCGTCATCTACGGCATCGAAATCTGGAACCCGTTGGATTTGCTACGCTACTTCTTGGATGACGGCGGTACCGGAACCCGAGTCGGCGTATTCTTCATCTCCTTCGCCTTCGCTCTCGCACAATTAGGAACAAACATCGCCGCGAATTCAGTCTCAGCTGGTACCGATATGACCGCCTTGTTACCTCGATTCCTCAATATCAGACGAGGAGGATACATTTGCGCCGCTGTGGGTATCGCGATGTGTCCGTGGAATCTACTGGAGAGCACGAATAACTTTACTACCTATCTTTCGGCCTACTCTGTGTTTTTGAGTTCCATTGCCGGAGTATTGATTTCGGATTATTACTTCGTCCGAAAGGGTTATCTCCAGATTAAGGACTTGTATTCTGGAAGAGATACCGGGCCGTACTACTATACCTATGGGTTCAACTGGAGAGGTTATACCGCTTATATATGCGGTATCCTTCCTAACAGTAAGAATCCACTCTATAAATATTTATATTTCGAACATTTGCTAATATAATAAACCTCTTTCAGTCGTTGGATTCGTAGGCGCAATCGGAAGAGATGTCCCAATCGGCGCTACATACGTCTACCGTCTCAACTTTTTCGCCGGGTTCATCGCAGCATCGGTGATCTATTACCTCCTCAACCGATTCTTCCCAGTCCCAGCTTGTTCCGAAGTGTGGAATGAGGTTGGAGATGAGATTACGGAAGTGTTATTGGCTGAGGATTCGGATTCAGCGTATTATGATGAGGAGCAGGGACAGGGACAGGGAAAGAAGGTACCGCCTACCTCCGACGAAAAGGCGGTCTATTAGTAGATCATCCTTTGTAAAATGTTGCCTCTTTTTTTTTTTTTAAATTTGATTTTTGCGAGCTTTTTTATGGATGTATTCATGATGTTTTTGAATATTTTTTATATTCTATATTATTTTATATATGATTGTGATTGATAATGTGTCTGGTTTTTGTCTCATTTTTAGTCCGGTCTTTTGCAACCTGGCGAACGGTCTGGCGGATTGGATTATGGTAGTATTCATTGAGAAGAGGCCGCCGGTTGTGATTTTATATTCCTCGGATGGGTTAAGGTGGATTGGTAGGTATATCAGGGTTTGGGTATCAGGGGTGGTGTTTGGGGTTTGAATACATTTGATTGGGGTTTATGTAGCCTTGCTCTAATTATATAGATGCTAGATAGTATTTTATATCATTGGAATGACTTTATGCAAGTTTGAGTAGATGTCTGATTTTGATTTGAGTTTGCTCTGTCGCTCACGCATGACTGGCTCATCCCTTCATTTTCTTTTTTGGCCAATGTTGGACATGACAATATCTATGCGATGAACGATCACATCAAATCACCTATTTAATTAGTTTTTATGGGGATTGGTGGTCTCGTTTCCAGCCTGCCTTTCCCTAGCCCACAGGGGATTGGCCAAATTTCAATAATCTGTCACAACACTTTCGTCGAATATTTTATCTAGTGTAAGCTTATCAAATTCAGCATATAAAATATCCACCTCCTAGCAGCTACCATGTGTTTTCGTTGCCATGCTATCGCAACAATTATACTAAATCGTCGATTAGAAAAATTGAACCTTTGGAACAAATATTCAAAGGGAAGTATTTACCTGCTACAAAGGCCCACTTTTGTTGCATTCGTGTATCTGATGAATGGTACTTTTGCCATATTAAAATATTTGCCCCGTTCGATGCATTACCACCCCCCAAATCGAGATGCATATCGGGCCTTTTGTTATTAGGTCGGGAGATTCTAACGGCAAAATGTCAAAAGCTGGATTTCCCCCAGATATATCCAAGTAGCGAAATTATCCACTCACTCAAAGTAAAAAGGCAGGTCGTCGTCTTGGCGGATATCCCATCCATATGGTTCATCGGTCGCCGTTATATGCGTCCCGTTTTTGAATTCACCGGTGACGCCTATGTACAGAGGCTTTTCGACGTTCTTGAAGGTCCACTGTCCGTTGCGAGTTTTGCCCAAAATCCACTAAACGTCAAGAAACCTCTAACATGTCAGAGTACGCATATCATCAGAAGCGAATTCAAGGAGGTACAGTCACGGACTTTCTGATTCTTTCCATTGTGTAGATGCCACGCATGGATCACTCGATCTCTCATTGCAAAATCAATAGCAGTTCCAGTGGCTGCGCTAACGATGCAGTACTTTTTGCCCTCTTGCAGCGGGAAGGGTTTAGGCGCCGGAGTTGTGCCTATGGCGGCTTTAATTTAATCTCAAATTGGGCTAAGAGATGAAATACCACACGATCTCCTTACTCACTTGGGCTCGGTTGACTCAAACTTGCAACTTTTTCTTCCAGCGTACGCAGTTGAGCCTCTGTTTTTTGTAGAACCTCCTGGCCTTTGCTCAAACATGCAACCTTTTCTTCCAGTGGAAGCAATCGAGCCTCTGTGACTTGCAAGCCCTTCTGGTCGTGGCTCAAATCCGCAACCTTTCTTTCAAGTATAAGCATCCGGGTTTCAAAATTCTTTTGCATGTCTTGGCTTTGGTTCAAACTTGCAATCTTTCCCTCCAGCGTAAGCAGTTGAGCCTCAGTCTTTTGTAGAATTCCTCGGAGTCGGTCGAATTCTTTTTGAGTAGCCGCTCTGATCCTCTGGTCAATGTCGTATCTAATATGAGGAGAGTTGAGGCTAGGAGGGCCGGGCGCGTGTGGGAGAGCCATAACCTCGTCTATCCTGATAACCCTCAAGAGGTCTTTTGCATATGCCCCTGCTGCAATTGCTGCGTACGGTTGCCATATAAGATTCTTGTGATCGTCCGAGTAATCACAAATACCTCGTATCACCACACACGGAAAGTTATCCACCAACCCTACCGCCTCCGTTTCGAAGCAGGATACGTTCCATTTATTTCGTAGCGCATTGCGGTGTTGGGCAGACTTCATGGATGTATTCGCGGATGCGATAAGCCCATAGTGAACTTCTGGTGTGGTTGTTTCTCGTTGCGAGCGTTCCTTGATCATCTTGACGTCGCAGTCCGAGCAGTCGGTCCCTCCATGAGCGTGCCGGTAACTTGTGTTAAACAACTTGTCTTGACCGTATCCTGGAAATTGACAAGCTTTTAGTTTTGGAAGGCCAGAAGCCTTCCTTATCGTTTCCTGGATGTATTGGTTCATTCTTCCTTTATCGCAAGAATGATCAAATTTTAACAGCTTGACTGCTTTTAATAGCAGATTGGGAGGTTTGTTTAAATGCGATTTGATTGTAAACTCCTCGTCATCCATTTCATACTGAAGAAGGCCGCCTATATATATCATCAGAGAAGTTTGCAAGATTGTTCTTAGCTATGTTCCTAGTTCTGGGGTTCCGAAGTACTACTAACCATGATCCCCTTCCGACTTTCCAACCACAACATCACCCAATCGAATGTCCTGGCTTGGGTCATCCAGATTTGGTGGTGCAGGTGCTCCTCCGCCCACTCCGACGAGCAATCCGAAGCGGATATTTGGAAAAG
The DNA here is from genome assembly GCA_012184315.1 of Arthrobotrys entomopaga. Taxonomy (NCBI): domain Eukaryota; kingdom Fungi; phylum Ascomycota; class Orbiliomycetes; order Orbiliales; family Orbiliaceae; genus Arthrobotrys; species Arthrobotrys entomopaga. The sequence continues at coordinate 163,587 of LDDX01000151.1, forward strand.
TGCGAAGCATATTGCTCACCGTGTACTTTGCAGTATTGGTTCCCGCGAACGAAATCACCACATTATGAGCCCCGATACGACCGAGGATATAGATATTATCATCATCTTCTTTCAGGGGAAGCGGTTCGTGTTCTTCGTCGAGTAGTAACCTCGATGCGTTAAGTTCCGTATCTAGTACTGTAGCCCACCCAACAGTATAATCTTCATGTTTTGGTTTTCTAAACGAGAGAATTGGTAAATAACTGTTCCTTTTAAGCACTGATAATATACATACTCCATTACGCTGCAGGGCGGGTTGTCGAGATTATTCGTCACCATAGTTTAAAGCTTCGTGAATAGTAAACGATATCTTTCGAAACAAGCTGGTATAGCAAGTTTTCAGGCCCGCTTTGGTATTACTCTCCGGAAATTTAAATATTACAATAAAATAAAGAAAGACAGGGCAGGTTGTTCGAGACTAAGAGAGAGAATAAATTTCTGTATATATAGAGAGTCTAGCAGTAAGTTTTTGGTTTCTTATCATTGAGATATCCATGCGCGCAGCTGCGGGAGAGTGGTACGGTCATATCCTAGGATCCTCCACCCACCTATATAATATAATAGCTGCGATGCATCCTAATGTAAAACCCCTCAGTTTCGTGCCGCCCCGGATTTGACGGCTATTGGTTAGTCTGGGGGAACGCAAGCTATTTGTGGGCCACGTAGTTAGTCGGCATCGAGCTTGTAGCATACTATTACATCAATATGCCCTTTCGGTCCTTTGCATATGTTGCCTGAACTTAGAATTTAGTATCAAACTCCAAACAATAAAGTCCATTGAAAGCATGGACCATATCCAATCATCGAGAATTATGTTGTTAACATGCGACAGGTAACATTATTTCAACCTTTTAAGCCGTCCCCATTATTCGAATTCTGTGCCACTCTCGTACATATACAAAATCAATACCTGCTATTGTGCAATAATAATGCATGCACAGAGTTCATGTGTGCGACAAGCGCAATTTTGCAGCTGAAGATCAAACGGGTATATCTTAAAACTCGTTTATCACAATGCAAGATCATATTTTTTCGACAGGATAAGATATCAATTCGTATTGAAATTCGGGCGTGAGTTGAAGCCACAATTTATAGTACAATCATGTTTAAAAGACTAGTACTAGTACTTTTAAACATTACTTTAAACATTACTTAGAGGCCTAAAAAATTATTTAGAAATAGTGCCGAAAAAAGAACCAGAGAGAAAGAAATGGAATTATTCTTCACTTCCATCATGCTATGTAACTACCGAAGGTTCGTGGACTCCGTGTTGCGTGCGCCCCCAGACTAGTTCGTGGAGTTGAAGCGAGCTGTTAGCCTCGATACTAGGCGAGCTGTGACGCCCAACACGATGCCAATGACATGCAACCTTGTCCACTAAGCCTAAATCAGAGCTACCCCAGCTATCTGCCTATCAACCCAGCTATCATCTACCCCATCTTGACAATTGACCATCGTATCGATATATCAACCATCCTTCCGTTGCTTCACCTCCGCACGACAATGTAAATAACGTCTCTCTTTTAAATTCCATCATGTAAGTTCCCTTATTAACACAATCTTATGACCCCTTTCAACAATACGAAACCACAAATTAACCCACGACCAGGATCGATATCCGCACCCGTCTCAAACGCGCAATCCTCACCGACGACCTCCTAGTCGTCAAACGCCTCTGCGCCGAAAACCCAGGCTGCATATACTACTGCGACCCGGAAGAAAAAGGAAACACGCCCCTCCACATCGCCGCGGAACTAGGACTCTACGATATCGTTGTATTCCTGTGCAGCGGCGCGGGACACGAAGATCACGGGATTTCGAGAAACTATAAGGGACAGACGCCGTTGATGGTTGTGAGTGGCAGCGGGGGCAGTACGGCTGATGATGTCGTGTTTTATCTTGCGGGAAAGTATCCGGGGAGTGTCAATGCTAGGGATAAAGGGGGCATGACTGCGGTTTGTCTTTTTTATATCACATATATACTTATATATACAGGGTATTTTGGGAACCGGAGTGCTGATGTGAGTGTGAGGCGAGGTGTAGCTCATGATGGCGGCAAAGATTGGGAATGATGCGAATATCAATGTTGGTCTCTCTCTTTCTCTCTCTATACTTCTCGATCTGTTATTCGCAAGGTAACTCGGAGCTTATAATGTTGATATATATATATTTACAGATCCTTCTCGACTCCGATGCGGATATAAACGCCATTGATCCTCTCGGTAACACTTCACTCCACGTACGACCCTTCCATGCCAACAATCTCGGGAACAATAAACTGATATCAATTGAAATCATATATAGTACGCCTCAGCTTACGGACACCTGAAAGCGATTCGAACCCTCATCGACCGCGGCGCTGCCTTCGACCACCGTAACCGCGACGGCTGGTACGCAAAAGACTACTCCTTCTCCAAAGCCGCCGAACAATACTTCAAATCCCTCATCGATGGTGTCGCCATCAAAAACATGGGTAGCTTACACGGCAGTCCGCAAACTGCACCTAGCAGCAGAGACGGCAGTAAAAGACCTGGTACCGCCGGATCGTTTTCGTACGGCGCTAACTCTGGCGCTACCAGTACTATCACCCTCGTGCCTGGTATGGGTCTCTCCGGCGGTGGGGGTGTTACTACTACTATCAGCGCCGGTGGATTCGGAGGCTCTACGATTGCGTTTGTGAATAGCAGCGGACCGGGAACGCCAGAGGGGGAACTACCGGCCCCGCATCCACCCATGAGAATGCTAAAGAGCGCAGCTTCCATGGTGGAGTTTTCGAGGATGGATAGGGGGAGTATGTCTGGCAGACCTGGAACGCCGGTGGGGAGCGGTATACCATCTGACAATACCTCTTCCCCTGCTGCCGCTTCGGGAGGGGGCGGGAGGCATAGTGCGGCGGGGAGTGTGAGTAGTTATGCTAGTGTGGGGAGTATGGGATCTTCGCATGGGTTAGGGCTGCCGATAGTGTTACAAGGACGGGAATCGCAGACGCCGCAAGTTGGGACACCGCAGAGGAGTTTTTACGATCCGTTTCACAAGTTGAGGCCGAGGGCTAGCAGTAATAGCTGAGTAGTCACCTCTCGGGTTAACTATTTTTGCCTTCTTTTTTTTTTTTAGCGGGTTTCCGACTGATGACATCCTTCCTTCCACTGGCGTTGTTAGGAGTCTAGTTGTGTGCATACATACTTTCTGATATCCAAATTATTTCATTTCAAATAATATATACAATCATAATAATACAATTCCCACAAACACCAGAGTAGAACCTCTCACCAATCCAATATAATACAAATATATATATATATATATATA